>JASPKZ010007754.1:0-402527 GCA_030220185.1 Diploptera punctata | reverse complement strand
TTTATCATTTTTTGTTTTTTAAACTTTCTATCCTTTTATGTACCATTTTTTCATCAAACCCATTTTTTCTTGCTACTTTGATTATGTGTTTTTTCTCATGTTTGAAATCTTCTTCGTTTAAGGGTAAGTTTACCAATCTATGAGTTAAACTATTAAATGCTGCTAATTTATGTCCAATTGGATTGAACCCTGTTGATTTTATAAAATTTTCCGTATGAGTTTCTTTTCTATGATCCTGAATTCAATTTTTCTTTTTTCTTCGTTTTTCTGACCAATTTAAGATCCAAAAAAGGTATTTGTTTATGTCTTCTATTTTCTTTGGTGAATTTAATGTTTGTACTCTGAAATTTAATAGTTTTAGGGAATCTTCTACATGTTTTCTTTAACAATACAAATTATATCATCACATATCTACTCCAAAATTAAACATTGTGGGATGTGCTTTAGTGATTTTACATTCAAAATCGCTCATAAATAAATTTGCCAGGTAAGGGTGATAATGGGTTTCCATTTGAGAGCCCTGATTTTTGGTCTATAGAAACTCCCATTGAATGTAAAAAACATTTGATCAATGCATAACGCAGTTAATTTCAAATAATCTTTTTGATCTCTCTGTCTATGTTGTTTTTTCTTAACAAATTGTTCAATATCTCCAAAGTTTTTTGTTTCGGTACATTTGTGAATAGTGAAACTACATCAAACGAAACCAACCTATCTGTGGTTCAATTTCCACTTTTTCTAATTTCTAACTAATTCCAATGAATTTTCAATCTGCAGACTTTCAAAATTTTATTCTTTTAAATTGATTATTCAGCCATTTCGGAAATTTTGTAGGTTGGTGATCCAATATTGTAATTATGGCCTCATTTGTTTCCCGGTTTGTGAATTTTTGGAAGTCCATGTATATTAGGGTTTCTTGGGTTGCTTATTTTAATTGAAATTTTCTTTCTTGGATAGAATTTTAACATTTTTAAAACAGTTTTCCACTTTTTTTATGGTTTTTGGTTAGGGGGTCTTCTTAATTTTTTCATACTCTTTTTCTTTCAAAAGTTCTTCCATTCTATTTTGATAATCTTCTTTGTCCAGAATTATAATTTGGTTACCCTTATCTGATTTTGTATATACAACATTTTTGTTATTTATTTCTTTGAGTGTTTTTAAATTCTCCTTACAAACTGGGTTTTTATTTGTATTCTTTATTTTATTCAAAATTTCTTCACATTTTTTTCTGATGATTATTTTTTCTTCTGTAACTAACCCTTCTATTGAATTTTCAATGTCCACTATGTATTCTTCTATTCTATTGGAATAATCTATTGCTTGTTTTTAGGACCGTTTTCTAACAATTTTGTCTCTTTTAGGTTAAAGGTTGCCTTTGAAAATTTTTAACATAATTTCTGGTGGATTCTGATTTTTCTTCATTTCTGGTTTTATTCTGATGTTTGATTTTATTTGATGTATTCTTCTTTCCCTTTGATTTAGTTAACAAATTATTTATCTTTGTCTTTTGTTTCTCAATTTTCTTTTTCATGGTTATGTTCAAAAAAGTGAAAAATTTATTTTCTAGGTTTTCCCACATGATGTTTCCTAATATTTTAGACAATTTGATATGTAACAAATAAATTTCAATATCCAGATTACTGATCATTTCAAAGTGTTTATTCTTTTCTAGTTTTAGTAATTTGTTCTCCAAATTTTTTGTTGTTTGCTGTTATTGTTATGCTTAACGGTTTTTCTAATGAACATGGGAACCAATTCTAATTTTAGACATTGGTTGATGAATTTAATGTCTGCTAATCTTTTAAATTTCTTCTCTCTTAATTTTATAAACTTTTTGACTTCATATTTTGTTTCGAAAAAATTGTTATTGAAGTTGAGTATGGAGGGACGCCATCTTGTTTTTCGTAATTTATAACACAAACACAATTCTGGTTTTGTTTCTTCCTTGTAACTTAAGAAGTTGTAATTAATATTTAATTTTAGGAAGTTATATTTTGAGGTTATTTTAATTATATTATTTTGGTCTGGACATCTTACCTCAATATTAATGTTGATTTGTTCTTGGACATGTTTCAAAACAATTCTCTGTTTTATCTTCAGCTTTCCCAGACTGGTTTTATTTATGTTGCATTATGTTGCACCACCTGGATGTCGATGTCAGCTCCATCCTGTGGTTGGCCAAAGAACCTCCAAACAAGGTCACCCTCCATCGGAATATCAAAATTCATAACTCTGTTTCTGTTCTTCTGAATATAAATTTTTTCCCAAATAGTCAGCTCGTTTGTATTTTCTAACTGTTTTAATAATTTAGTGTCTGAATTAATATTATGTTTTTCAGACCAAACATGAGCAGCAACTGCAGATTTTTCAATTTCTCCATTTTTAATATTTCTTATGTGTTCTTTGGTTCTAATTTTTAGGTTTCTTTTTGTTTTCCCTATATATATCTTTTCACAACCCATGCATTCAATTTGATATATTCCTGACTTTTTATTTTTATCAGTTTTTTCATTTTTGTTGGTTTTTATTAGTTTATTTAAACTGTAGTTATTTTTTGGTGCTAATTTAATATTAAACTTCTCAAATATATTTTGAAATTTATTATGTACCCAGGGGTGATATGTGAATTTCCTATATTTTTTCATAGGTGGTTCTTCTTTTTCAAGATTACTTCTGTTTATCATTTTTTGTTTTTTAAACTTTTCTATCCTTTTATGTACCATTTTTTCATCAAACCATTTTCTCTTGCTACTTTGATTATGTGTTTTTTCTCATGTTTGAAATCTTCTTCGTTTAAGGGTAAGTTTACCAATCTATGAGTTAAACTATTAAATGCTGCTAATTTATGTCCAATTGGATTGAACCCTGTTGATTTTATAAAATTTTCCGTATGAGTTTCTTTTCTATGAATCCTGAATTCAATTTTTCTTTTTTCTTCGTTTCTGACCAATTTAAGATCCAAAAAAGGTATTTGTTTATTGTCTTCTATTTCTTTGGTGAATTTAATGTTTGTACTCTGTAAATTTAATAGTTTTAGGGAATCTTCTACATGTTTTTCTTTAACAATACAAATTATATCATCAACATATCTACTCCAAAATTTAAACATTGTGGGATGTGCTTTAGTGATTTTACATTCAAAATCGCTCATAAATAAATTTGCCAGGAAGGGTGATAATGGGTTTCCCATTGAGAGCCCTGATTTTTGTCTATAGAAACTCCCATTGAATGTAAAAAACATTTGATCAATGCATAACGCAGTTAATTTCAAATAATCTTCTTTGATCTCTCTGTCTATGTTGTTTTTTCTTAACCAATTGTTCAATATCTCCAAAGTTTTTTGTTTCGGTACATTTGTGAATAGTGAAACTACATCAAACGAAACCAACCTATCTGTGGGTTCAATTTCCACTTTTCTAATTTCTTAACTAATTCCAATGAATTTTCAATCTGCAGACTTTCAAAATTATTAATTCTTTTAAATTGATTATTCAGCCATTTCGAAATTTTGTAGGTTGGTGATCCAATATTGTTAATTATTGGCCTCATTTTGTTTCCCGGTTTGTGAATTTTTGGAAGTCCATGTATATTAGGGTTTCTTGGGTTGCTTACTTTTAATTGAAATTTTTCTTTCTTGGATAGAATTTTAACATTTTTAAAACAGTTTTCCACTTTTTTTATGGTTTTTGGTAGGGGGTCATTCTTAATTTTTTCATACTCTTTTTCTTTCAAAAGTTCTTCCATTCTATTTTGATAATCTTCTTTGTCCAGAATTATAATTTGGTTACCCTTATCTGATTTTGTATATACAACATTTTTGTTATTTATTTCTTTGAGTGTTTTTAAATTCTCCTTACAAACTGGGTTTTTATTTGTATTCTTTATTTTATTCAAAATTTCTTCACATTTTTTTCTGATGATTATTTTTTCTTCTGTAACTAACCCTTCTATTGAATTTTCAATGTCCACTATGTATTCTTCTATTCTATTGGAATAATCTATTGCTGTTTTTAGACCGTTTTCTAACAATTTTGTCTCTTTTAGGTTAAAGGTTGCCTTTGAAAAATTTTTTAACATAATTTGGTGGTTCTGATTTTCTTTTTTTTCTTCATTTCTGGTTTTATTCTGATGTTTGATTTTATTTGATGTATTCTTCTTTCCCTTTGATTTAGTTAACAAATTATTTATCTTTGTCTTTTGTTTCTCAATTTTCTTTTTCATGGTTATGTTCAAAAAAATTGAAAAATTTATTTTCTAGGTTTTCCCACATGATGTTTCCTAATATTTTAGACAATTTGATATGTAACAAATAAATTTCAATATCCAGATTACTGATCATTTCAAAGTGTTTATTCTTTTCTAGTTTTAGTAATTTGTTCTCCAAAATTTTTTGTTGTTTGCTGTTATTGTTATGCTTAACGGTTTTTCTAATGAACATGGGAACCAATTCTAATTTTAGACATTGGTTGATGAATTTAATGTCTGCTAATCTTTTAAATTTCTTCTCTCTTAATTTTATAAACTTTTTGACTTCATATTTTGTTTCGAAAAAATTGTTATTGAAGTTGAGTATGGAGGACGCCATCTTGTTTTTCGTAATTTATAACACAAACACAATTTCTGGTTTTGTTTCTTCCTTGTAACTTAAGAAGTTGTAATTAATATTTAATTTTAGGAAGTTATATTTTGAGGTTATTTTAATTATATTATTTTTGGTCTGGACATCTTACCTCAATATTAATGTTGATTTGTTCTTGGACATGTTTCAAAACAATTCTCTGTTTTATCTTCAGCTTTCCCAGACTGGTTTTATTTATGTTGCATTATGTTGCACCACCTGGATGTCGATGTCAGCTCCATCCTGTGGTTGGCCAAAGAACCTCCAAACAAGGTCACCCTCCATCGGAATATCAAAATTCATAACTCTGTTTCTGTTCTTCTGAATATAAATTTTTCCCAAATAGTCAGCTCGTTTGTATTTTCTAACTGTTTTAATAATTTAGTGTCTGAATTAATATTATGTTTTTCAGACCAAACATGAGCAGCAACTGCAGATTTTTCAATTTCTCCATTTTTAATATTTCTTATGTGTTCTTTGGTTCTAATTTTTAGGTTTCTTTTTGTTTTCCCTATATATATCTTTTCACAACCCATGCATTCAATTTGATATATTCCTGACTTTTTATTTTTATCAGTTTTTCATTTTTGTTGGTTTTTATTAGTTTATTTAAACTGTAGTTATTTTTTGGTGCTAATTTAATATTAAACTTCTCAAATATATTTTGAAATTTATTATGTACCCAGGGGTGATATGTGAATTTCCTATATTTTTTCATAGGTGGTTCTTCTTTTTCAAGATTACTTCTGTTTATCATTTTTTGTTTTTTAAACTTTTCTATCCTTTTATGTACCATTTTTTCATCAAACCCATTTTCTCTTGCTACTTTGATTATGTGTTTTTTCTCATGTTTGAAATCTTCTTCGTTTAAGGGTAAGTTTACCAATCTATGAGTTAAACTATTAAATGCTGCTAATTTATGTCCAATTGGATTGAACCCTGTTGATTTTATAAAATTTTCCGTATGAGTTTCTTTTCTATGAATCCTGAATTCAATTTTTCTTTTTTCTTCGTTTCTGACCAATTTAAGATCCAAAAAAGGTATTTGTTTATTGTCTTCTATTTCTTTGGTGAATTTAATGTTTGTACTCTGTAAATTAATTACGAAAAACAAGATGGCGTCCTCCATACTCAACTTCAATAACAATTTTTTCGAAACAAAATATGAAGTCAAAAAGTTTATAAAATTAAGAGAGAAGAAATTTAAAAGATTAGCAGACATTAAATTCATCAACCAATGTCTAAAATTAGAATTGGTTCCCATGTTCATTAGAAAAACCGTTAAGCATAACAATAACAGCAAACAACAAAAAATTTTGGAGAACAAATTACTAAAACTAGAAAAGAATAAACACTTTGAAATGATCAGTAATCTGGATATTGAAATTTATTTGTTACATATCAAATTGTCTAAAATATTAGGAAACATCATGTGGGAAAACCTAGAAAATAAATTTTTCACTTTTTTGAACATAACCATGAAAAAGAAAATTGAGAAACAAAAGACAAAGATAAATAATTTGTTAACTAAATCAAAGGGAAAGAAGAATACATCAAATAAAATCAAACATCAGAATAAAACCAGAAATGAAGAAAAATCAGAATCCACCAGAAATTATGTTAAAAATTTTTCAAAGGCAACCTTTACCTAAAAGAGACAAATTGTTAGAAAACGGTCTAAAAACAGCAATAGATTATTCCAATAGAATAGAAGAATACATAGTGGACATTGAAAATTCAATAGAAGGGTTAGTTACAGAAGAAAAAATAATCATCAGAAAAAAATGTGAAGAAATTTTGAATAAAATAAAGAATACAAATAAAAACCCAGTTTGTAAGGAGAATTTAAAAAACACTCAAAGAAATAAATAACAAAAATGTTGTATATACAAATCAGATAAGGGTAACCAAATTATAATTCTGGACAAAGAAGATTATCAAAATAGAATGGAAGAACTTTTGAAAGAAAAAGAGTATGAAAAAATTAAGAATGACCCCCTACCAAAAACCATAAAAAAAGTGGAAAACTGTTTTAAAAATGTTAAAATTCTATCCAAGAAAGAAAATTTCAATTAAAAGTAAGCAACCCAAGAAACCCTAATATACATGGACTTCCAAAAATTCACAAACCGGGAAACAAAATGAGGCCAATAATTAACAATATTGGATCACCAACCTACAAAATTTCGAAATGGCTGAATAATCAATTTAAAAGAATTAATAATTTTGAAAGTCTGCAGATTGAAAATTCATTGGAATTAGTTAAGAAATTAGAAAAAGTGGAAATTGAACCCACAGATAGGTTGGTTTCGTTTGATGTAGTGTCACTATTCACAAATGTACCGAAACAAAAAACTTTGGAGATATTGAACAATTGGTTAAGAAAAAAACAACATAGACAGAGAGATCAAAGAAGATTATTTGAAATTAACTGCGTTATGCATTGATCAAATGTTTTTTACATTCAATGGGAGTTTCTATAGACAAAAATCAGGGCTCTCAATGGGAAACCCATTATCACCCTTCCTGGCAAATTTATTTATGAGCGATTTTGAATGTAAAATCACTAAAGCACATCCCACAATGTTTAAATTTTGGAGTAGATATGTTGATGATATAATTTGTATTGTTAAAGAAAAACATGTAGAAGATTCCCTAAAACTATTAAATTTACAGAGTACAAACATTAAATTCACCAAAGAAATAGAAGACAATAAACAAATACCTTTTTTGGATCTTAAATTGGTCAGAAACGAAGAAAAAAAAGAAAAATGAATTCAGGATTCATAGAAAAGAAACTCATACGGAAAATTTTATAAAATCAACAGGGTTCAATCCAATTGGACATAAATTAGCAGCATTTAATAGTTTAACTCATAGATTGGTAAACTTACCCTTAAACGAAGAAGATTTCAAACATGAGAAAAAACACATAATCAAAGTAGCAAGAGAAAATGGGTTTGATGAAAAAATGGTACATAAAAGGATAGAAAAGTTTAAAAAACAAAAAATGATAAACAGAAGTAATCTTGAAAAAGAAGAACCACCTATGAAAAAATATAGGAAATTCACATATCACCCCTGGGTACATAATAAATTTCAAAATATATTTGAGAAGTTTAATATTAAATTAGCACCAAAAAATAACTACAGTTTAAATAAACTAATAAAAACCAACAAAAATGAAAAAAACTGATAAAAATAAAAAGTCAGGAATATATCAAATTGAATGCATGGGTTGTGAAAAGATATATATAGGGAAAACAAAAAGAAACCTAAAAATTAGAACCAAAGAACACATAAGAAATATTAAAAATGGAGAAATTGAAAAATCTGCAGTTGCTGCTCATGTTTGGTCTGAAAAACATAATATTAATTCAGACACTAAATTATTAAAACAGTTAGAAAATACAAACGAGCTGACTATTTGGGAAAAAATTTATATTCAGAAGAACAGAAACAGAGTTATGAATTTTGATATTCCGATGGAGGGTGACCTTGTTTGGAGGTTCTTTGGCCAACCACAGGATGGAGCTGACATCGACATCCAGGTGGTGCAACATAATGCAACATAAATAAAACCAGTCTGGGAAAGCTGAAGATAAAACAGAGAATTGTTTTGAAACATGTCCAAGAACAAATCAACATTAATATTGAGGTAAGATGTCCAGACCAAAAATAATATAATTAAAATAACCTCAAAATATAACTTCCTAAAATTAAATATTAATTTGACTATTAACACTTTTGTAGTTATTTATGCAATTTATTGGTGCAACTATTAATGACATGATGACATAATATTTTTAATTCAAACAATCAGTAAATTAATCAAATTTTATAAATCACCTCGTATTTTGTATTCTCTCTAGGACTAGTTTCAAGAAACTTTTCTCATTGTCAATTGGCATATGACTGTTGATTTGACAGTTGGCATGTTTACATTGTAAACAGAAATCAATAAAAAGAAAATTAAAGTGATGGCCTTTTGTGGGAAATACCCTATACCTAGCTAAATTGTTTTGGATGATGAAATTTTAGAACAAGTAAATGAATTTAATTATTTGGATTATAATTTAACATTTCAAGATGAAGCTGATATACCAAAGAAACTCACAAATTTCACAAAAACAATGGGGATAATTAATAATATAATGAAACCATTTTTAGTACAAAAGAACACAATGTTATGGCTTTATAAGGTTCTCACAAGATCAGTACATGATATGGTAGTGAAGCACGGACAATACAAAGAAGAGATGAAAGCCAAATAACAGCAAATGAGATGCAATTTATGCACTGTACAGCAGGCTATACAAAGTGGGACCATAAAAGAAATGAGGAAATTATGGAAGAGTTGGCTGGAGAACCCATTCTCCACCATATACAAAACTACCAGAACAGCTGGAAAGCCCATCTTCAATGAATGCCGTCTCATAGAATTCCAAAAACCATGCTTCATTACTGCCCCCAAAGCAAAGGATCGCTGGGACGCCCAAAAAAGCGCTGGATGGAAAATTCCTCTTTGAGACCGTAACAGGCCACATGGTCTAATACTTGCATGGATGATGATGATGATGATGACATTGTAAACAAGGCAAAATAACTAATCTTGAAGTTACTAGTTCATTGATCCATCAACAGGAGGAGGAGAAGCAAAGGAATACCAATTGTCAAATAGTCAGATGCCAGTTGATGACGAGGAAAGTTCCTCAAAATGTAGTCTTGGCAAGGATACAAAATATGAGATGAGGTTCAAAATAAGATTCATTTACTGATTGTTTGTATATTGTGATATTGAAAGAGGATCCCATGAATAATAAAATCTATGGGGAGGGGAGGCATAAGTTTTGACAGAAAGAATTGATAATGGTGCTAAAGTATCAAAACCTGGGTCTTCAAGAAAGCTACAAATATGAGGTGAGTTGTGCATATCTAACTCCTATTATTTAAAATAAACCTCATAGTGTCTCTTCCTTTAGATATTAAATAAATTTGACTACTCAGGTCATAAGGAAGATGAAAAACAATGTAAGTTGTTAACAACAGTTGACCAAATGTCCTTATCAAAACATAACCTTGATTTAACATACATTTTTTGGGAGCTAATGATGAAATTAAAACATATTTAAAACTTAAAAGAAAAATAAATAAACGAGCTGCCAATATCAAATTTATTAATAGATGTCTTGAATTATATGTTGTACCTAAATTTATTCGAAAAATGATTTTAAAAAATAATAATAATAGCCAAGAGAAAATTTTAGAAATGAAAGCTTTGAAAATGGAAAAAAAAACAAACATTATGCAACGATAAATAAATTAGATACCAAGTTATATTTTCTGCACCTAAAATTAAACAAAACTTTAGGCCAAACAATTTGGGAAAATTTAGAAAAGAATTTTTACAACCAACTTAACATAAACACGAAGAAAAAAAATAGATTCACAAAAAAAGAAAATATATAATTTGAAACCAAAAAAGCGAAGGACAACAGTAAAAAAACCCAAATAATAATAAAACCACAAATTCTGGAAATAAATAAATAGGGAAAAATGCAATGAATGTATCATCTGAAAACTTCAGCAAAGAAGAAATCTCTCTCTTAGATAAAGGAATAAAAACATATGTATGTTTTTTTAAACAATTTGGAAGATTATATAGCTGATGTAGAAATTACAATTGAAGGAATGATATTGGAAGACCAAACAATTATTAGAAAAGAATGTGGGGAAGTTGTAGAAAAAATTAAAAACACAACCATGGAAAACACATGCAAAACAAATATGAATATACAGGGTGGACCGCTCGAATGGACCTAATTTCAATTGCTTGTTACTGGCAAACGGTTGAAGATAGAAACTTAAAACAACGTTCATATTACAGAAAAACTCACCAAGTTTTGATATCCAGATCACCACATCTCTATATGAGCCCCAGCAGTCACTGTGACGATATCAAAGCGATGAACAATTTCTTGCCAAGTACGTTGGAGTATGTCTTCTGGAATGTTCTCAATAGCCTCTATGATGCGCTCACGAAGATCACGAAGATCTTTGACTGGGGTGGTGTAAACTTTATCTTTGACATAGCCCCAGAGAAAGAAATCCAGTGGTGTTAAATCGGGAGATCTCGGGGGCCACGCGATTGGTCCTCCCCTACCAACCCAACGGCCAGGGAAAATGTTGTCCAAAGTCGTACGAACTTCATTGGACCAGTGGGGAGGAGCACCATCTTGCTGGAAAACGATGTTAGGCTGCAGTTGTTCAATTTGTGGAAGAAGAACTGCTCCAGCATGTCAAGATATGTGGTACCACGAACAGTTTTCTCGGCGAAGAAAAACGGTCCAATGACCTTATTATGTGACAAACTGCACCAAACATTCATCTTCGGACTATCATGAACATGCTCTTGAATAGCGTGAGGATTCTCCGATCCCCAGATCCGCACATTATGCCGGTTTACCTTGCCTGACAAATGGAAAGTGGCTTCGTCCGAGAAGAAAATCTTGGTCATGAAGTCAGGATCAGCGACGAGGACGCTGTCCAGAATCGTATTGGCGAATTCCACTAGTTTAGGCATGTCATTCGGCTCCAGACGTTGCACTAACTGCACTTTATATGCGTGCAGTTTGAGGCGTTTGTGGACAATCCGTTGTGTAATGTCGATTTTGGTATTTGAAGTTCCCGCGAAGCTCTTCTTAATGACTTCCGGGGGCTTCGCTCAAATGCGGCTTGAACATTTGCTACCATTTCATCGGATGCTCTGCGACCACCACCATGCTTCTTCAACACAGATCCTGTAGCTAATAATGTATCACGCCACTTCTTTATGCTTCTAGAAGTTGGAGCATCACGGTTAAACACACGCCGGAACTCCCTTTGAACTCTAATGATTGATTTAAACTCCGCATACCACAAAACAGCTTGCGCTTTCATCTGCGGAGTCGCCATTTTCACAAACAATTAAATCTAAGAACGAGAAACGTATCTTTGTGCCATCTACCGACAGGATTCGAAACTTGGTGAGTTTTTCTGTACTATGAACGTTGTTTTAAGTTTCTATCTTCAACCGTTTGCCAGTAACAAGCAATTGAAATTAGGTCCATTCGAGCGGTCCACCCTGTAGTTAAAAAGATCAACAACAAAAACATATAGGTATTTAGGTGAGTGATAAAAAATTATACCTAAATGAATATACCTCATAGTGTGAATTCCTAAAATAAGTAACAAAAACAGAACTATTCAAAATCAGATAAAGGGAATAATTTAATTATTTTGGACAAAGATGATTATAATGATATAATGGAAGACCTCTTAAAGGGAGAGGAATATGAAGAAATTAAAACAAATCCTCTTCCAAAAACCATAAAGAAAGTAGAATCCAACTTAAAATCAATTAAAATAATTATAACAAAAAAGGAAATATCCAAGTTAAAAATAGCAAATCCTAGAAATCCCAACATTCATGGTCTTCCTAAGATCCATAAAAATGGAAAGAACATTAGGCCAATTATCAATAATATTAATTCACCTACTTACCAAATATCAAAATGGCTAAGTAATGAATTCAAAGAAATGGACATGTTTGAAAATCTGGTGATGGAAAATTCTTACCAATTGATAGAAAAATTAGAAAATATAGAAATTGAACCTTCTGAAAGATAGGTCTCATTTGATGTCACCTCATTTTTCACAAACATTCCCACAAACAAAACTATTGAAAGAATGTCAAAATGACAATCTGGGACATTAAAAAAAAAAAAAGAAAAAGAAAGAAACTATAGACTTTTTGGACAAATGACTAAAGAAAAACAAGATAGATGAGAGAGTAGAGAGGAATACCTGAAATTAACCAAATTATAATAAAACAAATTTACTATGGAAGTTGAAAATAACCAACAATTACATTTTTGGGCCAAAAATTGATCAGAAATGAAGAAAAAAGAAAAAATAGAATTTGGAATTTATAGGAAAGAAACACACACTGATAAGTATATTAAAGTAACAGGTTTCAACAATGTCGCACATAAACAAACAGTCTTTGTGAACATCCCCACGAGTAGAGAAAATTTTAATACAGAGAAAAAACACATATTAAAGATAGCAAAAGAAAAGAAAAGAAGATTCATAAGAAAATAAATAGATTCAAAAAAACAAAAACTGATGAATGGAATTACCCTTCAGACAGATAAGAAATTAGTAAAAAGTTTGAGAAACTTAAATATCATCTTTTTTGCATAAAATAAGTTTCAAATTTTTTTTTAGAAAATTTAACTTAAAATAGCACCGAAAAATGATTATAGCCTGAATAGATTAATTAGAACCAACAAAAATGAAAAGATTGATGAAGACAACAAATCAGGAATTTATCAAATTGATTGCACAGACTGTGAAAAAATTTACATAGGAAAAAGAAAAAGAAACTTGAATACAAGATTGAAAGAACACCTTAGAAATGTTAAAAATGGAGTAATAGAAAAATCTGCAATAGCTGCACATGCATGGTCAGAAAAACACAGAATCAAAACAAAAGTCAAATTACTGAAACAGTTAGATAATCTAAGGAATTCACAATTTGGGAGAAAATTTACATCCACAAAAAATAGAAAGAAAATAATGAACTATGAAATTCCTAGAAAAGAAAAAAAAAATGATTTCGAAGTTCATTGGTCAGTCAAGTGAGGGAGCAGAAATCAACCTATGGGATCACCAACTGCTGTTTCGACAGGTAGAAAGAATTGATAATGATACCAAAGTATCAAAACCCCAAGAAAGCTACAAATATGAGGTGAGTCATGCATATCTAACTCCTATTATTTAAAAAAACTCCAACATAATACCAAGATTGAATCAGACCACCAGTCAATGGTCAGCTCTCTTGTCACATGAGATAAATTACCACTCAAATTATATATACTGCATATATATATATATATATATATATATATATATATATCCATCCATAGTAATTCTGCCTGAAGGCAGGTCCTTCACTGCAATCATAGCATTTTCATGCAATGCTTGCAGCTTTACTAGGGAATTGTAGGTGTGGTAGCTTTCCATTGCTTTCCACACCGGTGAAGGATGATGATGGCCATATGATTTCGGGGGTACTGTTTGGGCCTTAAAGTTTTCCTGACATTTGTCTTACAGGTGAGGAAAAACCCTGATAAAAATCTCACCCAGAAAAACTACCCCGACCGGGGATCGAACCCGGGCCCGCTGTGTGACAAGGCAGCACGCTACCTCGAGACCACAGCGGTGGATATATATATATATATAAACAACAAAAAATGGTAATAATAAATCGTGGTGTCAGACAAGGGTGTCCTTTATCACCTTCTCTTTTTAATTTATATATAGATGAAATAATGTTAAAGTGGCAGATTAATTTAACTAAACATTTTAAAATAGATAATAAATTGGTGGGTACAATATTATTTGCCGATGATCGAATAGTGATTTCCAGTTCAGAAGATGATTTATAAAGAACTATTTTTAATTTGGATAAAATAAGTGCCAATTATAATTTTAAAATTTCAAAGAATAAAACTAAAATTTTAGCATTTAAAGGAATATTATACCATAAGAGCAAAAATAGTAATTGATAATAAAATTTTAGAGCAAGTGAACAGTTTTAAATATCTAGGTTTCAATTTATAATATGTTAAAATTGAAGATATTAATGACAAGATAAATAAATTTAATCTAATGTGTGACACTATTAAAAACACAAGAAAAGAAACAAAAATGAAATTTTATAAAGTAATGGCTGTTCCTGTATTGATGTATGGATTAGAATGTTGGATGATCACTAAATGACAAGAACAAAGATTGGAAGCAGCTGAGATGAGATTTTTAAGAAATATAGCAGGATATACCCTGCTGGATAAGAAAAGAAATGAAGATACAAGAAAGGAACTAAATATTTTTAAACTTACAGACCGAATAATTAAATATAGGAACACCTGGAAATAACATGTTGATAGAATTCCAGAAGAAAGATTTCCAAAATTATTGCTAAATTATAAACTACATGGAAGGAGAAATGTTGGATGCCCACAGAAGATGGTTTGAACAATTTTAACAATTCTAGCTTTCATGAAATCGGAACGAGCCAACAGGCTTAATCCCTGGATGATGATGATGATGATGATATATAAATGTGCATAAATTAAATGAATTTTTGGTATTATATCATCAGATTATTTTTTAAAATAGTCTGGAATTTTTTTTTTAAATTTAAACTTAAGTTGACCATCAGGGATTGTCTTGTTCCGAATGGAGAGAAGTGATTAAAATGCAAGCCAATATATCGGCGGTGTGTTCTTTGCCAGGCAGGTCTAGGGACGATACCCTCTGTAGACGTTGTCGCAGAGAGCACGAAACCCTTGCACATGTCCTTGGGACCTGTCGATTTGGAGAATCACTGAGAAATCGGCACCACACTATTCGAAATATGATGGCAGAAGCCTTGCGAGATTTTGGATACACAGTTTATGAGGAAGTATATGGTGTGGCCATTAATGGGAGTAACAGACGAATAGATATTATTGCATTTAGACCATCCTCTAAAATTGGTATGATATTAGATCCCACAATTCGTTTTGAAACTCATAGTGGCCAACCTGAGGAGGTTGACTCTGAAAAACCATATATGAGCCAACAATTGACTATTACAAAGATAAATACCAACTAGATAGTATAACTGTCACAGGATTGATGATCGGGGCAAGAGGTACTATACCAGGATTCTTAGCCAAACTTTGGAATTCCTTAGATTTGGACAGGGTGTACCTTTCTAGAATTGCCATCGCTGCCATTAGAGGATCAATTTCAATTTTAAGAAACCATATTTACAAAATTACTTTATAGTATGTATACTTCAATTAGACCTACAAGTTGAATTTTTTAAAATATATTTACAAAATGTATTTCGTCAATTACAAAAATTAATTGTCTGTATCACTTTGTCCTTGAGGCAATCCTCTAATGAGGAAAGTTTTATATAATAAAAAAAACTTTGAAACGTCTCAAAAGTATTTTCCACGCTATAAACATGAAAAAGGTATTTCAATGTTATATTTAATATAATAATTTCCAGTCTTCTGGACAATTTTTTTTTCAGAAAGAAAAATTAATGCTGGGATTTGAGTCCCGGTTCAAGAGTTAATTTTTCTTTAATAAAATGTCCAAGACTGAAAATTGTTATATTAAATGAAGGGCTTGGCTGTAAAACATGGTAACTGAAAAATTCTTGAAAATTGAGTTGTAGCATATAAACTGTGATATGTGACCTGAAGCATTTGGTGCACATATTTTTTTACGTCCGTCAATAGATAGCAGATGTATTGTCACAGTAAATAAAAATACATGTACCAAATGCTTCAGGAGGTCACATATCACAGTTTATATGCTACAACTCAATTTTCAAGAAATTGTCAGTTACCATGTTTTACAACCGAGCGCTTCAAATGTAACACTGAAATACTGCTTAAAAGTAATGTAAAATTCTCATTAAAATACTTCTCAATAGAGGATCAGATTGTGTTGTTGATAGCACTGTCCATCTGCTTTCAGACAATAGAGAATTGTGTAAGAGGAATGAAAGGTTAACAGTTGTATCAGTAATAGTGAGTTAGAGAACATATTTTAATCGACTCACCTCATACATTTTCAAACTTCTTTGATACCGACGGTTTCAGACAAAATCATGTCCTTCTTCAGTCATGGCTTCCATTGATGAAATTCCGTGATTGTTGATTTCTTTAGTGACATCACTTCTTGTGCTGCCAACTTTCATTGGGATTATAAACTTTGTAATTAAATTTTTATCCACCGGAATATCGAAATTCATAGATCGATATTTGTTCTTCCAAATGAATATCATTTCCCAAATTGTCAATTCCAACGGTTTATCCAATTGTTTCAAAAGTTTCACTTCTTTTTCAATTTTATGATGTTCTAGTAAACTATGTGCAGCAATTGCTGATTTTTCAATTTCACAATTTTTAATATTTCTAAAATGTTGGAATTGACAATTTGGGAAATGATATTCATTCAGAAGAATAAATATCGATCTATGAATTTTGATATTCCGGTGGATAAAAATTTAATTACAAAGTTTATAATCCCAATGAAAGATGGCAGCACAAGAAGTGATGTCACCAAAGAAATTAACAATCACGGAATTTCATCAGTGGAAGCCATGACTGAAGAAGGACATGATTTTATCTGAAACCGTCGGTATCAAAGAAGTTTGAAAATGTATGAGGTGAGTTGATTAAAATATGTTCTCCACTCACTATTAATGATATAACCTCATAATGTTTACTTCTCAATATTAATTTAAATATAGTTGTATCAGTGCTTGAATGATGTAATGGACAGCAGCCAGGAGTCTGGGGTCTGAGTCCCGATTCAAGCATTAATCTTTCTTTAAAAAAAAAAAGAAAAAGCTATTTTATCAATTTTCTCTTTATATACAAGGGTATATCTTCTATTGTATCTATCACTCTTGTTGGAAAACTGAAATGCTTATGGGAGCATTAAAGATTTATCATTTAACATAATATCTTGATCACAATTATTAATTAGAAATTTTTGAGTTTACTTCTTGTTATTTTCATCTCTCATTACAAATTAGTGAAGCTAGTGTTACACAGTTATTTGTAATTTACTAGTTGCAATGGAATGTGTGTTGTGACGTACCTGAGGTATGTTTGTGTTTCTTGTATGATATAAGTGTAAGGCTGTGCTGTATGGCTCACCTGTTTAAACCTGCTGTATGTTTGGTTTACTGTATATCTTATATTTAAACATAATCTCAGTCTTATATTTCATGTTATTGTATACATGGTTATTACTAATGACCATCCAATTCCATTTTTAAATTGTACTCATTTAATATAGTCACTTCAAATGCTAATGGTTACATTATAAATTTTAACAATAAAGATGTGAGCTTTAAAATATATCATTGAGTGAGTTGGCTAAAGCAGTCATATTTAGGCTCACATTTCAGGAAGTTTCGGGTTCAATTCCCAGTCTGGACCAACCTGACTGAGCTTTTTTCTAGTTTTACTTAGTCTTCAAGGGAAATGTTGAGTTGAACCCATTTTATCACTATATGTTTTCCATGAAATATTTAATAAATTTAATTTTAATTATGTTTTCCATGATTTGAGAAAAGCAATGATACAACTTAATTACCTTATTTGTTTTATAGGAACATATATATATCTCCAGGGCACGCCGTAGGGTAGTGGTTAAGGCACTGCGCTACAAGTCGGAAGGTCGAGGGTCCAAGTCCCGGTAGGGTCAGAATTTTTAAACTGACAAAACCTTCTGGCAGCACTATGGTCCTGGGGTCGACTCAGCCTCTAACGGAAATGAGTACCAGACGCTTGTTCTGGGGGCAAAGGCGGCCGTCATGCAGGGCTGACAACCCGGCTGACATCAAATGTCGATTGTCTAGAAAAAGTGGGAGCCTTAACCTCCTACTACCCCAAGGGTCTCCTTAGGCCTGTTGCGAGATTACTTTACTTTACTTTTTATATATATATCTCCATCCATAGTAATTCTGCCCGAAGGCAGGTCCTTCACTGCAATCGTAGCATTTTCATGCTATGCTTGGAGCTTTACTAGGGAATTGTAGGTGTGATAGCTTTCCATTGCTTTCCACACCGGTAGAGGATGATGATGATGATGATGGCCATATGATTTCGGGGACCGTTTGGGCCTTAAAGTTTTCCTGACATTTGTCTTACAGGTGAGGAAAAACCCCGATAAAAACCTCACCCAGAAAAACTGCCCTGACCGGGGATTGAACCCGGGCCTGCTGTGTGACAAGGCAGCACGCTACCTCGAGACCATAGCGATGGACTATATACATGAAATTGGTAGTCGGTTTCATTATATTCAGTTTTATCTATGGGGGTACTATATTTAATTAACATTACATTCTTTTAGATTTAAGAATACTTCTCTTTTCAAATAAAAGTAATAATAAAGTAAAACATAAAACTGAGGATTATTATAGCATTGTCTATCCTAGTTGTGTACATTCAGTCTTTAATATTTATTATATTTTTACTTTATCTACCCCAATTTTATTTTATTTTAGACAAATTTCTTCACTGGCATATTGTTCATGGCATTTATTAAAATTTCTATGATTATATTTAGGTAGTTTAACTAAAATATATTCTAATTTGTAGTGTTAGAGATATAAAATAATTATCCTAAATTACAAAGTTTATAGTAGACACATATATCACATTTTATCTTTTGGTATCATTTGACAATCATAATTAATTGCATCTTTCATATCTTTGAATATTTTATATCTTAGATTTCTCCTATATCTTTGATATAAGCATTATATTCAACATGAATAAGATTCATGATGTTCCGTTGAGGTATTATTTAGATTTAAAATATAAAATTATGAAAGTATAATAAATAAAGTTGAGGAGACAAACCTTTTAGGTAAATATTTCATAATTTTATATTTTAAGCATTATATTTCTTGCTTCATTACTTCAAAATGGATTGGCAATCAGTTTTTTGTTTCAATTATTTTGTCATTTACAAATCTCTATATTAAATATATATATATATAGTTACCTATATCTCTATATGATTAAATATAGGAATGGTACAATATTTTTATGGTTAAAAATCACTAGTTATTGTTTCTTCAATCATTCTTATTTTTACAATAGATTATTATAATTTTTTAAATCAATACCACATGTTGTCATTACAATATTTCTGGTATTCTCTCCTGACATGGCATACTTTTAACTCACTTCTGAGGTCAGGGCAGCTGGAAAGTGGGGTTACGCTGCACCAATGATATGAAAAATGATGATAATGGTAACTATGCACCAAGAGAGGCATTAATCTAATGAGGTGAATATGATAGTGATGGTAATGATGGTCAGATGGTGTTTGGGCCTTAAAGTTTCCTGACATTTTGCCTTAAGGTAGGAAAAACCCCAAAAAAACCTCACCCAAGAAACTTGTCCCAACCGAGGATTGAACTCAGGCCTGCTGCATGACAAGGCAGCACGTTACCTCCATAGATTTTAAATTTAAATCAATAATGAAGTGATATTAAAACTTTTAAAAATCTTTGTTAATCCAAAATAATCAATTTTTGTATATTTAATTAATGTTGGGAAGTAAACATTATGAGGTATAATCATTAAAATTCATCGGAGAACATATTGTTTAAACAACTCACCTCATAGGATTCATGCTTCCATGATATCGCGATTTCAAACATAATCATGTTCATCGTCAGTCGGAGTTATGGCTGACGATGAACATGATTATGTTTGAAATCGCGATATCATGGAAGCATGAATCCTATGAGGTGAGTTGTTTAAACAATATGTTCTCCGATGAATTTTAACAATTTTTGTATGTTTAACCACATCTTGTATTAAAAAAATCAAGATACAACAATGCTTAGTATGATGCAATCCATCAACATTGTTTTCAATTTTCTTAGTTGAATTCAAAAGTTTTCATTGTCCTTATAAGGCTGAGTAAATCCCATTCCAGACTCTATACTTAAAATTAAATGGTATATATTGGAATTCGATGGGATTCTACCAAGATGTACTAATATACATCACTTGTCTCATAAAACAGGTGGATAATTGTTACCATGAAAGAGATTCTATGGTACAACCAGAAATATAAGTTTTGAATTTGATTGTGGTTGAGATTTTTTAATTTATCTATAGAGCATGGAAATTAAATTACTTTTTTTAAATAAATTCATCACAGTGATAATGATGTAAATACAAGCTTAAATACAGCTTGAAAATCTATCTTCTCTTATGATATCATCTGTTATAGCACTCTTTGATAATGATATATTCCATGGCGCAACAGGCCTAGAAGGCCCTTAGCCTACCAGCTGGCTGCTGGCCTCACATCCGCATGTGCCAATCACAGAGATAGATGATGATCTATCCAGTGTAAGGGTGACATGTGGTCAGCATGTCGAGTCCCCCAGCCTTTATAGCTGGTTTTCTCAACCTGGAACCGCTACTTATTGTAGCTACCCAAATGCCTCACGATGCTGGGTGGGCACCGGTCCCATACTGGCCAAAATACCAAGAGAAAATTTCTTCCCTCATGGAAACTTGAACCAGCGCAAGTCCTGTAGCTATGTGCCAAGGCTTCCTGCTTTAACCACTTGGCTATGGCACAGGACTGATAATGATATATACCATATCATCGTCATCATCAGCATCAAGGATTAGACCTGCTGGTCTGTTCCGATCTCATATTAGAATTGGTCTTGCTTTGGTTGTCAATGGTTGAATCTGCCGGCATTTTCTACCATGAGATTTGAAAGTTATATATATATTTTTATATATCATATGAAAAAAAAAGAGTGTATTAACATTTAAATTTTCTTTAATTATATTTGAGACGTGTATTTTGACTCACCTTATATTTCTCGATTTTTATGCAAACCGGTATCGTCACTAACTGTGTGACATTCTCAATGCTTCACAATTGCTGAAGCATCGAGAAGTTACAGAGTTAGCTACGAAATTGGTCTGCATAAAAATCAAGAAATATGAGGTGAGTCAAAATACACAACTCAAATATAATTAAAATAAACCTCATAGTGTTATTTCCTACATATATTTAATTTAATTTAATTTTCTGTTGAATTTTTCATATTATTTATACTTAATTAAAAGTATAATAATGTTTTTCAGCTATAAAAGTGATTTGTAATATTGATTTGAGTGAATTGTATGTACTGTATGTATTGTGTCAGTGATTATCTGTGCAAGCAGTGAATCAACAAAGCTATCTTTAATACTGTAAAATAAACTATTTATACTTAAACTACATTACATGGAAGTAAAATCACCAAATGCAAATTTCATGGAGAGGAGACAAACTTCCATTCACTGTTTGATATAAAAAAATAAATGAATAACAATTAAACATAATATACCGAGAAACAGTGATAAAATCTCGCTTTATTGGAAATTACAATAAAATTGAATCAACAAAAACTTCTTGAAATAATTTATCCTCAAGACAAACAAGGATCCGACTTGGCAGATCTTGTACAGATGCTATTTTCATAATTAAACAGAAAACAGAAAAAGTGAGCAATTTAATAAATCTGTACTTTCATGTTTTATTGATCTCAAAAAGGGTTTGATATGTGGATCTTTAGAGATGTATTAAATATTTTAAATAGAACAATATATGGTTGATTTACTTATTAGAGACATTTTTATTAAAAATGTTAATGGAATAAAGTAAATAGGAAATTATTGGAGAAATACCAGTCAGAATAGAATTTTACCATTGAGATTCCTTAAGTCCATTCCTCTATTGTTTAACTTGATAATGGAAGAAATTATAAAATATATTAGAATTAAAGATAGGTGTAGAATGGGAGAGGAAAACCTTAATGTTTTATGTTATGCAAATGATATACTGATGGCAGATACAGAAGATGGTTTGCAAAGATGATTAAATAGATTTCATCTGGAATGTCAAAAGTATAATATGATAATATTATTAGAAAAAACTAAATCTATGACTACAAGCAAATTCTCCTTGAGATGTAGGTTTGAATTAAAGAAAAAAAATATTTGAGCAAGTAATGCAATTAATACTTAGATGCATAAATATATATTTAACTACAGACTATTACATAACCATATATATATACTGTACTCCCAATGAAAGAAAGTCCTGTCTAGTGCAGAATGGGGGGTGTTGAGTTTACATGCAGGTGGATTCCTCAAATATCATTGGCTAGTGATGACATGGGGATTGTTGTACCATTGTAATACACATAACACATTATGTATAGTTGGTACAGATTCCTGCTACTGAGCAAGGTTTATCGTTAATAAATTGCAATAGGAAGTAACATTATTATGGTTTATTGTGTTAATTTGACTATTACTATTTTATTTTAGGAAGTGATATTTTGAGGTTATTTTAATTAAATTATTTTTAGTCTGTTCATCTTACCTCAATATTAATGTTGATTTGTTCTTAAACATGTTTTGATTATATCATAATCATCATCAGCACCTTGCCCAGTCTGTTTAAGAACAAATCAACATTAATATTGAGGTAAGATGAACAGACTAAAAATAATTTGACTATTATACTCATATGACTTCATACTAGTTTTAAATTTTACATTAAATATTATATTAGTTTTATATGTATATGTTATATTAGTTTTTAATTATGCTTACAGTGCATTGCCAAACAGTTTTCGAAGTGTACAATACAACCTAGACTCATGTGACATTTGGCTCAGTTACATTCCTTCTTGGGATTTTCTTTCTCTGGGAGATTAGTATATACCAGTATATATACCTAACTAATGATGCAGTAAGAATAGCTAGCTAGATATTATATGGAATAAAAATATTTAAATAGGAAGCAAAGAAATCTATAAAGCATCAATATGCCCAATATTGACTTATGCTTCCAAGACAAGAGCAGTATGACTAGAACTAAACAGATTTTAGAACTAAATTACATGAATATTTTAGAAAAAATGTGCATAAATCCCACAGAAATAAATTCAGAAATAAATAAATAAGAAGACAGCTAAATATCCAACAAATAGGTGACCTGGGCAGAAAGAAGAAGGCATGCATAGAACCAACATTTATCCCTATGACACCAGTTAAAATAGTGTACATGGCATGAGATAATTTAAAATAATAAATTTGGGAATTTTTACATTATGAGGTTTTCTTAATAAGAATCAAATGAATGATGAATTCTCCGTACCTCATACATCTATGTTTTTTAACACAGAACTGCAGTATCGGGAAATACATCATTCCCATTATCAGCTGTTTTCACGACTGTCAATTTTTTATGCCGGTAATTTTCTAAACTGCCATCTGGTGTACTTTTGAAGAACTTTGTAATCAAACTTGGTTCATCTGGAACCTCGAAGTTCATGGTTCTAGTATGACTTTTTTTTTAATGTACATCTTTTCCCAAACTGTTAATTCCAAAGGTTTAGATAGATGTTTCAAAAGTTTCGTCTTTTTCAATTCTATGATTCTCTAGTAAACTATGTGCCGCTATAGCTGATTTTTCAATTTCACCATGTTTTTATGTTTCTAAAGTGATCTTTTTTGCAAGTGTCTAAGTTCTTTTTTGTTTTTCGTATATATACTTTAATGCAATCTTTGCAATTAATTTGATAAATTCCAGATTTTTTATGGTCTGGGGTATTAGCTTTTTATTAGTTAACAGAAGATTATCCAAGCTGAATTTGTTAATCGGAGCCAATGTTATATTAAATTTTTTGAAAATATTTTGAAATTTGTTATGAACTTCTGGATGGCAAGTAATTTTCTTGAATTTTTCATTTTTCTTGGAATTATGTTGCAGAGTAGTGTATTCATGTAACCTTTTTTGCTGTTTAAATTTCTTTAATTTTGTCTTTATTATGTCTTCATCAAAACCATTTATGTGTACGATACAATTATATCCATTCTCAAAATCCTCTACATTAAGTGGAATATTCCACTAAAGAAGAAATTAAAAACTTTTGGAATTAACAGTTTGGGAAAAGATATACATTAAAAAAAACAATACTAGAACCATGAACTTCGAGGTTTCAGACAAACCAAGTTTGATTACAAAGTTCTTCAAAAGTACACCAGATGGCAATTTAGAAAATTACTTCATCAAAAGTACACCAGATGGCAGTTTAGAAAATTACTTCTTCAAAAGTACACCAGATTGCAGTTTAGAAAATTACTTCTTCAAAAGTACACCAGACTGCAGTTTAGAAAATTACTGGCAAAAAAATTGACAGACGTGAAAACAGCTGACGATGGGAATGATGTATTTCCTGATACTACAGTTCTGTGTTAAAAAAACATAGATGTATGAGGTAAGAAGAATTCACAATTCATTTTATTCTTAATGAGATAATTTACCAATGAACAAAAAGAAATTGCCTGGGAGACCAAGGAACAGATGGAAGGATTCTTAATTTCAGGATGGAACAGGTGGTAGATCTAATAAGAAGAGAAGAAGAATATAAAATCTCCAGATTTGTTACCAATTGAAGAAGGACAGATTATAATTTTGCAATTATAAATTTTAGACTAAATTATTTGATAAAAATTATTTTGTAACCAATAGGCAGCAAAACAAGAGCAGTCTCATTAGAAACTATCTAATATTTTATCCATCCATCCATAGTAATTCTGCCTGAGGGCAAGTCTTTCACTGCAATCATAGCATTTTCATGCTAAGCTTTGCAGCTTTACTAGGGAATTATAGGTGTGGTAGGTAGGTTCCCATTGCTTTCCGCACCGATGAAGGATGATGATGATGATGATGGCCCTAAGCTACCTGACATTTGTCTTAGAGGTGAGGAAAAACCCCGAAAAAAACCTCACCCAGAGCCTGACCCGACCGGGAATCGAACCTGGGCCCACTGCATGACAAGGCAGCACGCCACCTCGAGACCACAGCGGTGGACATTAATATTTTATAATTACCATAAAATATCTATAGTAACTCACTAAGCTGCTGTAGAAACAATTAAATTTGTTATTTTTGGTCTGGACATCTTACCTCAATATTAATGTTGATTTGTTCTTGGACATGTTTCAAAACAATTCTCTGTTTTATCTTCAGCTTTCCCAGACTGGTTTTATTTATGTTGCATTATGTTGCACCACCTGGATGTCGATGTCAGCTCCATCCTGTGGTTGGCCAAAGAACCTCCAAACAAGGTCACCCTCCATCGGAATATCAAAATTCATAACTCTGTTTCTGTTCTTCTGAATATAAATTTTTTCCCAAATAGTCAGCTCGTTTGTATTTTCTAACTGTTTTAATAATTTAGTGTCTGAATTTATGTTATGTTTTTCAGACCAAACATGAGCAGCCACTGCAGATTTTTCAATTTCTCCATTTTTAATATTTCTTATGTGTTCTTTGGTTCTAATTTTTAGGTTTCTTTTTGTTTTCCCTATATATATCTTTTCACAACCCATGCATTCAATTTGATATATTCCTGACTTTTTATTTTTATCAGTTTTTTCATTTTTGTTGGTTTTTATTAGTTTATTTAAACTGTAGTTATTTTTTGGTGCTAATTTAATATTAAACTTCTCAAATATATTTTGAAATTTATTATGTACCCAGGGGTGATATGTGAATTTCCTATATTTTTTCATAGGTGGTTCTTCTTTTTCAAGATTACTTCTGTTTATCATTTTTTGTTTTTTATACTTTTCTATCCTTTTATGTACCATTTTTTCATCAAACCCATTTTCTCTTGCTACTTTGATTATGTGTTTTTTCTCATGTTTGAAATCTTCTTCGTTTAAGGGTAAGTTTACCAATCTATGAGTTAAACTATTAAATGCTGCTAATTTATGTCCAATTGGATTGAACCCTCTTGATTTTATAAAATTTTCCGTATGAGTTTCTTTCCTATGAATCCTGAATTCAATTTTTCTTTTTTCTTCGTTTCTGACCAATTTAAGATCCAAAAAAGGTATTTGTTTATTGTCTTCTATTTCTTTGGTGAATTTAATGTTTGTACTCTGTAAATTTAATAGTTTTAGGGAATCTTCTACATGTTTTTCTTTAACAATACAAATTATATCATCAACATATCTACTCCAAAATTTAAACATTGTGGGATGTGCTTTAGTGATTTTACATTCAAAATCAAAAAATTTTTGAATGTAAAATCACTAAAGCACATCCCACAATGTTTAAATTTTGGAGTAGATATGTTGATGATATAATTTGTATTGTTAAAGAAAAACATGTAGAAGATTCCCTAAAACTATTAAATTTACAGAGTACAAACATTAAATTCACCAAAGAAATAGAAGACAATAAACAAATACCTTTTTTGGATCTTAAATTGGTCAGAAACGAAGAAAAAAGAAAAATTGAATTCAGGATTCATAGGAAAGAAACTCATACGGAAAATTTTATAAAATCAAGAGGGTTCAATCCAATTGGACATAAATTAGCAGCATTTAATAGTTTAACTCATAGATTGGTAAACTTACCCTTAAACGAAGAAGATTTCAAACATGAGAAAAAACACATAATCAAAGTAGCAAGAGAAAATGGGTTTGATGAAAAAATGGTACATAAAAGGATAGAAAAGTATAAAAAACAAAAAAATGATAAACAGAAGTAATCTTGAAAAAGAAGAACCACCTATGAAAAAATATAGGAAATTCACATATCACCCCTGGGTACATAATAAATTTCAAAATATATTTGAGAAGTTTAATATTAAATTAGCACCAAAAAATAACTACAGTTTAAATAAACTAATAAAAACCAACAAAAATGAAAAAACTGATAAAAATAAAAAGTCAGGAATATATCAAATTGAATGCATGGGTTGTGAAAAGATATATATAGGGAAAACAAAAAGAAACCTAAAAATTAGAACCAAAGAACACATAAGAAATATTAAAAATGGAGAAATTGAAAAATCTGCAGTGGCTGCTCATGTTTGGTCTGAAAAACATAACATAAATTCAGACACTAAATTATTAAAACAGTTAGAAAATACAAACGAGCTGACTATTTGGGAAAAAATTTATATTCAGAAGAACAGAAACAGAGTTATGAATTTTGATATTCCGATGGAGGGTGACCTTGTTTGGAGGTTCTTTGGCCAACCACAGGATGGAGCTGACATCGACATCCAGGTGGTGCAACATAATGCAACATAAATAAAACCAGTCTGGGAAAGCTGAAGATAAAACAGAGAATTGTTTTGAAACATGTCCAAGAACAAATCAACATTAATATTGAGGTAAGATGTCCAGACCAAAAATAATATAATTAAAATAACCTCAAAATATAACTTCCTAAAATTAAATATTAATTAAATTTGTTTTTATATATCCAAATGAAGAGCACATTTTCCTGAATAAGAACTCCAATATTAAAAACAGATATTATTTTTCTCTTTGCTGGTTCGTGTAATAGGGACCAATTAATAATAGACAATCAACAAATGCTACAAATCAAATAGTAAATATGTTTTTTTCTTGAAAAGTTTGAATCTCCTCCATGTATTAACTATATATTGGCAAGCTCTACTCACACAGCTGAGCTTGCCAGTTTATACTAGCTTTGCAACATGAGTTAATTAGAGCAGCAGCAGCAGCAAACTGACCTGTGCCGGATGGATTGCTGAATTCGGATCTCAGTGGAAGAAGCTGAAGCAGAAACAGGCCTCTGCCGGTGCCTGTGTGCAGGGCGGTGGAAGCGAAGGTTTAGCTGTGACTGGTCCGTAACATACTTGCTTTCTCTTTCTCTGCGACGTCTTAGGGCAGGTGTGCAGGACGTTAGTTGTTGCTGCTGGTCGTCCTCTGTTGAACTTGTATTGTTAGAGCCTCCACCTCGGGCATCTGGCAGTGTGGCACAACGCCGGAGTGGAACAACTGTAGTGGGAACACACGATGTGGACTCGGAGTAGAGGAGCGCATTAGTCAGACCTGTCTGCTCTTCATCATAGGACCTGTAACTTTACATAAGTGCTTGTGCTAGCCAGTGCTATGTGCAGCATGCAGTGCTTACAATAAATGATGCTAATTTACATAACTTAACTTTTCACTTTCCTATTAAATTTAGTGTCAGACAATTTAGAAAACCCAAGTTTCTAAAAGTATGGATCAGACCAATACAAGAAGTCTAACAATAAAACAAATAGGGAATATGACATGAAAAATGTAAAAATGATTCTATATCCGAGATTAACACCCAACCAATGGAATATTAAATAAAATAAGAAGATACTGCCCTATTTGTGCATTTATTATAATACAACAAACAATTTTAATAATAAAAATAATTTAAGTTATAAGAAAAAATTAAACAGTGAAACATTTTTGAAGTTTTAATTTTAATTTTGTCATTTACATTAAATGACAAATTAATATTTTAAGAGAAAAGAAGCTTCAATAGTTAAAAAGTAGTAAATTAATAATTTTAGAAGTTCATATATTAATTTTAAAATACAATAGGAAGTAACATTAAGAGGTTTGTTTAATAATTAAAAGATTTTGTTTGTTCATTCTTACCTCTTATAGTTTTCTTGTCGAACATATGTTTCAGGGCTTCTTAGCCCCACCGTCAGCGATTACAGACTGAATTTTCTCATGTTGTCGGCCCTGATTCTTGAGAGAAGGAATCAAGAATCAGGGCCGACAACATGAGAAAATTCAGTCTGTAATTGCTGACAATGGGGCTAAGAAGCCCTGAAACATATGTTCGACAAAAACAACTATAAGAGGTAAGAACGAACAGACAAAATGTTTTAATCGTATATTAATGTTGGGAATTTTACATTATGAGGTTTTCAATTAATAAAAATCAATATTGAATCATGATTATTCTTACCTCATACATGTATGTTCTTTAATACATAGTCATGATTCAATATTGATTTTTATTATTTTAGAAGTATTGATTAAAAAAGTGTTAAAAAGAATAATAAACTTTGATAGCAAGAAATGTTAGAAAACATAACTTTCTCATTTTTACCTTTTTAAATTTTTCTAAAACATACTGATAATTTGGATGTACCCACATTAGACAAAATACTTTAAAAAGTACAGTAACAGTTTCTTGAAATTCCATCAATAATTTCAGTGCAATCATAAAAATAAAGATATCTCCCTATATAACTCAAATAGTAAGTTTAATTGTTGTAAGCAAGACAGCATGTTATAAGAGAGCTCTTATGGCAATTAAAACCCAATTTAACAAATATTTATTACAACTAATTGGTTGATAGTTAATCCTATTTAAAATAGTGGTCTTTAATTCCATTCTTTCATCATATTTCCACTCTTTCAACTACAGAAAAAAGGAAGAGAGTATATATATATATATATATATATATATATAAAATAGAGAGTTAATATTGAGTGGAGAACATATTTTTAATAACTCACCTCATACAAATTCAAATTTATTTGATTTAAGACCATTGGTTTCAAATGAATTTTTCATTCATCTTCAGTTTATTTTCATGACTCCAACTGTTGAAATTCTATCTTTGTTGGAGTTATGAAAATAAACTGAAGATGAATGAAAAATTCATTTGAAACCAATGGTCTTAAATCAAATAAATTTGAATTTGTGCGAGGTGAGTTATTAAAAATATGTTCTCCACTCAATATTAATGATATGACCTCATAATATTTACTTCCCAACATTAATTTTAATACAAAATAGAGAGTATTTTATTTAATGATGATCTTTAGCTG
This sequence comes from Diploptera punctata, assembly GCA_030220185.1. Taxonomy (NCBI): domain Eukaryota; kingdom Metazoa; phylum Arthropoda; class Insecta; order Blattodea; family Blaberidae; genus Diploptera; species Diploptera punctata. The sequence goes on along the minus strand of JASPKZ010007754.1, from coordinate 372,587 downwards.
CTCAGGTCATTAGCATTGCAATTGAAAGCTGGGCATGAAAGGGCCGACAAATTTTGCTCGAAGACCTCTTATTATATTTAAATTTGAAGAGAAAAATGTTTTATTATACCTGCCATAAATCTATAACATAGAAAAAATTTTATGCCCTGAAAAATCCATCAACACTAGCCAGTTTTGAACCTATAAAGTTCTGAATAAGAGGCAAGCATGGTAATCACAGGAACTAACACAAATATGTAAGAAAAAGCACACAGAATCAAGTTAAAATTAAAATAGATATGTAATCAAAATGCAATCATATTCATGTGAGACCTGGTTGAGTTGTTGATTGTTGGTATAATTTATAAAGAAATTGTGTGTTGATATTTAAGAATAATTGAGAAAGAATTTAATAATAAATTGCAGTATACCTTGTCAGTTCTGTGTTATCGATGAAACTAGTGCGAGGGCTCTTGACTGGCACTGGAATCTTGCTCTTTGTGGTGGTTATTGTCACAGGTTGTTGTGGCTGCTGCTTTTTACTTCTCTCCTCAGCCTCCATGACCGGTGATAAACAAACAGAATGCCGGCGAGGCAGTTCACCCTGAGTTTAACAATGACATATATCACAGTCAAATACATTAATAAGATGCAAATGAAACTGATATACATTATTTCATAACATAGGCCTAATAAATATAAAGTTAAAGCAATGAAAGCCTATGGGCATGTGGATGCAGGATTCTTAGTCAAGACATAGGAAGGAGATAGAATGGCTAGTCTTAAGATCTGGTTGACTTTATTCAGGAAAGTTCCTCATGAAAATAAACTGAAGATGAATGAAAAATTCATTCAAAACCAATGGTCTTAAATCAAATAAATTTGAATTTGTATGAGGTGAGTTATTAAAAATATGTTCTCCACTCAATATTAATGATATGACCTCATAATGTTTACTTCCCAACATTAATTTTAATACAAAGTTCCTAACATTAATTTTGCAACAGGGTTAGTGGGCTTCAAGAACCCACTGAGCATTTTAAGTTTTTGCTTCTTTTTAAATTCTTAATTATCATATTTTTGTAATTTTTATAACATTAAATTACACTTTGTTTCATATTGTCCTACACCATGGCTGACCAATCTAAGGCATCACGCTTTGGTGAAGATGCTTTGGTGCAGAGCTATGATTCAAATCCCCACAAGGAAAGACTTTTTTCATGAAATTTCAGCCAGCTTGGGACGGACCAGTGCTCACCTAGCATGGAATATGGGTAGCTATTAATTATTAATGAGTTGTATATTTTAACTCACAGAATTGAAACTAAGTCAAAATTACTAAAACAGTTAGAAAAATCGAAGGAACTCACAATTTGGGAGAAAATTTACATCTGCAACAATAAAAAGAAAACTGTGAATTTTCAAATTCCTGGTGAGAGAAAAAAAAATTATTTGGAAGTTCATCGGTCAGCCAGCAGAGGGAGCAGAAATCAACTTGCAGGATGAACAACTGCAAGGCAGCAGTTGTAATGTATCGAGAATGTCGAACAGTAGCAATGAAACTAATCTGTATAAAAATGAAGAAATATGAGATGAGTCAAAATATACAACTCATTAATAATTAAAAGAAACCTCATAGAGTTATTTCCTAATGGATAACTATAATAAGTTGTGGGTTCAGGTTGATAAAACCAGATATAACAGCTGAGAAATCCAACATATTGTCTCATATTTAATTTTAGGAAGTTATATTTTGAGGTTATTTTAATTATATTATTTTTGGTCTGGACATCTTACCTCAATATTAATGTTGATTTGTTCTTGGACATGTTTCAAAACAATTCTGTTTTATCGTCAGCTTTCCCAGACTGGTTTAATTTATGTTGCATTATGTTGCACCACCTGGATGTCGATGTCAGCTCCATCCTGTGGTTGGCCAAAGAACCTCCAAACAAGGTCACCCTCCATCGGAATATCAAAATTCATAACTCTGTTTCTGTTCTTCTGAATATAAATTTTTTCCCAAATAGTCAGCTCTTTTGTATTTTCTAACTGTTTTAATAATTTAGTGTCTGAATTTATATTATGTTTTTCAGACCAAAACTTGAGCAGCAACTGCAGATTTTTCAATTTCTCCATTTTTAATATTTCTTATGTGTTCTTTGGTTCTAATTTTTAGGTTTCTTTTTGTTTTCCCTATATATATCTTTTCACAACCCATGCATTCAATTTGATATATTCCTGACTTTTTATTTTTATCAGTTTTTTCATTTTTGTTGGTTTTTATTAGTTTAGTTAAACTGTAGTTATTTTTTGGTGCTAATTTAATATTAAACTTCTCAAATATATTTTGAAATTTATTATGTACCCAGGGGTGATATGTGAATTTCCTATATTTTTTCATAGGTGGTTCTTCTTTTTCAAGATTACTTCTGTTTATCATTTTTTGTTTTTTATACTTTTCTATCCTTTTATATACCATTTTTTCATCAAACCCATTTTCTCTTGCTACTTTGATTATGTGTTTTTTCTCATGTTTGAAATCTTCTTCATTTAAGGGTAAGTTTACCAATCTATGAGTTAAACTATTAAATGCTGCTAATTTATGTCCAATTGGATTGAACCCTGTTGATTTTATAAAATTTTCCATATGAGTTACTTTCCTATGAATCTTGAATTCAATTTTTCTTTTTTCTTCGTTTCTGACCAATTTAAGATCCAAAAAAGGTATTTGTCAGAAACGAAGAAAAAAGAAAAATTGAATTCAAGATTCATAGGAAAGTAACTCATATGGAAAATTTTATAAAATCAACAGGGTTCAATCCAATTGGACATAAATTAGCAGCATTTAATAGTTTAACTCATAGATTGGTAAACTTACCCTTAAATGAAGAAGATTTCAAACATGAGAAAAAACACATAATCAAAGTAGCAAGAGAAAATGGGTTTGATGAAAAAATGGTATATAAAAGGATAGAAAAGTATAAAAAACAAAAAATGATAAACAGAAGTAATCTTGAAAAAGAAGAACCACCTATGAAAAAATATAGGAAATTCACATATCACCCCTGGGTACATAATAAATTTCAAAATATATTTGAGAAGTTTAATATTAAATTAGCACCAAAAAATAACTACAGTTTAAATAAACTAATAAAAACCAACAAAAATGAAAAAACGGATAAAAATAAAAAGTCAGGAATATATCAAATTGAATGCATGGGTTGTGAAAAGATATATATAGGGAAAACAAAAAGAAACCTAAAAATTAGAACCAAAGAACACATAAGAAATATTAAAAATGGAGAAATTGAAAAATCTGCAGTTGCTGCTCATGTTTGGTCTGAAAAACATAATATAAATTCAGACACTAAATTATTAAAACAGTTAGAAAATACAAAAGAGCTGACTATTTGGGAAAAAATTTATATTCAGAAGAACAGAAACAGAGTTATGAATTTTGATATTCCGATGGAGGGTGACCTTGTTTGGAGGTTCTTTGGCCAACCACAGGATGGAGCTGACATCGACATCCAGGTGGTGCAACATAATGCAACATAAATAAAACCAGTCTGGGAAAGCTGACGATAAAACAGAATTGTTTTGAAACATGTCCAAGAACAAATCAACATTAATATTGAGGTAAGATGTCCAGACCAAAAATTATATAATATTGTCTCATGTCACTCCTATATTAGCAAGATGATTATCCATCTCTATAATTGACACAAGTGGATATGAGGCCAAGAGCTGAGTTGATTGGACAAGGCCTTCTAGGTCTGTTGTCCCATGGAGTTTTTTTTAATATTACTTTATCTAGATATAAATCTTTTATGATCATATTTGCATTCAATGCTTGTAATCCATAAACAGTAGTCTAATGAATGAATTAATTAATTAATGTTATTTTCTATTCTATGTACTTCAAAATTAATTTATATGACCCAGTCTAATTAAACAAATAGAAAAACAAAAAGAACTCACGGTATGGAAAAAAATCCACATTCAAAATAACAAGAAAGAAAAACTTATGAACTACGAAATTCCTGTAGATTCTGAGTTGATCCGGAGGTTTATTAGTCCACCAACAGAGGGAAGAAGTAGTTCTTCTGATCAACATAACATCAGTCGACAAAAAATTACTGAAGATGAAGTTGCCCAGGCTTTGAAACCGGTCTAGTTAGAAGACTGGATATGAGGTGAGGTATGAAACATTTTAATTTAACCTTAAATTAAACCTCATAGTGATTTTTTCCTATAAAAGTTCATTATATGACCCATTTCAACTTAACATTACACTAAAATTTCATATATCAATATTTGCTTTTATGAAATGAAAATGTTCTGTTTCATAAAATCGAGGATCGACATTTTTTTGGTCTGATATTTTCCAATAAAAAAATAAATATGATGATACCTTTTCCTGCTGAGTTCCATCTGTTGTATTGTTGTTCAACTGTTGAACATTATCTGCAGCAGTCAAATTTTCTTCATTAGCATCAAAGTATACTGATGGATCATCCTGTCCCACACCACCTGGACTAATTGGACTGTTTCCTTCATTATTAGCTCCTGTGAACAACAGCATAATATTAATTATTGCATTATTAAAATTGTATTGAAAATAACAGTATCACTTCAATAAGTTTGAGTATTATTACTTCATGCTCAATAAAATTGGTACGAACTGTGGATAATATCTCAAGAGAGTGAAAAGTAGTTTTTATCTAATGTTTACAGTGTTTATAAAAATAAGTTAAAACAAAGGAAAACAACAGAGAGAGAACATGTGTTTTTTCTGTCTGACCTTAATTATTTTTCTTGTTTAATCTCCTGTACATTCAACTGGCCATTAGCCAGATACTTCCTAATTAAATGTTTAGAACTAATAGAATATAATCAGCACTGGGAGAGGAAACAACACACACACACACACACATTCTATAGGCAAGGAATAACTGCAACAATTTAACTCATAAATTTGGGAAAAAGGCTAAGGTAAATCATAACTAAGAATGCTAAAATGAGTGCCATGCAAATTATTCAACCAACATTTTAGTTCTAGTTCTTTAATTATTTTACTCTTTATATTTGAAATTTTATTACACTAAAAAGTGACCAAGATAGTGTTATAAAAAGTAAGTAGAATAATGAAACAGAACAAAAAAAGAATTTTAAGATTATATGTAGTATACACATAACATTATGAAGTAAGGTAATTGCTCTGTGCCTCATATTTTTTAAAATGTGAAAATCATTGCAACCCAAGAATCATGTCTGTATTGGGAAATCTTGGACTAGAAATCCACAGTACAGGTATGTAGATGTCAATGACATTTTTGGCATCTTACTGTTCTGGGTAGTGAATGAATCTACTTTTAAGCACTTTGGCTCTAGTCGCTGGTATTGTATCTAAATTTATATATTTGTCTAAATGAATTATGCAACAACAAAAAGTCTGTGAATGATAAAACAATTTGCTGGTTTTATTTCTTTTAAAATTTAATTACCTGGTATGCTTAATATTTAAGGTTTATTCAATAGTGGCAATTTTAAGGGAAATAAAATTGATGATGATGATGATAATGACTAAATTTAAAACAGTTCAGTGAAGGTAAGAATTCTTCTCAGCGCAATTCATACACAATATATATGTATATTAGAAAACTACAGAATGTATCACTCAATTGAGAATAAACTTGTTTTATTTTTTATTTAATATATGTAGGAAATAACACTATGAGGTTTCTTTTAATTATTAATGAGTTGGTTATTTTGACTCACCTCATATTTCTTGATTTTTATGTACACCTGGATTCATCACTTTTACATTCTAGTTCCAACTGTAATGCATAGACAATGTTATGCTCAAGCTATGAAACCAGGTCTGCATAAAATGGAATGCATATACAATGTCGCACAAAAGCGACAAAACCAGATCTGCTTAAAAACCAAGAAATATGAGGTGAATCAAAATAAACTCATTAATAATTCTTATTTTGTTCCTAAAATTACAAATGACTGAATTGAGAAAACTGGTTTGTTATTTTTGTCTTAAGTTCTACATCACTTATTGGATGTAAAGAAAGACATTTAAAATCTCAAAAAAAAAAAAATTATAAATATCTTAATTTCACCATTATAAATATCTATTAAATCATGTCATATAATATAATGACAGATTTCACTGTTAACAACAGCCTTTTAATAAAGGCAAATGTAATTAACTTGTAATCTGATTAAATAAGTTAGGTCAGTGTTATTCTTACCTCATATAGTTGTTTCTATTAGACATATGTTTCAAGGCATGTTTGCTCCTTGCTCTATCTTCAGTTGGTGCAGACTCAAAGTGGAACAAACATGCTTTGAAACATATGTCTAATAAAAAAACAACTATATGAGGTAAGAATAACACAGTCCGAACTTATTAAATAAGTAAAACCTCATAATGTTACTTTCTATTAGATTTTCAAATTGTAATCTGATCCTGTCAATATTTAGCTTTTCTTCCTAATTTGCTAATAATTATGAATTAACATATTTTATTGTATACTTTAAATTAAGTACTGAGACATATAAACATAACTACAATTGTATTTGTCCTACAGTGACAAGTGATACATTTAAAATAAGAACATTGATAACTACTAATACCAGTAATTGAAGTCTTATAGTAATTCATGTATTTTATGTCTTTCGGGCTAAATGGCTGTGATCTGGTTTTATTAACACTCACAACGTTTCGTCTACTACTGCGGTAGACATCCTCAGGAGATTCTGCATGCTCTTTGACCTCTTAACTCTTCAAATGTCGGCTGCAGACTGGCTGTGTGTTGGAAATCGTGTCCTTATTTATAGTTGAGTACATGGTCCGTTACTCTGGAGCTATTTTTCTGATTGGTTGTCACTGGCGTAAGTCATAGGTTTTATTCTCGTGTTATATAATGCCAGAATCCAAACTTTATTAATCTTTATAGTTTCTTCTTTTTTGTTAAAGGAATTTTTGTGTTTGTAAATTTCAATAGCCTCTCTGTGAAATTTACAAACACAAAAATTCCTTTAACAAAAAAGAAGAAACTATGAAGATTAATAAAATTTGGATTCCAGCATTATATAACATGAGAATAAAACCTATGACTTATGCCAGTGACAACCAACCAGAATAATAACTCCAAAGTAATGGACCATGTAGAAAACATCACGACACAATACTCAACTATAAATAAGACATGATTTCCAACACACAACCAGTCTGCAGCCGACATTTCAAGAGTTAAGAGGTAAAAGAGCACGCAGAATCTCCTGAGGATGTCTACCACAGTAGTAGATGAAACATTAGTGTTAATAAAACCAGACCACGGCCATTTAGCCCGAAAGACATAAAATACATGAATTACTATAAGACTTCAATTACTGGTATTAGTAGTTATCAATGTTCTTATTTTAAATGTATCACTTGTCGCTGTAGGACAAATACAATTGTAGTTATGTTTATATGTCTCAGTACTTAATTTAAAGTATACAATAAAATATATTAATTCATAATTATTAGCAAATTAGGAAGAAAAGCTATTTAGAAATAGAAAAGCCATTTAGCCCGAAAGACATAAAATACATGAATCAAAATAACTGCCGTGAAAGTCTACAATCTTATACTAATGTTAACAAGCTGATGAGGAATAATTAAATGTTAACTAAAATTATATTTTTGTTACTTTTCTCACAGTTTCCAACAATGTGGAAATATTTGTTCTGCATTAATATCTTCTTAGAAATGTTATGCAATAAAGTTAATAAAGCAACAGTACTAACTGGAGAAGGGCATTGGCTTAAGCAATAGTGACAAATATTACTTGAGTTGAATTTTGTATTATTACTGGATATTACCTCATCCTAGGGTAAAGTCCTATACCTCTCTTTAACTGAAAATACATGACAATTCAAAATTATTGGTTAAAAAAGTAACATTCATGTGACTGCTATGACAAATTTATTTCATAAATACAAATATAACTTTCCAAGTTCCATGGATATTCACAGATGTTTGTTGTGGCTGCCATTTGTGATATGGCAGATGTCTGCAATCCTCCATTTCTTGCCAGACCCCTGCCAACATTACCTTGATAAAATGAAAATTTAACTCTCTAAGTTTCCTTGGAATTCACAGACATTCATCATGGGTGCCATAGCAAATGTCTATGCGATCCTCCATTTCTTGCAGACCCATGCCATGCCTGATTAACTGAGTTATCCACATGACTATTTGTTGCCTTAGTTACTAAAAGTTCTGTGCAAATGGGTATATTCACCATGTCCATCACATACTCATAAAGGAAAAAAATTGCATGGCATAATGCACATCAGTCAACCCAGCAAAGTCAGTCCAGTGTTATGAAAGATGCTCATTGAGATGATTGGGTATGTTTATTACACATATTAATTTTTGCCAATTGGAATTTGGAGAGTTAACTTTATATCTTATATTTGTATTTCATCATCCTCTTATTGTGTCCTCCTTTCAGAAGATCGATTCATGTTTATTCTGTTGATGTCCGAGGCCTATTTGTTTTTTGAAAGCATTTAATCATCCACCACCGACTTGCTAGACCTGATGTGGCTTCACTGGAGCCCCTTTAGCTCATTTGTTTTAGGTATACTTGTCAAGATGATGCACATTGAGCCGATGTGCATCAGATTGATGTATATCAGGTCGATGTGCAGGTCCAACAAGAAACCTGAAACGCGCTTACCACCTCCCACGACATGGATGCAGGGTCAAATACAAATACTATTTGTATTTATCAAATAAATTCATACAGCAATCACAGAAATGATTTATTTCTCTACTAATCATTTAGAATAGCCTTGTAAATATATTATGGAATATACAGATGTCTTCAACCTTTTGGGTCAAAATTGGATATATGATAGAGGACACCAAAATTAACTTTTGATATAAGGAACCTATGACCAGAAATGCATAGTTCATATTTTATTTTAAAAAAATCATACATATGATAGAATTCATATTATTCATTGCAAAAAACAGCATACATTCCATAGCAAGATATTACTGCAACGTATGAAAACAATAGAAATGCACTGGATGAAAAATTCCTCTTTGAGACCATATACTTGCATGGATGATGATGAAGAAAACTATAGCAATATCTTACAGATAACAGCAATTGTTCAAAGCTATGACCATCAGTCTCAATGCAGACATGACATCAGCACAGAAAATTTTGTCAAACTCTTTCAAATATTCCTGGAGTTTGTTATACAATGAGTTTGACAATCAGGACCCTACCAAGCATTTCCTCATCACTGTCTACTGGGGTTTCATGGACCAATGACTTCAAGTGCCCCCAGGAAAAAAATCCAGAGTAGTGAGATTCGACAAATGTGGTGGCCATGGGACTGGACCTTCCCTTTCAATCCAACGATTAGGGAATGTATGAAAAAAGGTGCTCAACATCGAAGTGAGAAGGCAAATGCAGCCACATCCTCTCACAATTGCTTCGTTGTTTTATTGTCATGCACCAAAAATTATCAAAAACTTGTATCACATGAAAATGAAGTTCCTCACACAAACTATGAATTTCCAACCATTTTGGTTCCTTAATATGAAATGTACATTATTTTTTAAATAAAACATGAACTATGCATTTCTGGCCATAGATTCCTTGTATCAAAATATTCAGTTTGGTATCCTTTATCAAATTTTGACCCAAAAGTTTGAAGATTTGCTGTATATAGGCTATATTTAAACCATTACTAGTGTAGCTTCCAACAGTATAATAATTCCACTAAATAATATCTTCTCATATTTAACTTCTTATTTCTGTAAAAAAATTATAATTTATGGTGAGAAAACCATATAAAGTCTTTAGGCATATATAATTTTTAAGATGAAGGAAATTTAATTATTGGATTAATATAAGAAAGGGGGGACAGAGATTTCTTAAGAACAGCATAAGTAAGGAAGGTAGAAAAAACTATCATAACAGTAAGTAAAAGCTAATTGATAATCTGATAATTTAAAAAAAATTTGAATCAATATTTAATGAATGGTAAATACTGATGTTTTTATTATTAATTTAACATTTCTCAATGAAAGATAAATTATATTTGAAGAGAAAAATTTTCGCCTAGACCGAGACTCGAACTCGGGACCTTTGGCTTGCCGGTCCAAATGCTCTACCAACTGAGCTACCGAGGCGAGTTGCGATCTAGATGCAAATTTTTCTCTTATATACGTTGTAATTCCCTCTCACCAAATGCTTTTGAAACCATTGTTTCTATCTTTGCAAATGGCGGCTTCTTAGTTAAGAAGACATTTATTGGGAATTTAACATTACTTTATAAAGCTAGTAAGGCTTCTAATGATGTTTTTATTATTAATTTAACATTTCTCAGTGAAAGATAAATTATATTTGAAGAGAAAAATTTTCATTGAGAAATGTTAAATTAATAATAAAAACATCATTAGAAGCCTTACTAGTTTTATAAAGTAATGTTAAATTCCCAATAAATGTCTTCTTAACTAAGAAGCCGCCATTTGAAAAGATAGAAACAATGGTTTCAAAAGCATTTGGTGAGAGGGAATTACAACGTATATAAGAGAAAAATTTGCGTCTAGATCGCAACTCGCCTCGGTAGCTCAGTTGGTAGAGCATTTGGCCCGGCAAGCCAAAGGTCCCGGGTTTGAGTCTCAGTCTAGGCAAAAATTTTTCTCTTCAAATATAATGGTAAATACTATTGAATCAGTAACATAAAATAATGAAAATAAGAAATATCAGTAACAATAACTTTAAATAAATGAAGGAATATATCATAGCAGACTTTTCAATGACAAAATAATTTAACTATTACAGGAATTAATCACTATGATGTTTAATTTATGGTAAAATCAAATGTTTCTTACCTCTTCTCATACAAATCTCCTAAGTAGACCGCAATTTTGAGACCATAACGGTCTCATCTTCAGTACTATTTTGGCAACTGATGTTACGTCGATCGGAAGAAACTCTTCTTCTTCCCTCTGTTGGTGGACCGATGAACCTCTGGATCGGGTCAGAATTTGCAGGAATTTCGAAGTTCATAAGTTTTTCTTTGTTTTTCTGAATGTGGATCTTTTCCCAAACCGTGAGTTCCTTTTGTTTGTCTAATTGTTTAATTAGACTGGCTTTTGATTCAATTAAATGTTTTTTCAGATCAAGCATGAGCAGCTACTGCTGACTTTTCCACTTCTCCATTTTTGATATTTCTAATATGTTCTTTCACCCTTGTTTTTCAAATTTCTTTTTGTTTTTCCAATATAAATTTTGTCACAATCACTGCATTTGATCTGATAAATTCCTGATTTGTTTTCTTCTTCAATTCTTTCATTTTTATTGGTTTTAATTATTCTATTAATAGAAAACAAATCAGGAATTTATCAGATCAAATGCATGGGTTTTGACAAAATTTATATTGGAAAAACAAAAAGAAATTTGAAAACAAGGTTGAAAGAACATCTTAGAAACATCAAAAATGGAGAAGTGGAAAAGTCAGCAGTAGCTGCTCATGCTTGGTCCGAAAAACATTTAATTGAATCAAAAGCCAGTCTAATTAAACAAATAGATAAACAAAAGGAACTCATGGTTTGGGAAAAAATCCACATTCAGAAAAACAAAGGAAAACTTATGAACTTCGAAATTCCGCAAATTCTTACCTGATCCAGAGGTTCATCGGTCCACCAATAGAGGGAAGAAGAAGAAGAGTTTCTTCCAATCAACATAACATCAGTCGCCAATATAGTACTGAAGATGAGACCATTATGGTCTCGAAATCGTGATCTACTTAGAAGATTTGTATGAGGAATGGCAAGAAACATTTGATTTTACGACAAAATAATTATTTTCATAGTTCCAATGAACAAGAACAAAAGTTATTTTTGTTTTGAGATGAGAATCTTTTGGGAGTATGCAGTATCTGAATATGTCTCTAGTATGTAGTAATATATTTTCATTACATGTTCACTGATTTATATTATTAAACACTCAATCCAGCATTTGTCTTGATAAGTTAGGTTAACCCTGTACTAGGATTTATCTCAGGAGCTATTAAATACAAGTCTAAAATTAATTTAGTTTAATTTTTTTTTTTTTTTTAATATTTGAAGGAAGTAACACTATGAGCTTTCTTTTAATTATGAGTATTATGAGTTAGGGATTTAGACTCGCCTAATTTTTTTTTTTCTGGCAGACCATGGTTTCTTCACATCTGTGTGACATTGTCAATGCTTCCTAACTGTTGAATTTGCATTTGTCGATCCTGTAGGTTGATTTCCACTTCCTCTGTTGGCTGACTGATCAACTTCCAAATCATTTTTTTCTTCTTTTTCCCTGGGAATTTAAAAAAAAATCATAGGTTTTTTTTCCTTATTCTTGTGGATGTAAATTTTCTCCCAAATTGTGAGTTCCTTAGAATTATCTCACTGTTTCAGTAATTAGGTCTTAATTTCTATTATGTGTTTTTCTGACCATGCATGGGCAGTTATTGCAGATTTTTCTATTTCCCCATTTTTAACATTTCCAAGGTGTTCTTTCAATCTTGTATTCAAGTTTCTTTTTGTTTTTCCTATGTATATATTTTTTTTTACAATCTCTACAATCAATTTGATAGATACCTGATTTGTTGCCTTCATCAATCTTTTCATTTTTGTTGGTTTTAATTAACCTATTCAGAAGAACACAGAATAGAAGCTAAGGCCAAATTACTGAAATAGATAAATCTAAGGAACTCAAAATTTGGGACAAAATTTACATCCACAAGAATAAGGAAAAAACTATGAATTTTGAAATTCCTGGAGGAAAAAAGAAAAAAAAAATTGATTTGGAAGTTCATTGGTCAGCCAACAGAGGGAGCAGAAATCAACCTACAGGATTGACAATCATAAATTCAACAGTTAAGAAGCATTGTCAATGTCACACAGATGTGAGGAAACCATGATCTGCAATAAAATTTAAAAATATGAGGTGAGTCCAAATCCCTAACTCATTATAATTAGTTTAACATGTTCCAATCCTGGACAAATTAATTTTTTTTAAGAGAAAAATTAGCGTCTGAAATGAGAATTGAACACCAAACTCTGTAAGTCAGTATACATTGTAAATGTAGAAAGAAATGTTAATGTTTGTATCATGTCTCAAATGGTATAATTGACTGCACACTGATGTAGAGAGTTGGAGGTACGAGGTTTAATTCCTGTTCAGACATTAATTTTTCTTTTCAAAAAACAAGTATAAAATTTCATAATTTGTGTAAACTCAATATAAAATTTGCATAATTGATTACTTGGAATTTTGTATTTTATATCACATATTAAATATAAACATAATACATATAACATTCTGGAGTTAATTTGTAATGATTTATCATGTTTGCTATCGCGTGCTAATTATGAAAAAACCTGTGATATATTCAGAACATTCTAAAACTGCTTCTATACTTATTGATAGAATTAGGTTATATTATTCTTTATAATTTATTAATTAAAAATAATATTAATGCTATTTTTTAATTTTTATATGGATATAGGCATAAATATATTATTCCCTATAATCAAATTAAAAAATACTTGATTTCTAAATTAGAATTAATTTCTAGGCATCTTTAATATAATATAAGAGAGAGACAAAAAATATAAATCTACTATAAAAACAACATATTTACAACTTGACAGCCTCATAATGGATGAGTTGATTTTAGTACAAGCTTTCTATCAAAAAAAGTTAGTAAAGTTTTTAAGACTTTATATAAGCCCAACAAATGCTGTTCTTAGAAAGAAAATAAATCAGCAACTATTAAAATTAATATTTTAATCTTATAATTACATAATGCATTACAAATCACACAAGTCTGCGTGTATGTAATTTGTGTGAAGTTATGTCTCACTCATAAATGACTGTTTCATCTATAGCTATATTTTACCTCTCAAGCTAATATACCATTATTTTATTGTTCATTTTAATTTAGTACTATTGATAATAATTTAAATATTATCTGTATGGAACTTTACTTACCATAGAGTACAAAACAAGCATAAAACACAAAATAAGTTAAAAGTATGTTTCATACGAAAGTGTGGTCTTAGTTTTATCATTCTTAATTAACAATTATTACATAACAATGCCAAATACAGTACTATATCTCAAACTAAATTACTTTTATTGTTTATGTTGAAAAATAAAATTATTTTATAAAAGAGAGAGAAAAGGTAAAGACTGAAGTAGATGAGAAAATCTACAACAACTAAATTAAGTACAATTTAATTGCAAATTATACTAAGTATTTATACTTATATAACAAAAAATCTCTAAAGGGATGTTAACAGATAGATTGATTAATAAATAACAATGGTTTAATTCACGCTATAATGACTATTTTGAAAAAAGCGTTAATGTAGAAGAAAATTAAGCCAAAATTTCTTTATCTGTCTGTAGGTAGGACATGCACTAAATATCTGTGAAGTATAATATCCAAAGCAAGCCAAGCAGGATGAAGCAGACTGCAAGATTCCACAGATTGTCTATCACAACATCCACTGAAATTCCAATGAGAATTCTTCAGAATGAAAATCAAATATCTAAGTGAAACCTCCATTTTAAGAAATTGAATACTATTCAAATAGCATTAAGCTTGCATAAAAAATAAAATTTTACCAAAACACACACATAAAATATATTTTAATTCCATTTCATTAGAGAAAAATTATTAAAAATATGTAGGGTTGATAACAAGTCCCAATTAAATGAGATACTCATAGTTTTTAATAATTTCAGCACTGGGCTATTTTTATATACGATAACTGGTGCCAGTAAATCCATCTGAAAGCTTACACTATTTTATATACGATAACTGGTGCCAGTAAATCCATCTGAAAGCTTACATAAGGCTGAATTCTCATTGAAAAGATAATATAACTGTAATGCAATTTAGAAGCTGGTGAAACATTCTTAAAAAAGTCAATACCAGTATCATAATACGTGATTTTGCTAACAAAATTTCTATTTTAATGGCTGTACAAAAACTGGAAAATGGAAATGAACCAGAACAAAATACTAATTTCTCAGCAAATGTTACTTCAAATATGCAATGATGAATAACAATGATTAAGTAAACAAAATGGTAAATTCATAAAAAAAATTCATAAAATTGAGGTTTCACTATTATGTACAACTATTTTCAAGTTTTTTTTAACATTTATTAATATGGAAATCTATTCTATAAAGCAAAAGGAATATTTTACAATTAAAAGAAAGCAGAGTCCAATAAAAAATAATAATTGTTAATATTTATGTGTTAGAAAAATAGTATGCTGAACTAATATAATATATAAAATGAAAGTAGCATTATCATTATTTGTATAAAAACTAAATAAAACAGAAATATAATTTTCTGATTTGTTTAGACATTTGTATGAGTGAGACACAGCTTATGAAAAGCAGTTATGAACAGGAACATATTTTTTAAATGACTTTTCCATACTGAATAATAACTATGCCAAATAATACTTTGAAAGTAAATTTTATCTCATTGTAAATGATAACATTTACATGTCATGGTTTCTCAATACTGCAATTAAAAAAATATATATATTATGTCCCTGTTTCAAATTGTGTTAATGTGTCAGAATTAACAAACAAAATTATAAAATACAAGCATATCATATTTTTAAAGAAGCAAATCTTAACACAGTATAAAAATAGGAATGACAAATTGTAATATTGTAAAACACAAATTCTTACTCTTGAAAATACAGTTTTACTCATTCTAACAGCAAATGATTGCATAAATACTGTACATATTAGTATAAGCAAATGTGGAAAAAGCAAAATGATTAAAAAAACATCAAAGATGAATTGTTAGAAATTAGGAAATGTGCAATGAAAATCAAAATAGAAAGTACCTAATGTAATGTGTTTAAGATTTTCCCCCTAAGTTTTTATGTGTAAAACATAGCTACCAATTTAATGTCTAAATATAAAACTTGAAATAGTCATCAGAAATTTTAAAATTACTATTTATTAATGTATCATAAAATTTTTGGCATATGTGACTGAAAAGTTATTAAAAATTCAATGTTATTTTTCATGACTAAAATTTAATTTGTCAATAGAACATAGAACATACTTTTACGAGTATTGAAATTGTTTTCGTTTTTCTTAAAACTGATCATTCAATTTTCTTAAACTGATATAATTTTCTTTGTGAAAATGATTGGGATTGTTTTAAACTTGTGTTTTAAGAAGTCTAATATTTTTTTTCTTTGAGTAGATGTCAGAGAGAATAATTAAAAAAATAGTAACCCAATTTTTACTATATTTTGGGCTCATATAAGTGATATCTCAGTGGTGAATCAAATCAAACTTTTTTTTTTAATTTTTACCATAAATATAGTATAAGTTCTAAAAAATCTGCCCAGAAAAATTGTGTTTTATAAAAACTGTAGCCTTGCAAAATACAAAGGTTCTGGTACAAGGAATTCTTATTTGCGCTGCATTTTAGTTGTGTCTGGTGTGATGTGGGACTCGGTGCTTCCTCTGTGCAGAAACAGGAGGAGCATTGCGATTACATGTTCTAAACAAACAAAACCATAAAACTCATATACAACTTGTATACACCTCAAAAATAGTAAATATAAAGAGAGTGAAAAAAACACAAAATAAATATGATGATCTTGTAGAAGATTTCTGGGCTGTTGGCCATGGTCTTGAGGCTTGTAGTTCCCCGATGTTTCACCAGAGACTGCTTCCGGCATCCTCAAGGGTTGTCTTGAGACTGACAATTTTGTCGACTACCTGCCCTATTTATACATTTATCCGTGACGCATTCTCTGCATGGTCCGTTACTTTGTAATTTGATCTGCCTTCTGGTTGGTTAGCATTAGGGCCTTCTATTGCACCAATAAGGTTGCTGTCTGATTGTTTTAATGCTAACCAACCAGAAGGCAGATACAATTTACAAAGTAACGGAACACGCAGAGAACACGTCGCGGATAAATGTATAAATAGGGCAGGTAGTCAACAAAATTGCCAGTCTCAAGACAACCCTTGAGGATGCCAGACGCAGTCTCTGGTGAAACGTCGGGGAAATACAAGTCTCAAGACCACGGCCAACAGCCCGGAAATCTTCTACAAGATCATCATAATAACTCCGGCCGTGAAAGCCTAAGTCAACAAAATAAATAATTTGGTTTGGTAAAGTATATTTAGAGCCATGTTGATGTTTTACAGTCAATTTATCATAAACTATATCTAAAATATCAGAAAAAAGCCCTTTTCAGCTTTAATAGGAAAATGTTCATAATGCAAATTTGAAAAGTTCAATCTAGATGAAGGCAAAAATGAACAATTAATATATATATATATATATATATATAATCCTTTAAAATGCAGATTAACTTCTTAATTACATATTAATACATATAAGTGATTAAAATAAGTTTATAATTTTAATAATTAATAAAAACTGAGTAGTATCTCACCTCATATACGTATCATGTTCTTCAAGCACAGAACCACGGTTTCTGGATGCAAACCCCATCTTCAACCACATCCATGACTGTTTAAACCTGGATTACATTTTGATCTTCAAAGTTGCCATCTGGTGTTGATTTGATGAACTTTGAGATCAAATCTTGTTTGCTGGGAATTTCAAAATTCATGGATCTATATTTGTTCTTCTTAATGTATATCTTTTCCCAAACTATATCCATGAATTTTGAAAGTCATGTGAACAAGTTTTGATCTCAAAGTTCATCAAATTAACACCAGATGGCAGCTTTGAAGATGAAGATGTAAACCAGTCATGGATATGGCTGAAGATGAGAGGGATGCCTCCAGAAACTGTGATTCCGTGCTTGAAGAACATGAAATATGAGGTGAAATACAACTCAGTTTTTATTAATTATTAACTTGAAAACCTCATAATGTTATTATCTATAATTAATTTATAAAGTTTAATAATTTATTCTCCTCTAAAGTTGCCAACATACATTTTCATTAGACTAATTTTAGATGATATTAACTTAGTAGTGATTTACAAAGAGAGAAATATAAAAAATATAAATAGAATTACTATAGGTTTATACAAGATAAAATGAGTTGCTTTTTACAGTGGTTAAAATTATTTTAATAAATAAATGAGTGAGTTTTATGAACTGATACTGTAGTATTAACAGGATTAATATATTATCATTTCACATTTTAAAATTTAATTTAGTAATTATATTGCATGATTGGATATTTTTATCTTTGGTCAATTTTAAATATTATATATCTGTGGTCTGAAGGAATAAGTTGTTAAGAATAAAATCACTACTTTTAAGGGAAGTACTTTTTGACCAAGAACAAGCATTATTCTTAGAAGGTACCGGTACCAAGAAACAAACATTTTTATAACTCGGAAAGTATTAAAAGTCCTAGGTCAATACTGTTTGCAAAAAAGTTAGGAAGATATCTCAATACTCATTTTGTCATTTTTAAACTTAAATAATTCCCTGCGACCACATATATGATGCATTGTGAATATTATGAGCTAACTCAACAATGGTCAACTTTATTTATTCATTTTTTTTTTTTTTAAATATTGCAATGAATTAGCATTGAAGTAACATCAGTCAGGTCAAGACACCAGAAATCTGTGCAGAGTTACAATCTTAATTTAATATTTTAAGGAAGTGACACTATAAGGCTTCAACAGTTAAAAGACAATGACATGAAGGGTGTCGAAACCCTGGGTCCTCAAGGAATCTACAAATATGAGGTGAGTTGTGCATTTTCTAACTCATATTATTTCCAATCTTAATTCTGTTTATATTCATAATTTACATTGCTCTGGTAATAAATCTTCCAGATAAATTTACTATTTTACAAAATGTTTACTTACTAATGAACATTAAAATATTTTTAAAAATTCCTTCATATGGATACTTAATTTTAAATTTTAGTTAACATTGTAATATTGATGATAACACTGGTCAACAAGGCTTTCTTCACAAGAAATCTGATTAGTGAATCTAGTACATTTTTCATACTGAAATCAGAAATGTGTCAGAATTTTTCCATCAGGCACACTTTTTTTTTTGACAGCAACTTTTTAAAGTCTTATTTTATCATTCTCTTTGGCCTTTCATAGGATCCTTTATGATATATTTAGCTATTTTATTCAAGTTGTATTCAAAGAAATTATATATAACGTCATGCTGAGGCATCAAAAGAGAAGACTACTCAGGTTCATTCATGTTTTCACATGCTCAGACCTGTTAATCTGGCATTGTGATGTGTCAGTCTCACTACATTAAAAAATAATGGCCTTAACACGAATCTCTTATCCCTGGCCAGAAAAATGTGAATCCTGAACAAAATATATTTACCTCCATTGCATATTAAATTAGGAGTAATGAAAAATTTCGTCAAAGTTATGGATAAACTTTCTGAAGGATTCTTGTACTTGAAATTGAAAATTTTCCCAAAATCAGTGAGGCTAAACTGTAAGAAGGAATTTTTATAGGACCACAAATATGATCATTAATGGCTGATGAACATTCTGAGGATTGTTAAATCCACTTGAAAAAGCAGCCCGGCAGTCTTTCAAAAATATATGTTGCAATTTCCTTGGAAACCATACAGCAGAAAACTATCGTGGCCTAGTGGCTGATCTTCTGGATTCTAATAAAGCAACATGTACCGGTATTTAAAAATTCACACCTTGGACTCTCACTTAGACTTCATCCCAGAAATTCTTGGGGCTGTCAGCGATGAGCACGGTGAGCAATATCATCAGCAAATTTCTACAATGGAAAACAGGTACCAAGGCAAGTGGAGTTCTAATATACTGGCTGACTACTGTTGGACCCAAGAAGAGAGATGTTTCAGATGCAAAATATGCCGAACGTCACTATCTACCACTTTCTAGATAAGTCAAAATGAGTAGTATTATAAAAAATTCAAATAAATGTAATACAAAACTCCTGCCTGATTGGGAAGAACTGAAATTATATTTGAATTCAGCATGAAAAATACTTACAGAATATATTATTTTGATTCTTGTGGGGGGAAAAAAAAAGTTCATTTTCGTAGACCAGTGTAATTAATCTATTTATTTGTATTTTTTTTACTATAATTATACGTACTTTAATGAATATTAGGATGGAAAAAATAAAATTAAAGGATTCCAAAAAGGCAAAGAAAACAATTGAAATTCATCGGAGAACATTTTTTTGACAACTCACGTCATAAATTTAGTGTTTTTCATGATACCGCAGTTTCAAACATAATCACATTCACCTTCAGCCATAACTCTGGATTTCGTGTTTTTCATGATACTGCAGTATCAAACATGATTACGTTTGAAACTGCGGTATCATGAAAAACACAAAATTTATGAGGTGAGTTCTCGGAGTTGTGGCTGAAGATGAACATGATTATGTTTGAAACTGTGGTATTGTGAAAAACACAAAATTTATGAGGTGAGTTGTCAAAAAATGTTCTCTGATGAATTTCAATGATTATACCTCATAATGTTTACTTCCCAACATTAATTTAATATAAAGAAAACAATTACTATCACAAAAAACTGATTAGGTAATAATTATTTTAATTAAATGTCTTCTCAGGCGAACAATTTTTTTTATGTACATGCTTTCAACCTCCATCTCCCAGGGAAGTGAGGACTGGAATATAAATGGCTAGTATATGTTTGAAGTTGGAAATTAATTCTGTATGAGGTCTGAATGATATAGAAAATTATGATGCAGATCTCTTAGAGAATTTATATCCAATTCCAAATATATATCAGCCTTTGTTCACATTTCAGTCACTTCCCATGAAGATAGCCTTGGAGACAGATACCGAAAGCTTGAAAAAAAAATTGTCTAACAGAAGACTATTTTAATTAACCAATGCCAGGGAAATATAAAATCTTACAGATCAGGTAATAGTTAAAAAATATGCATATCCTGGAATTTATGGAGGATTTTTTTACTTTACATGATATTACAACATTTAAAACATCTATGGAACAATTTTATTGTACAATTGTAACCAGGCACTTAAAAATTGGAAGAAAAACAACAATTCTTACCTTATACATATATATTAATACTGAACAACACACAAATACAACACAACAAACACACAAATTACACTGAATGCTATGAGAAGGTTACATATCATATAACTTACAAGTTATAAGAATAATAAAAATCAGACTTGATAGATTTTGTTTACTAAATCTATTCTTTGTATAGGATATTAAACTTTGTGAAAAAAAAATGGTCCCACAGCAATCATGAAATCTATGAGGTGAGTTGTCAAAATATGTTCTCCGATGAATTTTAATGATTATACCTCATAATGTTTACTTCCCAACATTAATTTAATATAATCATGAAATACCTTGAAGGTAAGAGTCAAATTGCTCAATTTCATAACCCACTGAGCTATTTTAAGACTTTTCTTATTCTGGTTTATTCCTATCAATGTTAGTAGCTTACGATCTCATTTCTATTGATTTTTTATTCTAAATATTGTATTAAGAAACTCTGAGTCAGCAATCACGCCTAATTGAAATTACCAGATAGATATTCCAAGAGAAGTTCTATGTAATTTTAATTTCTGGTAGACTTATTATTACAAATACAAAAGCCTAATTTCAGATATCATAAAAAATAAAGACAAAAGATGGAATATAATTCTATTAAAATAGTTAATAATTCTTGGTAAGAAAATCTTGTAGTTAGGAAATTTGTAATCAAATTTTAAACAGTCATGATAACCAAACAGTGTTATCATAGGGTCAAAGAGGGATGGTGACTCCTGTTCAACTTCAAGTTGCATCATCTTGACCCTTGGATGTGGAATTGTGACATGATAATAGCTAGTACTGGTAGGAGAGTATTATCTTATGTTTCGATATGGATAAATAGAAGTGTCGAGAAAGGACACAAGGAGCAGCGGGACTGAGTGCGGTCCCCTCAGGAGGGCCCAGCAGGGCGGTGGCGTCTACATGGGTGACGTATTTTCATTCTCTCACTTCTTTGGGTCATTTTAAGACTCAGAATTAAATAAGGACCAGATGGTCAAATAAACTTCAATTTAATATTACACAAAGTTGAACATTTTCAAAGGATCGGTTTCTATCTCTCTGAAATTAAGCATTTTAATAATTTTGAATACTTTGACGTTGGACAATTTGGCGACTTCAGCTGATTTTTATAACAGTTTTTTTGACTTGATTTTATTTATGTTTGGTACTTATTTTAATAAATAATGTTATTTTTCGTTACTACTGTGGTTTAATATTGTTAATTTGTAGAACTCCTAGTCCAAAAACCAAGGCCAACCGCTCGGGCCAAAGACCACTTAAACAATAGTGAACTTAACGCTATCATTACGCTGGGGCTTAACAGACGCGTCGCGTAATATTTTGGTGAACAAGCGGTGGAATATTCGTGAAAATAATGTTTATCATTATATTCACGAATGAAGAAACGAACCTTAGACCACAAATTAAACTTCAATTCACATACAGTAAAAAATTTATATGATTTTTTTCAATTTGGAAGAGAAGAGTCACATTGAATAAACTACGTCTTTTAAAAACAGAGAGAATCCAGAAAATATTCAACTTTGGGACATTATTATTTGGCTTTAGGTTATGTTATATTTTTTTTTTTTGGATCTAATATTTGGGTTTTATAGATAATAGGAAAATTTTGGATATATCGTGTTTTAGGTTATATTTTAGGTATTGATGTTTTTTTTTCCTCAACAAATGGTTTATTTTTCTAGGCATAATTAAAGTTTTTTTTCAATGAGTACGACAATTTTGGTGTTGTTGATAATTTTTTAGGTGTTATTTTTTTTTGGAGATATTAATATGTACATTAATTTTTTTTTCTATGTTATATGGTAGGTTCATTTTATAACTTGATTTTTTTTTGATACACCTAAGGTTTATGAATCAAATTGGTGTTGTTTCAGGTAGAGGATATTTTTTTTTTGTTTTGTTGTTGCTAACCTAGGTTATGATATTTCTTTTTGTAGAGTGTTATAATTTTAGTTTTTTGTTGTGCGGCAATATCTCATCCAAGGCTAATAATTGTGTATAATGACAATATTTTGGTGGGGTTGTACAAGACAAGCTTTTTACTTACGCGACTTGTGCCATTTTTGATGTACTTTAAAGTATTGTAATGTGTTAATGAATCAGTTTGCTAAGAATTATAACCGCTGTTTAAATATGTATAATTAACACGAAACGAAGTAGTGGAAATATGATTTAACATGGTAATCGCCCGACATTTTGAATTTTTCATAGAGTAACAAATATGAAGATGTACTTTATTTTACGTATCAAATCACATTTAAAACGCAAGGAACATAAAAGCTAACCCAACCTAAATCAATTACTGTAACAAATAAATCATTAAATTTCAAAACCTGGTAAAACTGCTCAGGCGAAAGTCTGAAGTATTCTAAAATTTGGTATATTCATCAACCATATGTTTATTTAAGAATTAAGAATAATTTATTCTACAATTTTCCATACAACATTCTTATGATGCTGTTGCTCTAGGTACCTTTTTCTGTCTTTACTAATATTTCAAACTATTTTAATCGTTTTCCAACGACACTTGAACTTTTTGATGAAGAATTTTAATATGTTTATCTATGTACACAAATTATGACATTTCCTCTCAATTTATTTTCAAAGTTCTTTATTAGAATTGAAGTTGGCATACGTGAACGCTCATAAAATTAAATCCACCAGATGGCAGGACATATGTGTGAATGACCGGCATTTGCATTTAATTCCAAACCATATTTTAAGAAATAAATGTTCAATCACTTAAATTTGTTAGATTCCGATTGGTCAATTTAGTGTGCATCAGATTAGTTTATAGTTTACTAAATAGTATGTATGTAATTTATTTTATTAGGTTATGCAGGGGCAGGTTTGTATACATTAGTTTTTGTAAACACATTTGGAAATGTATTATGAACGTTGGTCATTTTGATTTTCCATATATGTGGTGCCATCTGGCGACAATTCCATAAACATATGCGCTGTAACGTTTGCGCTCCATGTTGTACCAGCATCACGCCGAGCGAAACGCGAATTCGCGTCACGTCGGGCGCGACACGCTGTATAATAAACCGTAGCATTATAACTTATGTGGTCATGTCAGGAAATAGTTCCACTTTATTTTCACATTTACAAGTAAAATAATGAAGTGATAATTACATCTCTTAGCTAAATACGTTTAATATAGTGTTTTATTAATATTTATTGAAATTAGATACTCTTAACGTGGGTAGGAAAAAAAAAAAAAAAAAAAAAAAAAACTTGTGAACTCCCACCCGGACAATATTTTATTATTTCGCCTATCGGTAAGACGTGGCACGATCATATATACACATAAATCATTTCTGAAAGCATCACCGCGGAGAGATAAGCCCAAGGGATCATAGGTTGCTTTACACGCCACTAGATGGGAATTTTTTGTTATATTGAACCTTTTATATTTTTGGAAAAGGATAATAGATTTAAGCAAACAAGATGGCGGACACATCTTATACCTACGCCACTAATGCACTAAACACTCATACCACGTTTGCACCATGCAAACATTCATTTTTTTTTATATATATATATTCACGTAAAACGCGATCTTGGATATCTGGATAGAGATGGGATACGAAAAATTAATTTATGGTTGATTAACTAGGTAGTTTTTTTTTGGATAAAAAACTAGGAAGTTGGCTAACGTCTATTATATTTTTGTTTTGTTTCTCAAAATGGCCACGATGACTACAGAGCCTTCTAACGGAGTCTATATTAAACATTACAGCTACCCCGTAGAAAACTAACTCTATCCACTTCTATCAAATAAAACACTACCTATATTCAGGCTAATACTCAAAATATTATGGACATAAATACAAGGAAAATAACTCGGTTAATATTTAAGTCTCCATGTAACAACTCGCGCATCCACGCTGGGACCTTTGCACCAATGCTAGTTAGGTAATTAATCTTGGCCCACGGGAGGCTCGAGGAACCGCGTTATGACTTGCAATAAATGATTATATATTGGGAAGTAAATTAACAATCATTCTAATAATAAGACTATAAAAAATTTTTTAATTACAAACAAGAATAACCGAAAACTAGCAGGAAAAAAGTTAGGGAGTTGGAAAACGTAAAACTCAGAGGATTTGTAAATAAGAGTAATAACAGTGAAAAAATAAAGTAACATTTTAAAGTAACATATCACCCCTACCGGAGATTTTGAGGTAACGGAAATGTTAGGGCTCCCAATATTTCTAGACAATCGGCACTTAATGTCAGCCGGGTTATCAGCCCTGCGTGACGGCCGCCCTTTGCCCAGAACAAGAATCTGGTACTTATTTCAGTTAGAGGCTGAATTAATCCCAGGGCCATGGTGCCGCCAGAAGGTTTAGGTCAGAAGAACAATCCAAAAACACACCGGGACTTGAACCCCCAACTTTTCGGCTTGTAGCGCGGTACTTTAACCACTGTGCTAGTAGATATAATTATTCATACTAAAAATATCGAAGAAATTTCAGAACCGCTTAAAGTTACTACCGCCTACCGTGCGACATTGACAAGACAGGGCATGAGGCAAGTAATACCGATTGCCGCTGGAAATGATTCTGGGATTTTTATGGTAAGGCGAGCACCATTATATTTAGGAACGTTTTCAGTTAAAAATCGAGGGAACTACTGGCTGCGTGATTTAAAATTAATAATAATAAAACACGATAAAATAATAATCGTCACACGAAGTTCGGGTACAAATCATACTTTCATAATGCGAGATAATGTAAAAGATTGGATGACAAATAAAATAATAATAAAATTAGGGAACGTTCAAGAAAATAGGAGTTTTCTGGATAATAGATATGAAATCACCAGCGTGGAAAATTGGAAAATGGGAAATCGCCATCTTGAGAGATATTGTGTTTTGAGACACGTCTTGCACGAAAACGGAGTGTCCCAGGAGGTCACATAGCGATAACAGTCAGCAAAGCTCTGGAATGTGTTTAATATGGTGATAGTTAGATTAACCACACAGATAAGGACTCCAAAACCGATTGCCTCAGGAATATGAACAAAATTTAGATTAGGAGCAATTACAGGGACATAATTTTTTTTTTCGAGACATCAGAAAACGTACGTTAAATAAAGAAAATAAAGTGGCATATGGGCAATCAAAGGGATCTTAGATTTGAAACCCGAGAAAGTGAACAAGGGGTATGAAGACTTAGGAGAGATAAACGAGAACTCGAGCATAGAGGGGAATGGAGAATTAGCACAATCAAAAGATGAACTCAGCTAATGAGGAAGGCAGATTCTAGTTTCGAACACAGAGAGTATGGAAAAGGGGCATGGAAACTTCGGATAAATTAGAGAGAACTCGATCAAAAGCGGGAATTGAGATTAATAAAATGGAGGACTCGCTTGATCCGTAATTCAGATTTAGGTTTCGGAACCAAAAGAAAGGAGATTCTGTATAAATAAGAGAGCTCGAATAGAAGAGGGGAATGGAGATTGGGCATAATCATAGAGCTCCGCTAGTGATGGATTACGGAGGGGAGGTAGAAACAAGATGCTTACAGAAATGATAACAGGAGGATAGACGGATGCTTACAGAAATGATAGAGGAAGGGTAGACTTATTCCCAGAAATATTTTCTTTTTGGCAGTATCATGTTTTTTTTTGGGTGAAATTAGGGTACTGACAAACAACCATCGACGAATAACCCTCAAGCCGAGTATGGGTAGGACGTTAGAGACTAGTTAGGATATCCACGTGAGATTGATGGGATGTGACCAGGTAGATCGAGCTATTAATATTAATGAGGATCCTAAAACTTAATAAAAATATAATAATAATAAACCACCAAGAAAATAATAATAATAATAATAATAATAATAATAATAATGACAATAACTATGCTAATAATAATAAAAATGACATCAGTAATAACAATAAACCTTAACAATCATAATAATAAAAATAACATCAAATTACCAGTGTTGATAATGTATAATGAAAATAAGAAAATACAGTAATTTATAATTGATAATAATAATAATAACAATAATGTTAATAATAATGGAATAAGAGCAAACTATCAGAAAATAATACTTATGTTTATGAATAAAAGGAAGGATAACGGAAAACCATAATCTCATTTTTAGCAATTAGGACTCATTTAAGTATGAATGGGTTCCGGGATAAGTAGTAGGCTAGTTCGCGAGAAGATAACGTGGAAGCAGTCCAGATAGAGGCACGTAGTACGTTAACCCATTCGCTTCAGGTTTAAATGATCAATGCTTTTCCTCAGAAACCGGATTTAAGTTACTGTAAATTATATTGTATATTTTCAGACATACAAAACAAACAAAATATAACGGTACTTGAGATGAGAGTAGGGGCAAATTCAAAAACACATTCTTCTACTGTTCATAAATGTTAACAAAAAATTACCCTGCCGAGGGATGTACAAATATTGCAAAATATATAACAACAGAGTTAAGCGAGTGTACCTCGTCTTTGAGGCGAATAGGTTAAGCCTATAACGGAAGACGAATGATAGGTTCAATTAACCAGAAGTTATGCCAACACGGAGGATAGAAATTATTTTAACATCGCGAGAAATAAGTAGTGACAACAGTTCAGATTAAGAAGGGAGGATGTGCATTATCCGACTTGGGTTAAAGGAAAATTATACGTATTACGAAAAAGAACGGAAGAGGGACATGGGAACTTAGGAAAATTTATAAACTTTTGGAACGCAATGAAGAATAGGACAAGTTTTGAGAGATTTTCCCAGAATTACCGAGTGCAAACATGCAGGAATGATCGGAAACAAATTAATTTATTCCCATAGTAATTTAGAAGATGGAGGTTAGGATACTTCAACGGATAGTTAGGTGTCTTAATCGATCTAGTGGAAGATATTATCCTATAAATTTGGAATTTCAAAGGGCTACACTAAATAATATTTCTAAAGGAAATTACACAACAACTATTAATACCCAACTGATCATGACGCTTGACTGAGGTGCCTACAGGAGGATACAGAGATAGAATCAGCGGCCGAGATCTCTCCCTCTGTATACCTCGATAGCATGTCAGTTAGGACTAGTGACTAGTCGAATAGTAAACACACACACATATGGGATATGACATATTACGATAATAGATAAAAACTAGATCGCTTAAGACTCTTCACTTTTAGACCTACGAGGGATAATACAAGGATAGGCTACAACTTAGGTCAATCTAGGCTAGGTGACGTTAGAAACACTTAAACAGAGATGAAACTTTTACATAGTCGCACACAAGGATACAAGTTGGGAAGGACTAAGGACCCTTTTGGAGAGGTTTTGACCTCGAAAATTTGGCGAGTTGCCTGAACACTTCGCCAACAAGCTAGGCAGGTGCAAGTCGGAAGGTGGGGCACCCCCGTTATGACATGATCTAGAGACAGAGAACTCCAAAATGATCTTGGGGCACTGGCCATAAAACCTTGCCGGCTTGGCACTGACGTTAGGGACCATATGGAACATCGTTGTTTAGGGAATGATAGGCATCGGGGAATTAACAATAAGAGGAAACAAGGAAACATAGGAACAAATGGAAGCACAATACAATTACGGGCAAAGAGACCCACGGAAAACTGTCGTGATACCCGGGTTTAGAGAGGGATGATGGCAATAGGGGAACCCCATCAAAAAGATTAGGATAAAATCCACTTTTCCGATGAGGCGGCGTCCATGAGTTCAAAAAGGCTCTCCCTAAGGTTAATCCTGAGGCAGCAGGATGAGTAGGATTGGGGACGACTTGGGCCCCGAATGGCAGGCGGTGCCCTCCCTTGAGGCGATCTCCTTTGAGGGATTTGCTCGAGTTTCTTGGGCCCCGAAGGGAGCTAAGGAACAACACCACCTCCATTGAGGCGATTTGCTCGACGAGTCCGCCAGAATACAAAACGGAAAAAGCGGGAGTGCGGTAGGGACAACTTGGGCCCCGAATGGCAGGCGGGTGCCCTCCCTTGAGGCGATCTCCTTTGAGGGATTTGCTCGAGTTTCTTGGGCCCCGAAGGGAGCTAAGGAACAACACCACCTCCATTGAGGCGATTTGCTCGACGAGTCCGCCAGAATACCAAATGGAAAAAGCGGGAGTGCGGTAGGGACAACTTGGGCCCCGAATGGCAGGCGGTGCCCTCCCTTGAGGCGATCTCCTTTGAGGGATTTGCTCGAGTTTCTTGGGCCCCGAAGGGAGCTAAGGAACACACACCACCTCCATTGAGGCGATTTGCTCGACGAGTCCGCCAGAATACAAAACGGAAAAAGAAGCGGGAGTGCGGTAGGGACAACTTGGGCCCCGAATGGCAGGCGGTGCCCTCCCTTGAGGCGATCTCCTTTGAGGCGATTTGCTCGAGTTTTCTTGGGCCCCGAAGGGAGCTAAGGAACAACACCACCTCCATTGAGGCGATTTGCTCGACGAGTCCGCCGACTTGCCAAGGATACATAGCCGGGATTAGGAACTGAGGTTAGCAAGAGACGGACCCCGTCTGGGAGGATAGGATTTAATTCCCTTCTGGACGCAGTAGCGGACGTTGAGGAACCAACAGAGTTTCTAATAAACCCGAAGTTAGGAAGTGAGGTGAGCAAGAGACGGACCCCGTCTGGGAGGATAGGATTTAATTCCCTTCTGGACGCAGTAGCGGACGTTGAGGCACCAACAGGCTTACTAAGGAAAATGATGCCAGGGAAACAAAAGAGGCCACCGGTGGTTAGAGAAAGTCGTACGCACACATGGATATGGTCATAACGAAGGGACAACGAATAATAGTCAGGGACGCCTGAAACGTTGAGACGCTAGATGAAAATGCTAAGGGAAATACATAGAGGATTACGATTGTGCGATCTGCGAACAGAGCCAAGAGAGACAGATTGACCTAAGTAGGGAGATTACATACGAAAAGTAGAGGTTAAACTCATAAGTAATACGAGAAAGTAGGAAGAGAGGTTAAACACAAAGTAATACAAGAAAGTAGGAAGAGAGGTTAAACACATTAAATACAAAAAGTAGGAAGAGAGGTTAAACACATACGGGTACATGCAAATGAGAGGTTAAACGCATAAGAAATACAAGAAACTAGAGTTTAAACACATAAGGAATATATGGAATGAGAGGTTAAGTTCATAAAGGGTACACAAATTAGAGGATAACCACCTAAGGTAGTACATAAAGGGGGATCACGGAAATTAGAGGTTAAACACCTAAGGATAATACAAGAAAGTAAGAGTTAAACACTTGAGGAAGTACATGAACTTAGAAGTTAAAACCATATGTAAGATAGGGAATAAGTCTACACGTAGGAGACCAGGAATTAATTCGAAAACGTAAATGAAAATTAAGAGGAAACCAAAGGATAAGAAATGAAAAGGGAGAGGTTAAACCCATAGGTAAGCTGGGACCCAAGACTCAGAATAAAGTCCACGCATAATCGGGAGTTATGAAAGGAAAATTAAATACAGAAATTCTAGAAACCAAATGAGATATTGCCGGACGAATCAGGAAAGGATTGAGGAAATATTGCCGAACTAATCAGGAAAGGATTAAGGAGATATTGCCGAAGGGATTAAGGAAATATTGCGAAAGAATCAGGAAGAGCATAAGGAAGTATTGCCGGACGAATTCGGAAGGACTTAAGGAAACAACACCATTCAGATGCATTTTTTTTTATTAAGTTAACTCTGTGGGCTGTAACATGGGATATCGACAGAAGTATTAGAAGCAAGAAATTAAGATGCAAGACGCATCCCGGATTAAAGAAAGGAAATGCTCTCCCAATCAGGACCTCACGAGGGAATGATGATTCGGAATTCAGGTTACATAATCGTACAAAGTAGTAATTACACCTTAAAGCCCTAGCGAATTATGTGTAGGCGAGCACACTCGGTCGAACCCAGGGCTCTAGAGTAGGAAAGGCAAAATTGAAATTTTATCCAAGCAATGGAAAGTGAAAACCAGCGGTAAAATACAGGGAGATACTGACAATTTTTGAACCTAGTAAAACCTGAATTGCAATAAGGGCATAAATGATTCATGAGAAATCATAAGACCAAAGACATAAGAGCATTTCCTTTGCAACTTGAGGCTAGCTATAAGGGACAAATAGGAACATGGGTGCACCAAACTAACCGATACATGTTGATAACAAATAAATCTAAAGCCAGAACGTCTAATACAATATAGTATCAGAGATATGATGGCTGAAAATGAAGCCTCTAAGCAATGAAGTTAAATTAAAATGACCAGGAGTGATGGGAGGGATACGGACCCATGTGGTAAGAGATAGCACCAAACCCATAAGCAATGTTATAGTTATCCTCCCAAGTTTTAATGCCAATACCATGAGATTGCAGCTTCACGCTTGGACTGCGGCCACCACCACGACACCACATGATGGGAGGCAGATTAAGATGGCCAGACTCACGGAGCACCCTATACATCTGAGGACGAGGGCAGCATAACGCTGCACGGACCAACCACACCCTGTACATCTAAGGACGCAGGGTAGCTGCCAGGATCAACACACATCTCGAGGCGGAGCGTGAGATGGATGAATATCCAGACTCGCAACCAGCTGAGACAAAAACACCTCATTAGTAGTAAAAAACCAAACCCAGGCATTATAAAAATAATAACGACTTTCTCCAACGCCAACCTTGGCCTAACCTCCTTCAGCCCAATTTTGTCCTATAGAAGAGTTAGGAAAACAAACTCCACGTCAAGATCAATTCCTATCAACCCTTTCACAAGTTCTCCTTGGACCTAACTGGGTTTTGATTAAAGAAACTAGGCATGACAAACAGGCCTACCTGGACCAACGGCAGCTGAAACCGAACACGACCTCGAGCATTAGGACATTGCCTCCTCCATCGCGGTAAGCAGACACGAAACCTAACCTCCAGCTGGCCACAGCAGACACCACAGTTTTATAATTGTTCATCAATGATCCGCTTCACGGAATAGAACTGTCAGAGTGAATAACAAAAAAGGGGGAAAACGTCGGCGTACATAACTAAAGTAATGAAATGTGATAAAGTGCGTCGGTACCAAAAGAAACCACCGAAGGGTTA
Organism: Diploptera punctata; assembly: GCA_030220185.1. Classification (NCBI taxonomy): domain Eukaryota; kingdom Metazoa; phylum Arthropoda; class Insecta; order Blattodea; family Blaberidae; genus Diploptera; species Diploptera punctata. The sequence goes on along the minus strand of JASPKZ010007754.1, from coordinate 340,371 downwards.
AATAATGAAGAAGAATGAAGACAAGAAGAATTTTTTTTTGGTCAATATTTTTGTGTTTTTTTTTTCAGCAAATAAACATTATTTTTTTCTTTCTTCCTGAAACAATGCTCAGGCATGTTGGCTTGCTATATTGTGATTTTTGTTTTTTTTGAAGTATGGTGTTCTCACTAAGTAAACGGATCTGGCGACAGTTCGACGCAATTAAAGGTATTCGGGCAAATTACAAGACGATCTAACTTCTTAGGATGAGAACAAAATACTTCCAGGACATGGAATCGCCAATTGACGACGTCAGTTCCACTCCCACGTAAAGCTAAGTTGAAAGATAAATGTCAGGACCAACCCCCGAGAGGTGAGAGATATCCTGTAAGGAAAAAAGACTTTCGGTTTTTCAACCCTACAGTCTTATTTAGGGAGGGGGGAATATTACAAATACAAAAGCCTAATTTCAGATATCATAAAAAATAAAGACAAAAGATGGAATATAATTCTATTAAAATAGTTAATAATTCTTGGTAAGAAAATCTTGTAGTTAGGAAATTTGTAATCAAATTTTAAACAGTCATGATAACCAAACAGTGTTATCATAGGGTCAAAGAGGGATGGTGACTCCTGTTCAACTTCAAGTTGCATCATCTTGACCCTTGGATGTGGAATTGTGACATGATAATAGCTAGTACTGGTAGGAGAGTATTATCTTATGTTTCGATATGGATAAATAGAAGTGTCGAGAAAGGACACAAGGAGCAGCGGGACTGAGTGCGGTCCCCTCAGGAGGGCCCAGCAGGGCCGGTGGCGTCTACATGGGTGACGTATTTTCATTCTCTCACTTCTTTGGGTCATTTTAAGACTTAGAACTAAATAAGGACCAAATGGTCAAATAAACTTCAATTTAATATTACACAAAGTTGAACATTTTCAAAGGATCGGTTTCTATCTCTCTGAATTTAAGCATTTTAATAATTTTGAATACTTTGACGTTGGACAATTTGGCGACTTCAGCTGATATTAATAACAGTTTTTGAGTTGATTTTCCTTATGTTTGGTAATTATTTTAATAAATAATGTTATTTTTCTTTTACTGTGTTTTTAAATTGTTTATTTGTAGAGCTTTCCTCCAAAAACCAAGGCCAACCGCTCGGGCCAAAGACCACTTAAACAATAGTGAACTTAACGCTATCGTTACGCTGGGGCTTAACAGACGCGCCGCGTAATACTTATGTGTAATTTTCAACTCAAAATATGTAATATAAATGGGCTCCAGAGTTATGTTTGTTAATTTAATTTTTATAGAGGGTAAATAGAAACAAACATACATTAAAAAATCTTCACTCTATTTATCTAAACATTATAGAAATGTAAAAAAGTAGTATTGAATGATACATTTTGTAACATGTCAAATAATTAAGTTTGTATAATGAAGTATTACCACTACTGAAATAATAGCAAAATCTACGTTTAAAGGCTTTCACCATCCAAGTAATACCTTAGTTTCCTACTACATGTCTCCATGAGGCAATATACTAACCACATGTCACTCACTGACATCTATAGGGAAATAAGCATAATTAAATTAGTCTGGTTAAGAAATTCTTCACTAGGGTAGCACCCATGTTTTGAGTGGGATGAACAGAAATCAATCAATCAATCAATCAATCAATCAATCAATCAATCAATCAATCAATCAATCAATCAATCAATCAATCAATCAATCAATCAATCAATCAGTCAATCAATCAATCAATCAATCAATCAATTAATGAATGGGTTGGAGAAAATGCTTTAACATCTCATCTCATAAAGTTGTGTGTCTTCATGATACTGATTTCAAAAGTATAGTTTTACTCTAACTGAGTTTGAGTTTGACTGAAGATGGAAATAAAATTATAATTTTGAAACCGGTATCGTGAAGACACGTAACTTTATGAGATGAGATGTTAAAGCATTTTCTCCAACTCATTCATTAATGTAAATACCTCATAGTGTTACCTACCACTATAATTTTGATTACAATCAATCTATATTTAAATGATATGCATATAGGTATAAGTATATAAGCAATTTTGTGTCCAAATATTAGACAATATAAGCATAACTACAACATTGTGAAGCTGAGTACAAAGTTAAGATTGCAATAAGAATGGCATCCATAGTAATTCTGCCCGAGAGCAGGTCTTTCACTGCAATCATAGCATTTTCATCCTATGCTTTGCTGCTTTACTAGGGAATTGTAGGTGTAGTAGCTTCCCGTTGCTTTCCACACCGGTGAAAGATGATGATGAAGATGATGATGGCCATATGATTTCGGGGACTGTTTGAGTCTTAAAGTTTTCCTGACATTTGTCTTACAGGTGAGGAAAAACCCCGATAAAAACCTCACCCAGAAAAACTGTCCCGACCAGGGATCGAACCCGGGTCCACTGCGTGACAAGGCAGCACGCTACCTCGAGACCACAGTGGTGGACAAAAATGGCATAATATATTTTTTATTTTTTACTTATTTTAGGAATTCACACTATGAGGTATCTCATTTAGGTAAATTAATTTTTTTTTTGTTTACCATATGAAACAATTCCTCCTATTCTTTGCTAGGCTCTTAAAATTTTATCCCCTTTAATAATAATTATGGAACAATATAGCAAATATTAATCTACGAAGAGAATGGGCAATTTTACTAGATAATTGGAATCAATTATATTTGAAGAGAAAAAAGCCAAAGATCCTGGGTTCAAGTCTCAGTCTGGGCAAACAAATTTTTCTCTTCAAATATAATTTATTCTTCAGTGAGAAGTATTAAATTAATAATAAAAACATCAATTAGAATCAACTTAAAATAAATTAGATATACCATCTAAAGAAGTGTACTTAGCTGTAAAGTCTAATTTATTTTACTGTTAAATGACCAAATGTTGTGTCACAAGTGCTTGAACTTTTTTCCACAAGATTTTTATTAATTTTTACGGTGTATAGGTCACAATTACCTATACTATGTGTATAATTTTATTTAACATTATTTAAATTAAATAATCATCTATATAATTTTAAGTAGACTGCTTGATTTTTTTATTATTCTTCCAGGGTTTTTAGGTTATAATTGCTTTTACTCCATGAAATCATTTTACATTACATTATTGAAATTAATAAATTATCTATAACTCTAAGTACAACATATTTCTACTGTTAAATGAGATAAACAACTATTTATTGTTACATTAATCTATGACACATTTTTATTTCCTATGGTTGAGGTAGATAGAACTAAAAGTTAATATCCTTACCTTTCATGGGAGATTGAAGGCAGATTTTTAACTATTTTGATACAAAAGCTATATGCAATTAAAAGATTACTCCATAGTCTACATACATATTTCAGGATTACTTAATGTTGGTCTTGCATATGAAAATGAAATAAATTAAGCAATCCTTGTATTATACATATTAAAAGCTAGTTCTCAGTCATACCAAAGCTTTAAATTCACTAAGCTTTATTTAAAAAAACTACTTTCATTTGTACTAAGAAAATGTTATAAGTTTTGAAAGATATTATAATAAAAAATAAATACATATTAAATTATTTTGATAATATTTTAATAAACATGTCTTTTTAAACTTTACTATAGTGAAAGAAAAATGAAAATATGAGAAAATGGAATAACTTTAGCCAATGTAGAAGATGCCAGAACTTAAAAGGCAATCAACAAAGTTTTATGAGATAATTTGACAGAAGTCCTTAGTATGCATCTAGAATATTAGTTACTCTTAATAATAAATTACACCTATGATTTTCTAAATTTGACACAAACAGCAATATTTTACACTTACATACCGTGATGCAAATAAAACTCCAGATACGAGTTTTCACTATGAAAATGCAAGATTAATGCAGACCCAACTAATTTACTATTTATTAACAAGTTTCACCCTTGTACTGAAGAACATTTTCTTCAATTGCAAAGTGATTTTATCAGTTAAAAGCTAAATGATACAGATAAAGCCAAATAATATTGTTTATTTTTTATTATTTCACTCACCTCATACTTCATAATTCATAGCAGACCCTGGGTTTCTTCACATAATTTGTGACATTGTCAATGCTGCGTCACGTTCACAACTGACGTCCCAGGGATTATATAATCCCTGGGACGTCAGTTGTGAACGTGATGCAGCATTGACAATGTCACAAATTATGTGAAGAAACCCAGGGTCTGCTATGAATTATGAAGTATGAGGTGAGTGAAATAATAAAAAATAAACAATATTAAAGAACCTCATAGTGTTATTTCCTATCTACATAACTTAATAAAGCCAAATAAGTTGTCCATGAGCTACATCAACAGACGTATTGTGATGTAATGATCATATGACAAGAGAGAGGATGGAATTTATGTGTATATGTTGGTAATTCACTTTTAAATGGGGATGAGGATTAGGGAGTGGAAGGTAAGAAAAAAGAAGACTTAAGGTACAGAAGGGAGCACATGATTCGAGGAGACATATCTTGAAGAAAATGTATTACTGCACATGAGACAAATTACATGGCAAACATTCTTATTAATTCATTCATAATTAATCTTACATGAAAAGTTTATGCAGCAATAATTCTTAATTAATTATTGTAAATCAATGGTAAAGAGAAAAATTTTAGCCTGAACCAGGAATCGAACCCCGAACCTTTAGCTTTCCGTGCTAATGCTCTGTCCACTGAGCTAATCCAGGCTTCATTCCCATCCAAGCAGAAATCCTTCCTTTACCTTACTTTACTGGTCCCACATCCAATTGCAATGAATCATCATTCACAAGTACACAATGAATTTTTCTCTTTACCATTGATTTACAATAATTTAATTGTGTTCATTAATTTACTTATTCCTATCATAGTAATAGCTTTAGCTTCTCAATATTAATTTAATAAATAATTCTTAATATCTGTTTCCAACTGTACCAATGCCCTTCTCAAGAAATATCATTTAAAACAGATTTTTTAAATAAATTTCTAATCATTATATAAATAGTATATAATTGGATATTAATTTGAATTAAAAATAACTTAACTGTTTATAAAAAATAATGGGACATGGCACTATGAGATAAACATCAATAAATTCAAAATATGAATCAAAAACTTTATGGTCTAGTGATTATGTTCCTTGCCTGTCGAGGGTTACAGGTTCAAACCTGGTTGAGGTTGATGGATTTTTAGGATTGAAAAATCCAAGGGACAAGTCCTCCGGAAGGGAATTTAAGCCATGGGTTCCAATTATTGTGAAGATTTTCAGGCTCATTAAAAAAACCTTAAACCTGAAGAAAGAGGCCACTCCATTCAAGCAATACTATAGCTTTTTTTTTAATCATTAGGAAGTAACATTATGAGGTTTAATTTAATAATTGAGTTTGTATTTTTAACATTCTTACCTCATATGTCCAACAAAACAATCATATGAGGTAAGAATGTTAAAAATACAAACTACATTAGTTTTAAAATACAATAGGAAGTAACATTAAGAGGTTTGTTTAATAATTAAAACATTTTGTCTGTTCATTTTTACTTCTTAGAGTTGTTTTGTCGAACATATGTTTCAAAGAAGCTCTGAAACATATGTTCGACAAAAACAACTCTAAAAGGTAAGAATGAACAGACAAAATGTTTTAATTAGTACATTAGTTGTCTATTAGATGTTCCTAGAGACAACATGCTGACCACATGACACTCATAACATCAATAGGGAAATAAGCACAACTATATCAGACTAGTGAAGAAACCCTAAAAGTGAAAGCCAGAGCCCAACTTGGGCTATATGACTCAAAGGATGTATGGATATATCTTATATTATGAGGTGAGGTGTGAAGTTTATGATTTATATTTTAAATTTATAATTTAAATGTCAGTAATTTATCTTTTGAAAGTAAGTTACTTTTAAATGAAAAATGTGCTGGAAAACAATACAGAACAGATAAAGATAAACAAAAGTAATATCAAATCTACATGAAGTGAAGCTAAAAAATATAAACAAATGAAAAACATAAGGAATGAGGCATACCGTACAGATAAAGTCCTCACTATATTCCAATAAAATTTCAATGGGAAGAGACAGGCGAATTATAATTTATATAAATGAATAGGATATTATTTTTACACATCACCTCATAATAATCTGTGATTTCCACTGGACTAGTATCAAAGGGCATCCCTTCAATCCTAGCCAAACTTTGTCAAATTTCTGCCATCATCACCACTTTCCAGCTGCCATCTTGTTCAGGTTAGATAAACTATGAGATCAAGTCTTGCTTGTCGGAAACTTGAAAATTCTTGAATCTATATTTGTTCTTATAGATCATGAATTTTGAAGTTCCTGATGAGCAAGATTTGATCTCAAAATTAATCAAACCTGCACCAGATGGCAATTGGAAAGTTGATGGTTACAGCACAAGTTGGACAGGATGGAGATGCCTTTTGAAACCAGTCAAATGGAAATTGCAGATTATTATGAAGTGAGATGTAAAATAATTCCAATTCATTTATATAAATTCCTTACTAAGTATCTAAAATATTTTAGTCTACTGCCACATTTTTACTTATCTTATTCAGCATATTGTTACTTATGCTCATTTTAACATAACTTATAAACATATTATTTTACTTCTAAATTGGATATTTTTTGTTGTAAATAAAAATTATTTGTAATTAGTTAACATATCATCTGGTAATTGGAATTCAGAAATATACATTTGAAGTATTTTTCTATGTTAAGAAAAATTTTACAATTTTCCTTGTTTAAGAATTTGAAAGTATACAATATTTCAACTGTATGAAGTCTTTAGTTAGTCATTATTATTAAATATGTACTAAACAGTCAACAAAATCATACAATTAATTCTAAAATCTTGCAAATCCATTTTATCCAGCCAGTTTGCTATTGATAAAATCTGAAAATTAGCCAAAATGGATTTAGAAAGTTTTAGGAATAAGTGAATGAAAAGAAAATTTGCGCTGCATCCTTTCCCAATTTTCAAAATCATACATACAAAAAAATTGCAACTATTCTACTGGTAAGAGGACTAGAACATAATTACCACTGTTCCCATTCGTTATGGCCCCAACTTTAAATGACTCCAGCTTAGTGAGCCCATTCACATCCTCACGTTTCAAACTTCTGTCTGGAATCACATTCTTCTGTGTCTCCAACAATGTCTGCATTCGAGATGGAATGACATCCTCACCATTAACTGTAAAAAAGCAATTAATTTATGTTTTAGTATTTAATCTATATTAGATTTGTTTTGTTTTAAAATCAATGGATTGCAAATTTTTTATTATATTTAGGTAAATAATTCTGAGGAATGGATTTTATATATACACTGATACTTCAATTAAACATTTATGTTGGGAGACCAGAAAATAAACAATAGATAGGGTGGTGAACCACAAAATGGGATTTCAGTGCCATGATGTGGTATTTTTCTTAAAATGCTATAAATATTATAATCTTCTATGCAAGAATGTTTAATGGAAATTATATTAGCGTACCCGACAGATGATGTTCTGCCCGAACGTTCAATTCTTGTGTCATTGCCAGACCATAAAAATATAAGTTTTTTTCCATAAAATTGGCTAATTAAGATGTAATTAGATATTATTAAATAATATTTGAAGAGAAAAATTTTTGCCTAGGCCGAGACTCGAACCTGGGACCCTTGGCTTTCCTGGCCAAGTGCTCTACCAACTGAGCTACCGAGGCGAGTTGTGATCTAGACGCAAATTTTTCTCTTGTATACGTTGTAATTCCCTCTAGGCGAAAAAAAAAAATTTCTCTTCAAATATAATTTATCCTTCAGTGAGAAGTGTTAAATTAATAATAAAAACGTCAATAGAAGCCCTACTGGCTTTATAAAGTAGTGTTAAATTCCCAATAAATGTCTTCTTAACTAAGAAGCCGCCATATGCAAAGATAGAAGCAAAGGTTTCAAGTATTTGGTGCGATGGAATTACAACGTATATAAGAGAAAAATTTGCATCTAGATCGCAACTCGCCTCGGTAGCTCAGTTGGTAGAGCACTTGGCCCGGAAAGCCAAGGGTCCCGGGTTCAAGTTTCAGTCTAGGCGAAAATTTTTCTCTTCAAATATAATTTATCCTTCAGTGAGAAGTGTTAAATTAATAATAAAAAGTAAATTATTAAATAAGTTCGCAAGAAAACCTCTCACTGCCATCTGTTGTGGCTCAAGAAGCATGCATGATGACGACACATTGTTGTCGCACAGAATATGTTGATAATGCAGATGACTACACATCTGACATAAAAAAATTCCTATAACCCAATCACACCACCACCTACCAGGTCCAATTGTGAATCTAAACCATCCAGAGACCCACTCAAACACACAAAAAAATGTCATCAACATTGGTCCAGTCGTTTGGGCAGTTTTTAATTTTGGATTTAAGTAAACCTTCACTTCTAATTGTCGGATTTTGCTCATTTTTCGGACAATACCTATCTTATTTTAATATGATATACCAATTAAATTAATGTTTTATTACCTCACCTCATATCCTTTTTCTTCTATACTGCAGTTTCGGAGCTTATCTCCATCGTCAGTAGCCTCTGGTCGACCGGTGTTATGTCGTTTCTTGGTGGTTTCCTTCTTACTTGTAACGGTGGACCGATGAACCTCTGATCAGGTCAAAATTTGCGGGAGTTTCAAAATTCATGAGTTTGTCTTTCTTGTTTTTTTGGATGTGGATTTTTTCCCAGACTGTGAGTTCCTTTAGTTTATCTGTTTGTTTGATTAGGCTAGCTTCTGTATCATTTAAATGTTTTTCAGACCAAGCATGGGCTGCTACAGCTGACTTGTCCACTTCACCCTTTTTTACATTTCTAAGGTGTTCCTTCAATCTGGTTTTTAAATTTCTTTTTGTTTTTCCTATATAGATTTTGTCGCAATCCTGACATTTGATCTGAAATATTCCTGATTTATATTCTTCTCCAATTTTTTCATTTTTGTTGGTTTTAATTATCTTGTTTATTGGAGAAGAATATAAATCAGGAATATTTCAGATCAAATGTCAGGATTGCGACAAAATCTATATAGGAAAAACAAAAAGAAATTTAAAAACCAGATTGAAGGAACCCTTAGAAATGTAAAAAAGGGTGAAGTGGACAAGTCAGCTGTAGCAGCCCATGCTTGGTCTGAAAAACATTTAATTGATACAGAAGCTAGCCTAATCAAACAAACAGATAAACTAAAGGAACTCACAGCCTGGGAAAATATCCACATCCAAAAAAACAAGAAAGACAAACTCATGAATTTTGAAACTCCTGCAAATTTTGACCTGATCCAGAGGTTCATTGGTCCACCGATAGAAGTAAGAAGGAAACCGCCAAGAAATGACATAACACCGGTCGACGAGAGGCTACTGATGATGGAGATAAGCTCCGAAACTGCAGTATAGAAGAAAAAGGATATGAGGTGAGGTAATAAAAACATTAATTTAACTCTTTAGGTGTCATGAGCCGACTAGATCGGCTCTGGTGCTCCTGTCCATTACCTGCCAGACAATATACTTAAACTACTTGCAAAGCCAATCACATCGGCAGGTGCGATTTGAATCTCTGACACAAGAGATTTTACCAGTGGCATGCAGAGGGTTAATTCTTAAATTAAACCTCATAGTGTTCTTTCCCTGTGAAAGTTAAATGATATACCAAGTTTCATTGTGAAACATTGAAAAATGTGACAGCAAGAGCGATTTCCAATTTTCAGTTCAGGTGTACTCCTGCACCTATTGGTTTTAGAGGGTCAATTGTAAATCTAAACCGTCAAGAGACCCAATCAGACATACATAAAATTTCATCAGTGGAAGCCATGACTGAAGAAGGACATGATATTGTCTGATATCAAAGAAGTTTGAAAATGTATGAGGTGAGTCGATTAAAATATGTTCTCCACTCACTATTAATGATATAACCTCATAATTTATATATTAAATTTGGGAATTTTTAACATTATGAGGTTCAATTAATACTAATTAAATGAATCGTGATTTCTTCTTACCTCATACTTCTATGTTTTTTTAAACACAGCACTGCAGTATCGGCGACACGTCGTCATCATCAGCTGTTTTCACGACTGTCAATTTTTTCCTTTTGCTGGTAATTCTCTAGACTGCCATCTGGTGTTCTTTTGAAGGAATTACTCTTCAAACTGCCATCTGGTGTTATTTTGAATGAATCATTTTCTAAACTGCTATCTGTTGTATTTTTGAAGTACTTTGTAATCAAGCTCGGTTCGTCCGGAATCTCAAAGTTCATAAGTTTCAAAAAATTTTCAGAAAATTTAATATAACATTAGCCCCAATTAACAAATTCAGCCTGGGTAATCTTCTGTTAACCAATAATAAATGTAATACCCCAGACAACAAAAAATCTGGAATTTATCAAATTGATTGCAAAGATTGCAACAGGATATATATAGGAAAAACAAAAAGGAACTTGGAAACTCGTAAAAAAGAGCACTTCAGAAACATAAAGAATGGAGAAATTGAAAAATCAGCTATAGCAGCACATAGTTTATTAGAGCATCATAGGATTGAAAAAGAAGCAAAACTTTTAAAACATCTATCTAAACCTTTGGATTTAACAGTTTGGGAAAAAATATATATTCAAAAAAACCATACTAGAACTATGAACTTTGAGATTCTGGACGAACCGTGCTTGATTACAAAGTTCTTCAAAAATACAACAGATAGCAGTTTCGAAAATGATTCATTCAAAATAACACCAGATGGCAGTTTGAAGAGTAATTCCTTCAAAAGAACACCAGATGGCAGTCTAGAGAATTACTGGCAAAAGGAAAAAATTGACAGTCGTGAAAACAGCTGATGATGACGACAACGTGTCGCCGATACTGCAGTGCTGTGTTTAAAAAAACATAGAAGTATGAGGTATGAAGAAATCACGATTCATTTAATTAGTATTAACCTCATAATGTTTACTTCCCAATATTAATTTAAATATACATAAAATATTTCATCAAAATCAGTCCAGTCGTTTAGGAGGAGTTTGGTGACAAACACCCATACAGAAGAATTATATATATATATATATATATACATACACATTTTTCATATATCATAATACAGGACTACTCAGAAAGAAGGAACAGACTTCAAACATTTATTTCTTCCAAACTACAGAAAATAAAATCAGAATTCCAACATTCCTGGAAAGAGAAAAGTTCAAATTTCACTATTTTATACATTCAATATGAGCACCATGTGTTACAATGACAAATATCAAAATGGTGGTTCATTTCTTGCCACACATGAATCAGCTGGTGAATCTAGTTATCGAATTCACAGCTTCAACAATTTGAGGTCACAGATTTTCAAGAGTGTCAGGCATAAGGGAGATAAAAACATGGTCTTATACGTAACCCCACAGATAAAAATCACACAGAGTTAGGTCTGGTGACCTGGGAGGCCACCGGTAATTAAGTTGATCTTCTGCTCCTCCTCTTCCAATCCGACATCCTGTTGTGTCACCATTTTAATAAAAACAATCAACATGACAAGCAACAGCGCCAATGTGGCCATGATAGGAACTTAAAACTTTTCTCTTTCCAGGAACGTTGGAATTGTGTTTCTATTTTTCGTAGTTTGGAAGAAATAATGTTTGAAGTCTGTTCCTTCTTTCTGAATAGCCCTGTATAATATATAAAGTTCATAAAATCTACACCAGATGGCAGTTTGGAAAATTATATTAGCGGCAAAATTTGAACAGTTGGAGTTTGAATGAAGATAAAGATGAAATGACTTGAAACTGGTATCGTGAAAACATGGAACTTTATGAAACGAGATATAAAAACATTTTCTCCAACTCATTTCTAAAATCATAATATAATACAAAGTAATTATTAAAACTCTATTATTGGTATGCGAATTGTGATTGATCTTGTTGGATGAATTTTTAGAACTATATTATTCCACATAGATGTAAGTATTAATATGTATAGTTGCTCACTATTATGATGTTCCTCTCCTTCGCAAGGCTCCGGCCTTCTGATAGGAACAGGCATATTGTTATTAACAGTCTCAACAACAGCTGAACCTTCAGCCCGGTCCAAGACTCTGATTTCTAACCGACCAGCAACAGGTTCCATAGCATTTCCTTCATCTTCCTCTTCCTCTTCTTCTTCTTCTTCCTCCTCCACATCCTCTTCTTCCTCTTCTACTTTCTTATCTAATGTCACTGCTTCTACAGGAGGTACAGGTTTGCTTTCCACTGTTAGAACCTCCCCCTTTACTCCTGAAGAACTTCTGTCATTTTTAATTGTTGATGTGCAAGAATTCAGGGCAATTGTCTGAAAAACAAAAAAAAAAATTTGTGATCATGCTAGAAATCTAATACTCTATATTTAGCGCCATATTTATAAGATGAGATAAGACTGTCTGATGGTATAATGGTTAATTTGACTGGTATCCCAGAATCCAAGTTCAATTCTTGGCTATACCAGAGAAATTTTCTTTGACTATTTAGCCTAAAATGATTTCACTCAGCCTCATAATAACAACTGAGTTATTGCATAAACTGAAGCTAAGGTTGAGGGATTGCATTACACTAACCACATGTCATCTTGTACTATCATCTGCTACTAGTGACAGCAACCAGTTTAGTTTGTTTTGACTCTTTCAAGCTATTTTGCCATGGATTTATTTATTTATTTATTTACAGGTATGATAAAAAAAGAAGGAAAATTGGAAAGTAAAAATTATACTTAAGTCATCATTTTTATTCCAGTGTGGAATTAATATATTAAAATGCTTGAAGTTCTTTCAATAAATAAATAAATTATAGCAGCCTTGGCCCTCTTGATAACAAACATTTATTTCAAAAATACAATTTATTTCTTTATAACCAAGAAATTTTTCAGTAAATTTTTGGCAATTGGCAAAAACATGATTAAAATGAACTACACTAAATATTTCAGCTAAATATTGTTTATTTTTTATTTCACTCACCTCATACTTCATATGAAGTACATAACTTAATTTCGGCTAAACTTTACAAACTGTGATGTGACTTTTTAAATTCCTTCATAAACTCCTGTCAAATTTTATTCTTAAGGTTTCATTTTTCAAATTATTTTCCACCATTTACAATGAAAATGACATTTTTTCTAATGATTACTTCAATATATTTTTTTATGATATTTAACTACATATGTAGCATGAATTTTGAAATTCCCGGTGAAAAGGAGAGGGGATTGATTTGGAAGTTCATTGGTGTCAGTCAACAGAGAGCGCAGAAATCAATTTGCAGGAGAGACAACCACAAGATGCCAGTTGTGTTGCATCGAGAATGCCGCAAAGTCAGTGATGAAATCAAGAAATATAAGGTGAGTCAAAAACAACTCAAATTTAATTAAAATAAACCTCATAATGTTATTTCCTACCTACATATATTTAACGTGTAATAATCTCTATGGGTAAAACTTTGTTAAACTAAATTATAGTTTTATTTGAAGAGAAAAATATACACCCGAATCGGGATTTGAATCCAGTGTCTCTGGTTCTGTCGAATCCCAATTCAGGTATATATTTTCTCTTTAAATAAAATTTGTCTTTCAGTATGAAGTGATAAATTTATTATTTAAGATTGTAAATTCTAATTGTTTTTATGATAAGGCACAGGTATATGACTGTTACTCTAAGAAGAAAGGTTGCATATGTCAGTGTTTATTGCCAAGATAGACATTTAATTATGAATTCATAGAAGAATAATTCACAATTCATTTGATTCTTATTTAAATATGAAATTTAGGAAAAAAATTAATTAGCTCACCTCATACTCAGTCTTCCATTTAGGGTCGTATGCAAATACATTAGTCTCTACTCAAATTACTTCCAATCACTGGTGAGCTGAGATCGAATTAACGGCCACCTTACCGGTCATGCATGAATGTTGACGTTTTCGTAATATTGGCAACGAATTACCCAGAATTCTCAGCAATAAAATCACTTCCGTTATTTTCGTCTGCTATAGAGGAATGCATTTATGCTTGCATCCTGCAAATAATACCGTATACAAACACGTCTGCGACGCGCAATATTATGCCGATTCTCCTGTTCTTCCAGTTGAATTCTTTGGTAGACTCTATCAAATTCCTCTTCTCTGCGTATACCGAAAACATGATCGAAGTCTTCAAGGTCCGACATCTTGGATAAGTTTCAAACTACATCGGTTACCATCGGTTCCCTTCGGGATTTTCACATAAGTTTATATCTTGAGCTACGATCTTAAGGTACCTTGTCAGGTAGCTTAAAATTATTACCGCGTGAATAGATTTCTGAGTAAGAAAAATGTGTTTGGATAAAACTTTATCAGCAGAGAACGCCTTTTACTGTCTAATGCGTTCAAACATTCAACCCTTAGACCAGTTTCAGAACCACTTTGGTTCCATCTTCGGTATTTTATGATCGTTGTTCTGTCGATTGATGCACAGCTTCTTCCTCCATCTATTAGTAGATCGATGAACCTCCAAATCATATTACATTCTCCGGGAATTTCTAAATTCATCAATTTCTCCTTCTTGTTTTTTTTTAATGTGGATTTTTTCCAAACCATGGGCTCTTTAAGTTTTTCTGTTTATTTTATTAACCTAGCTTTCCTTTCAATTTTATGATTTTATGACCAAGTGTGAGCAGTTATTGCAGATTTCTTTATTTCCCCATTTTTGATATTCCTAAGAGGTTCCTTCAATCTGGTTTCTAAATTTCTTTCTGTTTTCTTTTGTTTTTCTTAAATTTAATATATACCTCATAGTGTTTTTCCTATAAAGTTAAATTTAAATAAGATATTAGCTGTAAAAAGTTAACTTACAGGTAGACTCGGTCGTCTCTCGTGTTCTTTCTTTTGTTCAGCCTCTTCCTTTTCACTTTGTGTCCGTCTCATTGCCACATTTCTCATCACATCCACTTCATACACTAATTCATCAAATGCAGCCTGCTGCAACAACGGTGCTTCCAGCCATGGCCTGAAATAACAACAAACTTTCACTATTCTCTCTTCAATGATTTCCTTCAAACTTATCATAATGAAAGCAGAAGTAAATATTATATATTAAGCATTAATAAGATTAGTGTTATTAAAGGGAAATAATTTGAGTGTCTCATATTAATTTATTGAGTTGTTTTTGATTCACCTCATACTTCTTAACTCCCTCAGACTCGAGTTTTTTCACTGCATTTGTGACATTCTCAATGCTGTATCATGTTCACAACTGACGTTCAACAGCCTCCTCTCCTGCAGGACAGTTGTGAACGTGATACAGCATTGAGAATGTCACAAATGCAGTGAAGAAACTTGAATCTGCGAGGGAGTTAAGAAGTATGAGGTGAGTCAAAAACAACTCAACATAAATTAAAATAAACCTCATAGTGTTATTTCCTACCTACATAACTTAATTGTCTCATATTATCTCAAGTCAAGAATTGAAATAACAATATCTTCAGCTATTTACATTTTAAAGATTACAGACCATTTATAGTCTTTATGCTATAACTTGAAATAATCACAATTGTAAACTTAAGACTTGCAAAAAAAGCTGAAGAAGATACCAATGGATGGGAGAAGAGCAAGAGGAAGACTAGCCAAGAGATGGATAGACATATTGAAATATCCAATACGTCTTCCACCGAGAAGTGATTTAGGAAATAAACAGGATAAAAATCCTACAAAAAATGAAGAAGTAAACTAAAGAATAGAATAAATGTTAATAAATCTCACATGACGTCAGACCTTTTCATTGGCTCTCATATTCATTATAACTAAGACAGAGTCCACACTGTCTTCTAATATAACCCAAAGATCCAATGAAGAGCTCCAAGGTCATGAGGATTTTATTTAATTTTACTCTATTCTTTAGTTGAAAGGAGCATGCTATAAGATAACTTATTGCTTATAAACATTAAAAAAATGTGTACAATTTCAATAAATACTAATATTTTTAAAAGAGATGAAATTCTAGCCAATGTTATGGCAATATACAATAAGGCTCGAATCTATGAACGCATTAGACCGTAAAAGTCGTTCTCTGCCTGTACTCTGCTGAGAAAGTTGCATCCAAATATGTTTTTACATACTCAAAAATCTGTTCATGCGATAATAATTGTTGAAATTCCTAAGCTACCTGGCAAGGTGACTTAGCAGAGAAACGAATAGTGAGCAACCCGATGGGAACCGATGGTAACCGATGTAGTTTGAAACCTTGCCGCGTACCTTGCTGCTTTATCCAAGATGTTGGACCTTGAAGACTTTGATCATGTTTTCGGTATATGCGGAGAAGAGGAATTTGATAGAGTCTACCAAAGAATTCAACCGGAAGAACAGGAGAATCGGCGTAATATTGCACGACATAGACATCGTCTTATATGGTATTATTTGCGGGAATGCAAGCATAAATGCGTTTCTCTAGCAGACTAAAATAACAGAAGTGGTTTTATTGCTGAGAATTCTGGGTAATTTTTTGCCAATATTATGAAAAAACTACTTTCATGCATGACCGGTCGGCGACTCGCTAATTCGAACTTTGCACGTGCTCACGGAAAACTCAACTCACCAGAGACTAATGTATTTGGATGCGGCCCTTAATAACCCTGACAGAATTTGGACAATATAAATTATGGAACTCATTGTAAAATTTCCTTCATTCTCCATTCACTTTCTTTATGGTACTGAATATTCGTCTTTAAATTTTATTTTCAAATATTTTTAACTTGATTTTCTTCCGTTAATGTAAGAGACAAAGTTTTGCACAATACAGTACCACAGGCAAAATCATTACTTTATAAATTTTAATCTTTAGATTTTTTTTTATTGATCCAAAAAATGTACAACCCTAGTGTATTAAAGTATTTTAGAGTAGAGTTTAAAAACATCAAATTAAAATTTTAATGCAGAGTTTAGTACAAATTTCTATACATGTAGTGGATGAAATTTATAAAAGTCTTTTTTGTCAACAAATTTTCTTAAATACATTAGTGATGGAATTTTGGTAGCTTTAATTATTCAAGTGGAATTCAAGTAAATATCTTCTAAAAGGTATCTAGAGCAATGAAATAGCAAATGTTCAACAGTTTGTTCATCTCCACAGATACACACTATTTCATTTCCTATATTAATATGCAATTTTTTGATATACAAAAGAAATTTTCTAAGTCTAATGCTAAATTGTGTTACAATGAAATTCAGTGAACAAAGTTTACAATTCAAGCAACTACATGCATCAGGAAAAAAGAGTTTCTTGTAATAGATCAATTATCAATATCTGTCCATTGCAAATTCCACATAATATATCATTTTTTAGTTCAAGTTTTATTCTAGATAATGGACATGGTATATGCTAAATCATCTATACTGGATACTGCTTTTATGGCCAGTTCATCTGTTCTCTTATTTCCAGTTTGGCCAACATATGTTTTCGCCCAAAGGCATATGTGTGTTTAAATTTTGAAATTTCACTTCTTAAGTTTGAAATTATCTTTAATTCTTCTTAGACAAAAGCTGAGAAGACTCAAAACATTGTACTGAATAGTAATATGAATTTCCTATTTAAACTAAGATTCAATTTCTTCATATGTATGATTTTGATCTATTAACAATGATACTAAATATTTGAATTTTTCCCTTTTTTTGTAAGAATTATTATCTATAGTTACCCTGTCTTAATCTATTATATTTCAATCATGATGCATTTCCAAGTATTTTTTTTCCCCCTTATATTTATATCAAAACCAGTATCCTTGCAGACATTTAAAAATATTTATATATATCTTGATACCCTACTAATATTATCTCCTATTAGATTTACATCATGAACATAAGCCAAAATCTAGTAAATACTATTAATATCTACACACAGATTGTTCCTTGGAATTATCTTAATGATATATTTAAGAGCAAAACTGAACAGCAACGGTGGTACTAATTAACTAACCTAATGTGTGGTGCCAGTTGAGGTAAACTCCAAGCACGTGGTAATGCTCCCTGTAGCTCGACAAAGCTCTCGATGCCTGCAATGTTGAGGCAGCGTGTGCGGCCACCAGCTGCTTGCTTTGGATGACCATTACTCATATTATCAGCTGGCAATGTCTCATCATGGGCCTGTAATATATTCTGTTATGTAACTTCTAAACAGTAACATGCATTTATGTGAAAGCTTGGAAAATATTTTCTGACATTCAAAAATCACCATAGAATTTTGTAATTATATTCCGAAATTTGAAATATGGTTAATTATATTTCAATTAATATGGAGAAGTAAACATTATGAGGTTATATCATTAGTAGTGATGTATGAGGTGAGTCGATTAAAATATGTTCTCCACTCACTATTAATATGGTTAATTGTTGAAATTTATCGGAGAACATTTTTTGACAACTCACCTCATAAATTTAATGTTTACACGATACTGCAGTTTTCATCTGTCTATAATAACTTTCATTATGTCTTGAATTTGACATAGTAACAATAATAATAATAACATTCTAAGTGTTTATATATTAACTGTATAACTACACAGATCAGTATATTTGGAATTAGAAAAATGTTTCAACTGAAAAGGAAAAAAAAAAATAAAATAAAAGAAAAAAAAGATGGTGATCACCGAAGGTTATAAGATCACTGGATCATTAAACTATTTAATGTTTCTTCTCTTCTTCTCCCACAGTACAAATTCATGGCATTTTATTAAAGAAAAAAGAAAATCATTTATATACTTACTTATTTTAGGAATTCTCACTATGAGGTATATTCATTAAGGAAGAATTTTTTATCACTCACCTCATATTGTTCTTATTTGACTATAAACTAGTTTCAGAACATAGTTTCTGTTCCATCCTCCGTATCATCATGACCATTGTTCTGTCGTCAGGATGGAACAGAAACTATGTTCCGAAACTAGTTTATAGTCAAATAAGAAGAACAATATGAGGTGAGTGATAAAAAATTCTACCTTAATTTTTATACTACTTATTATTTCATGCCTTAATAGTTATCTAAAATTACTAGGAACCTTCATTAAAATCTTTTACAATTTTAAAAATACAATAGGAAGTAACATTAAAAGATTTATTTAATAGTTAAGACATTTGGTCTGTGTATTGAGAAGGATCAGTTTGTGATTGCTGAAGATGGGGCTCAGAAGCCTTGAAACATATGTTCAAGAAAAGCAACCATAAGAGGTAAGAATACAGAGACCAAATACCTTAATTATCTTTTACAATGTAAAAACTGCACATAATTCAAGATTGTGATTAGATGGGAAATGACAATGCTACAACATTAGCATTTGGGAGAAACCCCAAGAAAACCTGCCCAAGCTCTGTTTCGTCCACCATGAAACACACTTGGAGTGACCAAGATTCAATATCAGGACCCCAGTGGTAAAAGGTGAGCATCTAACAGCTTACACCAGGGAGCTGCCTTAAAGAAGAATAAAGTAATGTACAAAAATTTGTAATGGTGTATTACCTGAGGAGAATGCTGGTGGCTAGGCTTTTCCTGGCGAGAATCCTCACTAATTCGAGAGAGTTCAGGAGGAACACGACCTACAGGAGCATTAACAGTTGTTGTTGCAGCAGCCGGAGCAACAGTTATGGGTGGTGGGGCTGGGCTAGGAATCTGCTGCGGTGTTGGAACCGATTTGTCGATAGCAGTAGTTTCTGGGACCGTCATAGTGCCACCGGTATGAATTGGCTCCACTGGAAAAGCAGCCTGTCACACAGTTAAAGAATAAATTAACATGCGAAAATATTTTTTCTTAATGTTAATATACACTTGCATAATTAAGAAAATAAATTTTAGTCTAAATGATAAAATCTTGTAGAAAACAACAACCTAAGATAGTAGAAAGAGAATTTTTAAAAACAATGTTTAACAATTTAGGAATAACCGGTATCAATCAGATAGCAAAAGATCAATGGGTCATCCGAGGAAGATATGGCTCGAAAATACTGCATTTCATTCTGACCATAACAGATCTTCTAGGACTCTAACACATGGAATGATGATGAAGATACGCATGGCACAGAAAGATCTAAAACTTAAAATAGTAATCATTTAATAATAATTTTTTTAAAAGAAAAATTAATGCTTGAACTGGGAATTGAACCCTGGAATATGTTAAACTAAATATAACATCAAAATTTAATAATGAATTCAGCTATAGTTCTTCAGATCTCCATATTAATCACTGTATCTCCAAAGCTTTAGTTTTGCTGAACACTGTCAAAGAAGAAAAACATTAATTTAAGGAAAATAAATGTTGATCGTCACCAAGATTAAAGTAGAGATATTCTATAGATATCGCACTTTCACACTCTCACTTATTTCATACTCAATACTCATTTGTTGTATCACAGTTACACAAACACAAATACTTGATTACATGCTACCCCCTGCTTTATTCATCACACATTTTAAAACTGAATTTAAATATTCATTTCACAATGAATCAAATTAAAATGCAGTAAAATTAAAAGAAATCCTACTTAATAAAAATTAAATAATAGATTGTGAAATTCAATAATTAAAAATTCAAACTCATAATTTCACTCAGGTTAGAAGAGGCTGTGTGTTGCTGTATAGGTTAGTAAACTTCCAACACCAAGCAATAAAAACAATAAAAGATAATGAATCTACCAATGATGACTGGTTTTCTCTTGGCTCAAATGATTTCAATTACACTTTAAATTTATATTTTCGCCAACTGAAACTTATAAAATCATTTTATTTCACAAATAAATAAATATGACTTAATAAAGCTCCACTAACATTTCCTTGTCCAACTAGTTTATCAAACACTGGACATAGAATTGCAAGCGGTGCATACATATGATACAGCTGCAAGTTTTGTACTTCCTGTGATATACAACAATTTACTTTCAATATGTGCTGTAAATAAATTTCTCTAATTTGTATTACCTGTAAATGAATAGAGATTTCAAAATTAATACAATACTAAACATCAAATTGACTTCTATTCTTATTTGATTAAATTCTATTCTGGTATGCTTACATTTCCCACATAAAATTATTTTTCCTACTTAAAAACATGGTAAAAGTGGAGCAAAGCAGTATTTGAAAACTTCACAAAGGCAAAGAAATGCACAATCTGATGACTGATAAAGGATATGTTTTAACACATTCAGTACCGTAAACCAGTTAAGGCATATAAAGAGACTATCGTGTATGCGGCCATCGGTCAGTTAACTCGTTTTAGAGCAGGTGTGAACAAACCACGTTTATATTCGGCGCCTAAATATTGTGTTGGCTTAGTATGTCTTGGAGATCATAGATGGCATGTAAATGTACATTTTCTATTCCCGTTTGACACATTTAACCTTGGTGAATCCCCTTTTATTTTTAAAACAAACAACACATGGAATTCGTTCACCCAAACTTGCCTCCAGGCTCCAATGCAGTTGTATATGTTTCTCGTTATCGCACTGTTGTTTGTGCATGAGTGAAACCATGGCGAAAGAAAAATATCTCGCTGAAGACGAATTAGTGAATATTTTGTATAATGATGATTCAGGTGATGAACTGTTTCCTGAATTAGAAGATTAACAAAGTGAAAGTGAAGATGAACTTCCACTTCCTGAAATTGATACGCTGATACCATGTGATGTCAATCACCCAAGTTATTTCACCATCAAATACTACTAGGATATCTCCTTTAGGTATGTACAAAATTTGAATTTTCTAGGACTAATAGTTTGTGAATAATGGTCCATTTCCTGAAGTGCCACAAAAAGGGTAGCTGGGGTATTTAAATGGCTGGCCTGTGGGTTTAAATGCCCTGCTCAGTGCCTGGTACTGAATGTGTTAAGTATCTTTATTTTCTTTGTAATTTCTGAGTTAACTTCATAGGCCTACATCTGGAGTTTTAGAGATTTCAGGTAAAATAAATGTTTATTAAATAAGTTTTGTTTGTGTTAAGATTTAAATTAAAATGTTTTATACCTCACCTCATATCCAGCTTCGAACCAGTAAAATTAGAAGTCTGGATACGAGGTGAAGTATAAAACATTTTAATTTAAATCTTAAATTAAACCTCATAGCGATTTTTTCCTATAAAAGTTCAATATTTTGCCTGTGTTATTCTTACCTCACATGGTTGTTTCTGTGAGACATATTTTTCAAGACATATGTCTAACAGACACAATCATATGAGGTAGAATAGCATGACAAAACATAAAACTCATCAGTCTAGTAAAGCTAACAATGATATAGAAGAATATATCGAAACATGTTTCGAGAACAAATCAACATTAAATTGAGGTAAGATATCTTCTTCCGTCTTGTTAGCCCATGTTTCCCTTAACAGAGATTTAGGCGCTCTTCCCCTACTGGGAAGAATTTGAACCATACTAATTTAGTTATACTTGTTTTTGTATAGATGTCATTTTGAGTGGTCCATGGTCAGCATTCTGCCTCATACTGACATCTAGGAAACCAAGGTAGTACTAGAACGGGAAAATTCGGTAAATTTTGCTTAGAGGCATTCAGGCTTAAGGATTTTTTACGAGCCTGAAAATCTTCAGACTCCTAAAAAAATCCATTGACCCCAGCTGGGTTTGAACCTGTGACCCTTGGGACCAGAGGCAAGGAGCATAACCACTAGTCCACCGCGGCCGATGGTAAGATATTTCTAGACTCAAAAAAACTTAATAAAAAGAACCTCAAAATATTACTTCCTAAAATAAATAATGACAAAACTTATTTAATAAGTAAAGCTATTATATTTAAAATAAATAAACTCAGAGTTTTCCAAAGTTAGGAATTTGTTGAAATGGAAAGTGTGAGCATAAATCACATTTTAAATTAAATCTGAAGCTGGGTTCCTTAAGAGTGACTCTACTAGCTGGTAACATACAGCAGAAGAAAGCTAGACTGCACCTGCACATGTTATTCTGGCTAATCAAACCTTCAAACTTACAGTCTTTTTTTCTTCTCTCCTGCAGGCTTCAGCTGCTGGGTTTATGTGTAAGTAATCTAATTTTAATCATTAGTATTGTGTTCTTCCTGGACTTTCTCAATACTGTATAATAAAAACTGAAATTAATTTTTATAAGACCAAACTTAATGATTAATTATTCATTTTTACAATCTAATATTTAGCTAAATTTTCTCATAAAACTTTTAACTTTCTCAGAAGAATAATTTACAGTTTTGCAAAACTGAATTTAAATAATACTAATGGTTAATTAAAAGATAAATATTAATACAAATAATTCATCTGCTTGAATAGGAAATAAGAACTGAATGGAAAGTATGTAAACATTTTTGAATTCTTAAATCTGTAAGGAATATTTATAATCTATTACTTCTACTTTAAATAAAATATTTTTACATTACAGTTAATGTATCTACATTCTTTTTTCATACAGATTAAAAAAATAACCAGTCACACTGTTAAATCGTAAATTAATGTGTCTTTTTCACATATTACCTCATATTTTATGTTTCTTTAAACACGGGAACTAGTTTTCAAGAGAAGATCTCTCTCATTTTCAACCCGACATTATGACTACCGGATTTTCGTTGGAATCGTTGGAATCTTCATCAATAATGTTGCCATCTGGTGTTGATTTGATGAACTTAGAGATGAGGTCACGTTCATCAGGAATCTCGAAATTCATGGATCTAAATTTGTTCTTCTGAATATATATCTTTTCCCAAATTGTCAATTCTAAAGGTTTTTCCAAATGTTTTAAATTTGGGAGGAGATATATATTCAGAAGAACAAATTTAGATCCATGAATTTCGAGATTCCTGATGAACGTGACCTCATCTCTAAGTTCATCAAATCAACACCAGATGGCAACATTATTGATGGAGATTCCAACAAAAATCCAGTAGTCATAATGTCATTTGAAAATGAGAGAGACCCTTCTCTTGAAAACTAGTTCCCATGTTTAAAGAAACATAAAATTTGAGGTAAGATGTGAAAAAATGACTCATTAATTTACGAATTAAGAACCTCATAATGTTATTTCCCATATTTAACACTGTTAAGTATAACATCAAAGTCATTAACAATAAGTTTTGCCTGTGTAATTCTTTACCTCACATCGTTGTGTCTGTTTCAAGGCTTATTAGCCTCATCTTCAGTAGTTACAGATTCTGAGTAGTTCTTCTGATCGACATAACATCAATCGATGAGAAATTACTAAAGATGAAGCTACCAAGGCTTTGAAACTGCAGTATAATTAGAAGACTGGATATGAGGTGAGATATGAAGCATTTTAATTTTATCTTACTCGTTTTGGCAGAAATCTTTGGTGTGCTCTGGATTTTAGAAATTTGAAAAATTTATCCATCTAGATCAGGTATGAACCTGAAAACTTTGAGATCATAGCAAGTACATTATCTAAGAATAATAGAGGCTGGGTTTTCCTTTTTCTTGAATATAACTTTTAATCTTATGCATTTTATAAGCTTCCAAATACTATGTAAATTCTTTCTTCTTTATTTTCAATTGTAAAGTACAGTGGGTGCCAATAGAACACATACTTTATTTCCAAAGAATTTACTCTTGGCCTAATTTTATTAAATTTTATTCTTGGTTTTAATTTTTTCATTTATATATAATTAATAAGTTTAGAGAGTTTAAGAATCTTTACTCATACTGAGTAATACAAATTGGAGGAACTACTTTCTAGCACATTCTTATTTTTAAATATATGTGAGTGAGTATGTGGCAAACCCCACTACCGCTGGTAGGGGGCATACCTGTGATGTGAGGGTGTGTCTGTGCTCGGGGCTCTGCAGGTTCTCACCCTTCCACTCATTATCAGT
The DNA here is from genome assembly GCA_030220185.1 of Diploptera punctata. Classification (NCBI taxonomy): domain Eukaryota; kingdom Metazoa; phylum Arthropoda; class Insecta; order Blattodea; family Blaberidae; genus Diploptera; species Diploptera punctata. The sequence goes on along the minus strand of JASPKZ010007754.1, from coordinate 315,515 downwards.
CTCCTCAGAATCATCAAACTGCGACTTCCATTGCGATGCCAGAGTTAAACCTGGAAATAAACCCATTTATATCAGACAAAACTTGCTATCAGAACTAAAATTATACTAAACAACTATTAATATTTAATAAAATAGATAAGAAGCAAGAATTATTCCTACCTTAGAATTAATTTCAATTTTATGCAAACACCAAATTATGAATGTGGCAGATATGGATAATTTTCAATGTTTACCAAAGTTGTTATTTTGGCATCTTGGCAATTAACTCTATTGCTTATGGAACCTTTAAGTTCACAGCCATATTCATTAATGCTCAACTGAACATCCAATGAAGAGATGGGCTGAAAACTTTTTGTGGACTGTAACAGTCCTAAGATTATAACCTATTTGACTGATGATTATTTATTTTTTTAATGGAGCAATTTTTTGAATAGTTATAAGAATAAAACAATTATTTCATCTCAGTTCTTCTATAATTCTGTTTTTTACATAAAAATCTAACACCAAAAAGATACTACTGGATTCATAGCATCATGAATTATTTATCAAATTAACCAAAATTGTTAGTTAATACATACAATATCACATTTACCAATTTAATGGTAATATATGCAAGTGTTTCAGTGATTATGTTACAACTTTTCAAGATGATAGAGTAGAAAATTATAGGCAACTTTCATATAGGAAACAATGTCCAGAAATGCTTCATAATGATAATATTAACTTACATGTTTCACTTACTATTGCAAACTTTTATTTATTCAATACACTTTAAAGTAAAAAAAAAATATTTATTACAAGAATTGTTGAAAATTTCCTCCATCAGCCTCAATACAGGCATTGCAGCATCAACTATTGCACTTGTACAAAGATTTTTTGGCATGCTCCTAACAGTGTCATGGCAATTGGCACAAGAAAAAATAAATTAATGGTGTTAATTCAGATGAATGGGTAGGAGAATTAACTGGACCTCCGTTTCTTATCAACCTCGCCACAAAATGTTAATGGAGTAGATCTTTAATATCATGGGAAGAGTGAGCTAGGGAATGATCATTCTGCCAACATAGCACTGATGAAGATCATAAGGAACATCTTCTAACAGCTTGGACATTAAAATCAGGTGAAGAAAACTATCTATTTATCTAACTCACTGGCACTATTGAACCCGAAGGTACATGGTTGCATGGACATATGCTCTCCACACATCCCTATTCTGAGCTAATATTTTCCAATCATTCCCTGTATAATTAACCTCCAAATCATAGTTAAAAGTTATTCCCCCACCTCATCCTTGAAGTAAATTTAGTATCAATATTAATAAAATTCATATCAAATTCCATTGAAGTGAATAATCATAAGATAAAAATTAAAATATACATTTTGGCAAGTGCCATTGTCCTCGACTATGACTAACACAGTTGAGGATGATGGAACCTGCCAAAGGGTATATTTTAATATTTTAATTTTTATCTTAGCATGTGAAGCATGGACACTAAAAAGACAACATGAAAGCAGAATAACGGCTTGTGAAATGAGATTCATGCACAGAACAGCAGGTTACAGCAGATGGGATCGTAAAAGGAACACCGATATCTTAAAAGAATTGAAGACTATGCCAATTTTGGAATATATTAAACAGTACCAACTAAATTGGAAACACCATCTTCAAATCGGATCCCCAAAGCTGTTTATAATTATATACCAAGAGGACGAAGATCTCTGGGCCATCCTATGAAACGCTGGAGGGAAAATATTCTATAGGATCGTAACAGCCCTTGGCCTAATACTTGGAAGGAAGGAAAGAAGGAAGAAGAAGAAGAAGAAGAAGAAGAAGAGAAAGAAGAAGAATTTTTATCTTAAATTTAGTATGACAATGTTTTATTTTAGGAAGTAATATTTTGAGGTTCTTTTAATCTAGTTATTTTGAGTCTGTAATATCTTACTTCAATCAACATTAATATTGAGATAAGATATTACAGACTCAAAAATAACTAGATTAGTATGACAAGCTTATGTTTACCAATCTATTATAGAAACCATTTTGACAACATGCCAATTCTCGTACCTATCTTACAGTTCCGGACATGAGTTCCTATATAAAAGATGTACATAATTTTATCTTTTGTCATCCCTAAGCTTTGTAACATAGTTACTTAATCACCCTGTATATTTTTTTATATTGTTGCATGAATCACATAGTCCACATGGGAATGATTTGGATGTGGAATGGTAGGTACAAGGAAGTAAGATTCACTGAATGCACAAGATTGGAATGGAAAGCATACAAAGATTAGAATAGAAAGGAAACAAGTAGTCTATCTCATAGTCCTCTTCTACCCATTTACTGCAAGAATTAATTCATAAAGACGTTTAGTCAAATATACCATATTATCTCACCTCCACCACCTCTTGTAACTTGCTGTAGTGCTGAAACATTATCATCGTCAATCACAGCAAACTGTGTGATAGATGCATCACGATTGTTCAGCTTACAGCTTATTGGTCTTCTACCAGAATCCCCCTGATGAATGGAAGCGACGTACACGATGCTCTTTGACCCGTTCTTTCAATGGATCCCGCTGTTCTGTGACTGGCGATGATCCTATAATACCTGATAAATCAAGTAATTGGAATCAGTGAAATATTTAAGTGCTGGCTTAAAATAACTTGAAATATTCATAAATGAAAAACTCTGAAAAACAAGAAAGTAATAAAACTGTAATAAAATATATCCTGTAACTATATAGCCTGTCAATTCATCATCATCTTAAGGCACGACAACTTGAAAAGTGAAAGTTTTGGCCTTCTCAACAATCCTCCTCCATGCCAATCTGTCTCTTGCCATATTCAAACTAGTCACTTTCATTTTCCTTAGATCATTCATTGTGTCATCCTCCCATCTGATCTTCGGTCTTCCAACAGCTCTGCCTCCTATAGGTTTCCATTTGTAGAGCTTTTAGACCAGTCTCTGATCATCCATTCTTATCAAAAATCCAAGCTAACCAATTCTGAGAGATCTTATATGGTTTATTATATTCTGATTTTTTATTAATTTTGTTTAGTTCATTATTTGTTTTGATTCTCCAACAGTTATCAGTTCCTCTATTTGGTCTAAATATTCTTCTCAAAAATTTTCTTTAAAAAATAAGTAATTTCTGTTTTATTGTTTCTTTTAGAGCCTATCAATTAGATATACTAGGAAATTAGAAAAACATTCTACTTAAAGAAAATTTAGTACACTTAATAGTTTTGCAAACTTACACTCATAGATTTATTTCTAAATTCTTGACTTTTGTATACTATAGTTAGCTCATTATTTAATTATATTATGTCGAATAATTTTCCATACATGTCTATGAGACTTTGAAAGCAGCTTCCAGAGAACTGGTTAGAATAATGTTCATAGTTTTAATGTGACAATAAACTTAAAAATATAGGTGGAGTAAGAAGGAGTTCTCCTGAATGACATAACATCGGTTGAGATAGTATTGAAGATGAAACCACCTAGGTATTGAAACTGGTTTAATTAGAAGACTCGATATGAGGTGAGATATAAAGAATTTTAATTTAAATCTTAAATTAAATATGTTATTTTTACTTATTTTAGGAATTCTCACTATGAGGTATATTCTACCTAATGTTATTTTTACCTGCTTTGGTGGCTTCATAGGAATAATATGATCCATCAGGCTCTGTTGTTGCCTCACGGATGCGGGGGCTGGGCAAGTCAGGATTATTTGGATCATGTGGTGTCGTGATGTGCTCTTTGTCATCTTCACCAATATCCTCTCCTCTGTGTTCCAGCTCACCACTCAGTTTACCCTGAACCAACATGCATATGTTAACAACATGAATTAATTACAAAGTGACTATTTTTGCTAAATGACAACAATCAAAACTTTGATGCTTTTATTATCAATAGAAGCCCTACTGGCTTTATAAAGTAGTGTTAAATTCCCAATTAATGTCTTCTTAACTAAGAGGCCACCATATGCAAAGATAGAAGCAACGGTTTCAAAAGCATTTGGCACAAGGGAATTACATTGTATAAAGAGAAAAATTTGCATCTAGATCGCAACTCGCCTCAGTAGCTCAGTTGGTAGAGCATTTGGCCCGGAAAGCCAAAGGTCTCGGGTTTGAGTCTCGGTCTAGGCGAAAATTTTTCTCTTCAAATATAATCAAAACTTTGTTGTTTCATCTCAAGCTAGATAAATGTACAGATTTAATTCTTTTAAACATTATTTACTCTATCTCCTCCGTTGTCAGCTTTTGTAGAAGAGACCAGCCTTTCTGCTAAATATTGGAGTGCAAGAGAGCGAATGATTTCATTATCAAGTGCTCGACATTAGATACCAACCAACATTATTTACTCTTCCTGTAATCAATTTGTATTTTTTATTTTCGCTAAAATATTGAAACCCACATCACTGTTGAATTTTTCACTTCAAGAAGATTGGAAAGTGATATTCTCTTTAAGCTGAAGAATTACCTAATGCTGGTAATATTTACTGATAAACAGTCTCATCTCAATCATAAGGAAACAATTATTCTATGGAGATGATATAAATAAGTTTTTTTTTCTAATATCATAAAATTATTCTGCATACAGCAAACAGTTACTAAATTTTGCTTGACAAATAATATGCTGTATTAAATATCCATCCATAGTAATTCTGCCCGAAGGCAGGTCCTTCACTGCAATCATAGCATGTTCATGCTATGCTTGCAGCTTTACTAGGGAATTGTAGGTGTGGTAGTTTCCCATTGCTTTCTACACTGGTGAAGGATGATGATGATGATAGTAATGATAAGGATGATGATGATGGCCAAATGATTTCGGGGACCATTTGGGCCTTTAAGTTTTCCTGACATTTGTCTTACAGGTGAGGAAAAACCCCGATAAAAACCTCACCCAAAAAAAACTGCCCTGACCAGGGATCGAACCCAGACCCGCTGCATGACAAGGCAGCATGCTACCTCGAGACCACAGCGGTGGACATATTAAATACATGTAGGAAATAATACTATGAGGTTTATTTTAATTATATTTGAGTTATGTGTTTTGACTCACAAATTTTGTCTGAAAAAGAGAAATTTAAATTAAAAATTTCAAATCCCAGAAACCCCAACATTCATGGTCTTCCTAAAATCCATAAAAATGGATAGAAAATGAGACCAATTATTAATAATATCAACTCACTGACATACAATATATGAAAATGGTTAAGTAATAAATTCAAAGAAATGAACACATTTGAAAATTTAGCTGTGGAAAATTCTTACCAGTTAATAGAAAAATTAGAAAATATAAAAATTGAACCTTCAGAAAGATTGGTCTCATTTGATGTCATATTATTGTTCACTAACATCCCAACTGACAAAACTATGGAAATTTTGGAAAAATTGCTAAAGAAAAACAAGATAGATGATGAGAGAATTAAAGAACACATTGAATTAATCAGATTATGCATAGATAAAATGTTCTTCACTTTCAGAGGAAAATACTACAGGCAAAGAATTGGACTTGCAATGGGAAATCCATTATCACCATTTTTTGGCAAATATGTTTATAGGAAACTTCAAATGTCAGATAACCAAAGCATACCCTTTGATTTTTAAATTTTGGAGTAGATATGTGACCGATATCATAGCAATAGTCAAACAAAACAATTAGAAGATGCCGTTAAACTTTTAAATATTCATAATAAAAAATTTAGTATGGAAGTGGAAAATAACCAAGAAATACCATTTTTAGACCTTAAATTGATCAGGAATGAAGAAAAAAGGAAAATAGAATTTGGAATCCACAGGATAGAAACTCACATTGATAATTATATTAAAGCAACAGGTTTTAACCATATTGCACATAAATAGGCAGTATTTAATAGTTAACATATAGACTTGTGAATGTTCCCATGAGCAGAGTAAATTAAAAAAAAAAAAGAGAAAAAAACACGTAAAATAGCAAAAGATAATGGTTTTCAAGAAAAGATGATTCATAAGAAAATAAATAAATTCAAGAAACAAAAAGTGATAAATTAAAGTACTCTTCAGACAGATAAAGGAATTGGTAAAAAATTCAAGAAATTTACATACCACTCTTCTTCTTCTTCCTTTCATGTGATAGACCTAGTGGTCTGTTACGGTCTCAATCCAACGTTCGAAGGGTCTGCCCAAAGATCTCTTGCCTGGTGGCTGGTAATTTAAGATCTGACGTGGTATTCTTGTTCTGCTCATTCTTCGTACGTGAGATTTCCAGTTGTTTCTGTATTTTTGTACATATTCCATGACTGATTCTGTTTGTAATTCTTTGAGAATGTCAGAATTCCTTTTATGGTCTGTCCTTGAATAGCCCGCAGTACGTCTCATAAATTTCATTTCTGCCGCAGTTAGTCTTTGTTCATCTACACTGCGAATTGTCCAGGCCTCACTGCCGTAACATAATATGGGTCTGGCCAGTGTTTTATAAATTCTAGTTCGTGTGTGTTGCTGTACTGTGTTTGGCTTGAAAATATTATTTATAATTCCTGTTACTCTGTTAAATTTTATAATTTTTTGACTAAAATCTTTTTCTTCTTCATATGTAACTTGGTATCCGAGATAGTTAAATGTATTGGTTTGTTCTAATATTTTATTATTAATAACAATTTTACTGCGAACTGGGTCTTTTCCTAGAAAAGCCATGACTTTAGATTTTTCTGTTGAGATTTCCATGTTGTAGTTTATTGCCGTTTGGTGAAAAGAGTGGAGTGAATGTTATAGGTCATCTTCTGAATTCGCTATAAACACAAATCTGCAAATAATAGGGTGTCTAAATTATATAATCTATTAAGTGGTATACTGCCATGTGGTTGTAGTCTCCATTCTTTAATAATTGAGTTCATGTATATTATGAAGAGCATTGGTGAAAGACCACATCCTTGTCTAACTCCTTGATTAATTGGTCTGCATTCCGAGATTTTATTTTCAATCTTAACTTGGATGTAATTATCCTTATAAATATCATATATAGCTTTTATCAGTTGGTCTGGGATTCCATCATATTTGAGGATTTCTAATAATTTGTTTCTATTTACTTTGTCAAATGCCTTCTTCAAGTCAATAAACGCATTTGGGATCATTTAATTAGTTTTGCTTCTTATTCCCAATAGAGTGGAGAGAACTGATTTTAATTTTCTGATTCTATAAAATCTATTTTAAGAGAATTTGCTTATATGGAGAAGAAACGTGAGCAACTAAAAAAGGATAGTAAAATTCAAGCTATGGGCATGAAATGTTTGAGAGAAATTTCAAAAAAAAGAAACAAGTACAGACAAATGATTTGTGGAAGAAATTAAAAATTACATAGAAATAGATTAAAATGGAATGGACACATTATGCACATGTTGGTAGAATGATTACCAATACATATGTTTCTCATGATACTAAGAGGGAGAAGACTAAGGGGAAGAACCAGATGGTTAGGGAAGTTATTGAAGAACATGGGAGACCAGACTGCAGAGTTGGGAGCATTTATATCCACAGCATTGTTTGCCATATGATGATATGCAACATGTCGTGATGGTTGAAGACCTCTCAATTCAAGTAACTGGAAATTACTTGAAGAAGAAGAAGAAGAAGAAGAAGAAGAAGAAGAAGATTTCACTAATTCAGCCAACTTCTTGTTATTCTCACTCTAAAATGTATATGTGTGTATGTGTATGTCTAATACCAACCCACATTGCATAGGTGATGTCATCTTGAATTGTGCACAGAGACGAGTACAAGATGAGTGTATGTTTAAATATTTTTATGTGAGAGATAATGAAAAAAAGGGGGAAGCACATAATACATTTCAGTAAAAAAACAATGAGGATCACAAGCTTAATATTCCCAATTGATGGTCTGTTGATCCATCAACAGAACCACACGACTTCTGAACATAATATGTACTATGGAGCAGTTTGGGATTTAATCAACACATTTGGTATACAATCTAGTGATAACTAATTGTACACTATCACCTCTCCTATCTCCAATTTGGAAAATTTTAAGATTAAACTTTTATAACCAGTACAAATCTAATTTAATTGCAGTAAGAAGTGACAATAAAATATCACAATGGCAGGAAATTCATACAGGAGTGAGACAAAGATGCCCTTAATTACCACATTTATTTATCATATATATGAATCAAATAGAGAATAGAGAAATATGAAATTAGATACGTTAATTTTTGTAGATAATGTAGCATTAGTGGCACCCTCAGTGGACGGATTACAATATTCAGTATATAATTTTAACAAAATAGCCATATAATACAACATGAAAATCAATACAGAGAAAAAAAGAAGTAATGGCTTTTCAAGGAAAATACCCTGAACTTAGCAAAATTTGTATAGATTCAAAAATACTGGAAAGAGTAAATTAATTTACCTACGTTGGATATACATTAACATATTTGGATGAAGTAGACATAGCAAATAAAATTATTAATTTTAATAAAACCATGGGAATAATAAATTCAGTAATGAAACCTTCACTAATCCAGAAAGATACCAGAATATGGTTATACAAAACCTTAGCAAGACCTGCACTTTGCTACGGCAGTGAGGCATGGACTTTGAGGAAAGAAGAAGAGAGCAGGATAACTTGTAGTGAAATGAGATTCATGAGATATACAGCAGGATATAACAAATGGGATCACAAATGCAATGATGACATCTTGAAGGAATTACATTTAGAACCGGTCATTGAATACATACATAGATACCAGAACATCATCATCATCATCATCACTCCAGGGATTAGGCAATTGCCCGTTCCGACTTCATATTGCATCAGCCCAACGTCTTCTAGGTCTTCCAACATCACGCCTTCCTCTTGCTTGATAATTTCTGGCTAACAATGGATATCTCTCCTTGCTCATTCCATCCATGTGATCAATCCATTTCTGTCTGTAATTCGTGACTTTATCCAATAAAGGCTGTACTTTCAATTCTTCTCTTATATCCTCATTTCTTATTCTATCAAGTCTTGTACATCCTTTTACTTGTCTTAGGAACCGCATCTCTGCCTTCTGTATTCTATCCTTCTGTCTTTTCACTGGAGCCCAAGTTTCACATCCATACAATATTGTGGGAACCGCCATAACATTATACATTTTTATCTTGGTTTCTTTTCTAATTTTATTTTTGAATGTTCTCTGTATTGTTCCACACACCGTCTGAAATCTATTTATTTTGGAGTCAATATCTCTTTCCACATTGTAGCCAACATCACAGCCCAAATATTTGAAACTAGACACCTGTTCTATACTTTGATTTTCTAAAATAGAACAATTGGATAAATCATTTGCGATGAATGAGTTCATATAGAGTTCCCAAGGCCATGCTTCGTTATTGTCCAATAGGGAAGAGGTCTCTGGGCTGTCCAAGGAAATGTTGGATACAAAATTCATCAGCGAGATCATAACAGGTCTATAGGCCTAAGACTTGGTTGGACGAAGAAGAAGAAGAAGAAGAAGAAATTTTATATACACAAGTATCAAGAGGCATGTATCCTACTGAACTAAAGTCTAGCCACTGGATCTCCGGCTCTGACATTTAGTTGTATGGGGGGTAAAGGGAAAAACTCACCCTCTACTGCCAATAAGGAAATAGTTGAAGTGGGAATAGATGTATGCCACAACCAATCACTGCTCTTGACGCCGCTATAGCGTGCTAGTAAGGTTTGAAATTGCTGAGATGTTGTCAGCTGTATTTCTGTTAACTGCTACATAAAGCGGCCCCTCCCACTGAATATTTATATCGGCAACACTGTCATGAAAACGTCAGAGCCGGAGATTCAGTGGCTGGTGTAATAGTATGCCAGACTCTGTTTTAAACTACAATCTTCTTAAAATTTAATACTAAAAATTTATATTAATAGTGAGTGGAGAACATATTTTTAACGACTCACCTCATACATTTCAAATTTCTCTGATACCAACGGTTTCATTAAAAATATGTTCTCCACTCACTATTAATGAAATAACTTCATAATGTTTACTTCCCAACATTAATTTAAATATAAAGAATGTCTATACCTGAAGATCTTGCACACAAGTAGCAGGAGCCGTGACTACACGTAATCGACCAAATGTGGCCCCTGATTTGCGACCCTGCTGTTGATTCTGGTTGGTGCTTGTGTTAGGTGTAGTGGCAGTCTTTTTGGTGGGGTGCTGGTGCTGCTGTGTGTCAGAATTACTGCGAGCAGATGCCATAACAGCATCACCCTCATAATCCACTGCTTTGTCGGTCGCTGGTGCTATGGACGAAGGTGTATGGTGATGGTGGAGGTGTGGGTGTGTTTCTGGAGTAGGATCCACTCCTGCCATGGACACAGCTCGTCTCTGTGCTGCCTGCTGTTTCTTTGGTGAACCTAACAACACCAGAAATAATTATTTTCACACATTTTAATAAAACATACTTTTCTATAAAAAGTTAAAAAATAAATATTAATGTAATTTAAAAATAAATTAATAATAACAGGCATGACTGGTCTGTACAAAAAAAAAAGGAAAAAATAAATAAAAGAAAATTTTCAAAATATTAACAATTGTGTAACATAATATGACAACGAAAATGTTTTATTTTGACTTAGCCTATATCAAAGAATACTTAAAAACTTCTGTTATTTCCTTGGAATAATAAAATAATTTTATATTATTATGATAAGTATAGTTGATCATGGTGGTCTAGTAGATATGTTCCTTCCATCTAGTCCCAAGGTCACTTATTCAAACTTGGGCTGGATTGATGGATTTTTAGGATGGAAAAAATCCAAGAGACAGTAAGTCCTTTGGGAGGGACTTTAAGACATGGGTCCTGAGTCTGAAGACTTTTGGGTTCTTAAAAGAATATCAAGCATAAATTAGTGGCTCTGAGCAAAACTTAACTAATATTTCCCATCCAAGTAATACCTTAGTTTTGTTTATTTTTTATCATTTCACTCACCTCATACTTCATATGAAGTATGAGGTGAGTGAAATGATAAAAAATAAACAATATTAAAGAACCTCATAGTGTTATTTCCTATCTACATAACTTAATACCTTAGTTTCCTACTAGATTTCTCATTGAGGCAATGTGATAATCACATGTCACTCATTGATATCTGTAGGGAAATAAGCATAACTAAATTGGCTTGGCAAAAGCTCCTGCTAGAGGAGCACCCGTGTCTCCACAAAGGATACATGGGGGATATACATATATGATATGTATAACGAAACATTACCTTGAAGATCAAATTAATTTTGAAAAATTAAACATGAATAATATGAATAAAATTTGTTACAGATAAAGTGAAATAACTAATTTATATACAGGGTGTAACAGGACTTCACCGACAAAATGATAGGGATGATAGGCCATGCAGAGAGGATCATTTTTTGTAAAGGAACATATAGTCGCAAACATGTCGCAAACATGAGTTATGCACAGATGAATGTGTTCACCAGCAAGGGTCGGAATTGAATACAAATAATTGTACACGTATCATTTTATTGAAAAATGACATGTTTTTACAATAAGTGTTGAAACAATAAGTGTTTTGACGACGTCAAAAAGAATCCTGCCATGATAGGCCGTGCTGGCCGATCGTTGCTGCAACAATATCAAACATGCAATGAGGTACAGGGTCAACTGTATGAACACTTATTGTAAAGACATGTCTTTTTCAATAAAATGATACGTGTACAATTGTTTGTATTCAATTCACTGGTGAATACTTTCATCTGCGCATAACTCATAAACAATGTGTTTGCGACTATATGTTCCTTCTCAAAAAATGATCCTCTCAGCATGGCCTATCATCCGTATCATTTTGTCGGTGAGGTCCTGTTATACCCTATATATATATATATATATATATATATATATATACTGTATATATATATATATATATATATATATATATATAGGGAAATGACACTAAAAAATTATTTTCTTGAAAAATGGACTATAACCATTTTTATCTTCACCATTAATTTTTCTCAGTTAAAAAAAAAGAGAAATGAAATTTATATGCATTAAATATCTTGATAGAAATTTGACTACTGTCAATCTACAAAGTTTCTTCTGACATCTAGTTGAACTTTAATTTTAAAAAGTACTTATTTTGTACTGTAGGAAGATCATCATCATCATCATCCTGCCAGGTATTAGTCCTAGAAGAACTGTTACGACCTGAGAAAGTGGTTTTCGTGCCATCTTTTCAAAGGTCGACCAAGTGACCGTTTCCCATTTGGACAGTAGTTCATTATTGCCTTGGGGATCCTGGATCTAGCCATTCTTGAGACATGTTCCTTCCAGTTTAGCTGATATCTGGAGATGTAGTCCAGTATTGGTGACACATTAAGTTCTTGAAGGATTTCTACATTTTTCTTCCGATCCCATTTGGTGTTCGGCGCATAAATTTCATCTCACAAGCTGTTAGTCTGCTTTCATCTCTTGTCCTTATAGTCCACGCTTCACTCCCATAACATAGGACTGGTCGAGCCATTATTTGATAAAGACGAGTACGAGTTGATTTTTGCACTAATGAAGGTTTTAAAACTCTATTAATGATTCCCATTGATTTGTTGAATTTCACTATTTTCTCTGATAAATCCAAATTTTCAACAAAAGAGAGTTTATATCCTAAATAAGTAAACTCATTAACTCTAATAGTGAGTGGAGAACATATTTTAATCGACTCACCTCAAACATTTTCAAACTTCTTTGATACCGACGGTTTCAGACAATATCATGTCCTTCATCAGTCATGGCATCCACTGATGAAATTCCGTGATTGCTGATTTCTTTAGTGACATCACCTCTTGTGCTGGGGGCACGCCGTAGCATAGTGGTTAAGGCACTGAGCTACAAGCCGGAGGGTCGAGGGTTCAACTCCCGTTGGGGTCAGGATTTTTAAACTGACCCAAACCCTCTGGTGGCACTATGTCCCTGGGGTTGACTCAGCCTCTAACGGAAATGAGTACCAGACGCTTGTTCTGGGGGTAAAGGCGGCCGTCACGCAGGGCTGACAACCCGGCTGACAAAGTGCCGATTGTCTAGAAAAAGTGGGAGCCTTAACCTCCCACTACCCCAAGGGCCTCCGGGTCTGTTGTGGGATCACTTTACTTTACTTTTTTACCTCTTGTGCTGCCATCTTTCGTTGGGATTATAAACTTTGTAATTAAATTTTTATCCACCGGAATATCGAAATTCATAGATCGATATTTATTCTTCTGAATGAATATCATTTCCCAAATTGTCAATTCCAACGGTTTATCCAACTGTTTTAAAAGTTTCGCTTCTTTTTCAATTTTATGATGTTCTAGTAAACTATGTGCAGCTATTGCTGATTTTTCAATTTCACAATTTTTAATATTTCTAAAATGTTCTTTAGTGCGTGTTTCTAAATTCCTTTTTGTTTTTCCTATGTATAATAAAAATTGTGAAATTGAAAAATCAGCAATAGCTGCACATAGTTTACTAGAACATCATAAAATTGAAAAAGAAGCGAAACTTTTAAAACAGTTGGATAAACCGTTGGAATTGACAATTTGGGAAATGATATTCATTCAGAAGAATAAATATCGATCTATGAATTTCGATATTCCGGTGGATAAAAATTTAATTACAAAGTTTATAATCCCAACGAAAGATGGCAGCACAAGAGGTGATGTCACTAAAGAAATCAACAATCACGGAATTTCATCAGTGGACGCCATGACTGATGAAGGACATGATATTGTCTGAAACCGTCGGTATCAAAGAAGTTTGAAAATGTATGAGGTGAGTCGATTAAAATATGTTCTCCACTCACTATTAATGATATAACCTCATAATGTTTACTTCCCGATATTAATTTAAATATAACTCATTAACTCTCTCTAAAATTTTGTTATTTAAACAAATTTTGCTTGGTATTGGGGATTTTCCAAAAAAGGCCATTATTTTAGTTTTATTGATAGATATTTCCATTGAATATTTCTGGGCTATCAAATTTAAATGATGTACGAAGATGAGAGATATAAGTATGATTAATAAACATTTTTTTTTAATATTTGAAGAAAGTAACACTAAGAGGTTTCAAGAAAAGAAACATTTATTAAATGTATGTATGTATGTATGTATGTATGTATGTATGTATGTATGTATGTATGTATATATATATATATATATATATATATATATAAGTAGGTATCTTTTTAACTGCTTTAGATAAATGATGTTTCAAAAAGCCTATAAAGTTTAACTGAAATTATACTTATATGAGGATGACTCAGGCACATATTTTATTGTTTTAACTTTTTACATTGAACCTTAATGGCAGTATAAAAATATTGAATACTAAAATATATTCTTGATTTAAAATGGTAAATTTATAATGAAATTAAAAACTAATATAACTTAAGTGAAAAGAAAATTGTAGCAAAGGAGAGTTTTTAAACTAATGTGGTATAGGCTTATTTATTACAGAGAGCATATAAAATGTATTATAGTTTTAAAATAATTTAGGTATTTTGTATTTATTTATTTATTAATGCTTTAACATTTATTGATTTATTTACTGAATGATACCAATGAAATGATGAAATGGGTCCTGGTAATGAAATTACAATCCAACTTTTGTCTTGATGACTGAGGAAAATCAGGAAAACATCTCAGTGAGATCAGTTGGCACCAGGGTTTGAAGATGGGATCTCCTGATTATGAGCCTTGAATGCTACTCCTCACTCAGTGTTTCAAATAAATGAGAGTCTAGTTAAGAATGGGGATGATTTTCCACAAAACATGTTATGTGAGGTGAGATGTATATTATCAATTTAGGTTTATTAATATAAGCATTTTACACTATGAACACTTGGAAGATTGCCACATGGACAAAATGTTACCGGTACTTGTAATATTGGGACTGGGTTGGAATGATTTTCTCAAATCAAATTCTATAAATATTTATATAGATGTATGATTAACATCTAAAATATATCTGATAATGGATTACTTTGAGGCACAATTTTTTTAGTAATTAACATAATTAATTGATATTTATATTATTTTTTATATTTTTATATTTTTTTGTTTCTCAAATTTTTTTTTATTATTATTAAAACTATTTTTGCCAACTGGCTTTTAAAGATATTAGAGGTTTATTGTCCTTATTATAGTATTATGCTACTAGATATCCTAAATTCATGTTCCAACTCAAGGTCGGGTCGAGGGATGAGATGAAGTGAAGCCCCTAGATTTATAGAGGTCTGTGAACAACTAGGATGCCAGTCGACCATGCCTGACACACAGTTATTACTATTAAAATTAAATTATTCTAATTCTGAGTTTAAAAAATGTAAAATTTTAGGTCTTAGAAATCAAAGATAAAATAACATATGAATAAATTAGAAAACTAAACTAAAACTGCAATTTTCCTGCTGATTTTTTTAATGAATGATAGTTAAAGTTTAAGGTATGACATTTTCTTACCTTCCCATAACTGCAAATTTCACCTTAACATTTTTGTCACAACACCAGTAATATATTTCTTAAAGAGTGGTAAAATTAGTAATAGTCCAAAATTCTAAATTAATTATTGATTTAAAAGAGAATTTATATTTTCTTATTTATAAAAAATATAAAAGTATCATTTAGCTAATGAAGCATATTGTAGATAAGGTGATAAGGCTACTTTTTAATACCAATAATGATTTCATGATACAATGATGAAATGTGCCTGTTTTTTTACACTATCTCATTAACAAGCAGATTTTATCTGCTTCTTGCATATAAACTATACAGCACTTTATAGAATACTCTGTTTATTTTGCTCAAATCCCACATATGATTTCTTCATGTAGTATTTCTTATTTATTTTCAGCAATTTTTAGGTTAAATTTGAGATTTCAGTCAGTCAAAACATGAGTTCCAAGTAGACACGTTCTCAATGAAATGATACTAACAAACAAAATCAACATTGTGTCTCAAATATGTGAACAAAAATAGAGCTAAAATAGGAGTCAATCTCATATGACTGAATTTTTTTATCTGATTAGTTTCAAAGGTAATTTCTTTTATATTCAACTAATTTAATAAATATTGCTTTAGCTATGTGGAGTCCCTTTATATCTTCTTAGGGTCGTATGCAAATACATTAGTCTCTACTCAAATTACTTCCAATCACTGGTGAGCTGAGATCGAATTAACGGCCGCCTTACCGGTCATGCATGAATGTTGACGTTTTCGTAATATTGGCAACGAATTACCCAGAATTCTCAGCGATAAAACCACTTCTGTTATTTTCGTCTGCTATAGAGGAATGCATTTATGCTTGCATCCCGCAAATAATACCGTATAAAAACACGTCTGCGACGCGCAATATTACGCCGATTCTCCTGTTCTTCCAGTTGAATTCTTTGGTAGACTCTATCAAATTCCTCTTCTCTGCGTATACCGAAAACATGATCGAAGTTTTCAAGGTCCGACAACTTGGATAAGTTTCAAACTACATCGGTTACCATCGGTTCCCTTCAGGATTTTCACATAAGTTTATATCTTGAGCTACGATCTTAAGGTACCTTGTCAGGTAGCTTAAAATTATTACCACGTGAATAGATTTCTGAGTAAGAAAAATGTGTTTGGATAAAACTTTATCAGCAGAGAACGCCTTTTACTGTCTAATGCGTTCAAACATTCGACCCTTAATGTAGAAGCCATTCATTGTGTATTTGTGAATGATGATTCATTGTATTTGAATGTGGGACCAAGAAAGTAAGGTAAAGGAAGGATTTATGCTTGGATGGGAAGGAAGCCTGAATTATCTCAATGGTTAAGAGCATCAGCATGGAAAGCTGAAGGTTCGGGGTTTGATTCCCGGTTCAGGCATACATTTTTCTCTTTACCATTTGATTATGATATACTCCAACTGTTTGAATTGAGTTGTTAATATCAGCATTCCTCCTGCCATCTGATGCAGGTTGAATGAATTTCGAGATCAAATCTTGGTTTTCAGGTAGCAGCAGGAATGCTGGTGTTAATGACTCAAAATCAAATAGTCAAAGTATAGCAATCAAAACTAGTCAGGAGAGAAATTAATATTTTTATGAGGTGAGATGTAAATATTTCCTTTTAAATTATATTATAATATCGTTAATTTGACTCATTAGTATTACTTCCCAATAGAATTTGTATTAAATAAAATTAGATTGTTTTGACCTGATCTTATACCTTGTTTTGCTTTCTTCTTATCTAACCACCTTTTCTATCATCTGTATCTGTCTTTCTTTCTCTTTATTGAGAATAATTTTTGGAAATCTTTGGTACCTGATGTACTGGTGGCTTGTTACCAGTTTTCTATGGAAGTTATTGTACTAATATAAATGATGTAACGAGTGTAAAAGAAACATTATTCATATCAGAACTTTTGGAAATTCTGTGAAAAAATGACAAAAACAGCAGTCTTAGTAAATACAGAAGCTTATTTAATAGGAATTGCATCATCTATATCAAGAACAATATTTCATGCAGTTTCAAGTTCTAGCATATGCAGTGAAAGAGAGTAAATGTGGAAAACATGAGGAGTTGGACAACTTGCTTCATTAATATCTAAGTGCTACCATAACACAGAAATTAAATTAAAAATTATGATGGGATGTAACACTATGAGGTATTTACAATTTATATAATGAATCAGAGAAAGTTTTTACATCTCACATCATAAAACTCCATGATTTTCACAGGACCATCAACTTCCAAACTGACATTGGTGCCAATTTTATGAATTTTAAGATTAAATTTTGCTCACCTGTAACTTCAAAATTTATGGATCTATATTTGTTCTTCTGAATGTATATCTTTTCCCAAACAGTTAATTCCAAAGGCTTCTCTAAATGTTTCAAAAGTTTAGTTTCTTTTTCAATTTTTTGATTCCCTAGCAAATTATGAGCTGTAATTGCTGATATTTCTGGGTAATCTTCTAATACCTAATAAATAGATTAATGCCCCAGATAGTAAGAAATATGGAATTTATCAAATTAATTGTGATGACTACAGTAAAGTATATATAGCGAACTATAAGGAATTTTAAGATGCATATAAACGAACACTTTCCATCCATAGTAAATTCTGCCCGAAGGCAGGTCCTTCACTGCAATCATAGCATTTTCATGCTATGCTTGCAGCTTTACTAGGGAAATGTAGGCATGGTTAGCTTCCCGTTGCTTTCCACACTGGTGAAGGATGATGATGATGATAATGATAAGGATGATGATGATGGCCATATGACTGTTTGGGCCTTAAAGTTTTCCTGACATTTGTCTTACAGGTGAGGAAAAACTCCCAATAAAAAAGAACACTTTAAAAATATAAAAAATGATGAAATTGAAAAATCAGAAATTGTGACTCATAGTTTGCTAGAGAATCACAAAAAAAAAAAAATGAACATCTAGAGAACTCTTTGGAATTTATAGTTTAAAAAAAGATATACATTCGGAAGAACAAACACAGACATACATTTTAAAATTCCTGGCAAGCAAAATTTAATCCCAAAGTTCATAAAATCGGCACCAGGTTGCAATTTGGAAGTTGATCGTAACAGCAGAATTTCAACAGTCTTGGCTGAGGATAGGAGCAATGGCTCCAGGAACCAGTCCTGTGAAAATTGAAATGGAGCTTTATTATGAGACGAGATATAAAAAATTTTATCTGATTCATTATATAAACAAATATTATAGTTTGAATTTCTACGTTGAACTAATATATGAATGTGATTTTGATGTTATAATTAATTTAATATGTTCCAGTCATGGGAAAATCTATTTTTAAAAATAAAAATATTTTATTATATAATAAGTGATTTTATCATTTCCTGCCCTGCTTAATATGCAGTTTTTATGTTGTCTGATGAAAAGTGTTTTAATGTGGTTTCATTGTATTATAGATTATGTCACATATCTGACATTTTAGACACATTCACTGCATTTAAGAATTAAAATAAATTATCACTAGTAATTAAATTACATGAATATTTCATTTTGAACATTTTTGGACTTTAGTTTCATTACATATCTTAAATCAGATTAATAACCTTTATGACACATAAACATTAAAATTGTATTTGAAGAGAAAAATATATTTAAAATGTAAATACCTCATAGTGCTACCTCCCACTTTGATTTTGATTAAAAGAGAAATATTTGCTTAGACTGGGGTTTGAATCCAGGACCTTTAGCTTTATATGCTAATGCTCTACTGTCTGAGCCATCATAAACACTCCAATCTAAACTCAACAATTTTTCTCTTATACAATAATTTTCTCTTATTTTTAATTTTTGATAATTATATTTAATATGTGAAGTATTTTATTTGTGTGGTACTAAAATTTTCTGCTGAAGAATTAGCTTTAAATTCCTCATACTTCATACCATTGTAATATTTTGTCATATAGGTTATATTTAGACTTTCCCAAATTAAATAATCTATTATCTACAAAACTACTCACTATTTTATGTTTTACTATGTAATTAACATATATGGACTGTTCTATAATATTGTATGGTATGTAAAATTAAGTGATTAGTGATGAAAGAGTATAAAATCCATTTATCTTTCACAAAGTTCATGAAGAAAAATCAGAGGCTATTAAATAGAATGTGGAAGATAAATATATTAATTTCTTCCTTATAAAAGAGCACTAAAGAAAAACTGAACATTACTTTTATGAAGTTGAAGTTAGTTTTTCTCTTGTGAAAGATAAGTGTTTTTTACTATGTGAATGAGGGCTCACACAAAACACTTGTTACAAAGGGAATCATTATGTGGTGACAAGGTCTGCACTAGCTCTACAGCAACAAGCATCACTTGCTGCAAGTTAAATTTAAGCAGATAACTTGGTAAGGAAGATTTGCATAAGGTAAGACAGAATGTAAGTTCACTAACACACTAGCAACCCCAATTTATAAGCTACTGTCTGTTGAAACAAAACAAGGATTACATGCATTTTAGGATTAAAAATATTACATAAATGTTAACATATTTATATATATAAAAGCCATAAAAAATATATATATTTTTTTTTTTTCCCCACTTTACCTGTCACATTTATTCGATTTACATTTTTACAAGATCATGTCTGATGGAGAAAGGGAGATTTAGTAATACAATGTATGAACCGCTACTAACATATCATACAGATTTTTAATACAAAAAAAATACACTAGAACAGACGGGGGAAAAAAATTGGTATTATGATGAAAGGGGATGAAAATAATAAGATTAATGGAGATTAAACTCAAGACTTTTCAAGTCCTTTGCATTACCATTGGAGCAATTTGCATATATATATATATATATACATGGGGCACGCTGTAGCGTAGTGGTTAAGGCACTGAGCTACAAGCCGGAGGGTCGAGGGTTCAAGTCCCGTTGGGGTCAGGATTTTTAAACTGACCCAAACCCTCTGGCGGCACTATGGCCCTGGGGTCGACTCAGCCTCTAACGGAAATGAGTACCAGACACCTGTTCTGGGGGTAAAGGCGGCCGTCATGCAGGGTTGACAACCCAGCTGACATAAAGTGCCGATTGTCTAGAAAAAGTGGGAGCCTTAACCTCCTACTACCCCAAGGGCCTCCGGGCCTGTTGTGGAATCACAAAAAATAAAAAAAATAAATAAAAAATCTTATAATGGGATATGGAAATAAGGTGAATTAAATTTGAAGAGAAAAATTATATGCTCAGACCGGGACTTGAACCCGGGACCCTTGGTTCTCTAGACCAAGTGCTCTACCAACTGAGCTACCTGAGCAAGTACCGATCTAAACGCAAATCTTTCTCTATATACATTGTAATTCCCATCCACCAAATGCTGTGAAGCCATGCTTCTATCTTGCAAATGGCGGCTCCTTTATTAAGAAGACATATTTGGGAATTATACATTACAGCCAGTACGGCTTTTTCCAAGTTTTTATTATTGATTTCGTACATCTCAATGATGGATAAATCATATTTGAAGAGAAAAATTATACGCTCAGACCGGGACTTGAACCCGGGAACCTTGGTTCTCTAGACCAAGTGCTCTACCAACTGAGCTACCTGAGCAAGTACCGATCTAAACGCAAATCTTTCTCTATATACATTGTAATTCCCATCCACCAAATGCTGTGAAGCCATGCTTCTATCTTGCAAATGGTGGCTCCTTTATTAAGAAGACACATTTGGGAATTATACATTACAGCCAGTACGGCTTTTTCCAAGTTTTTATTATTGATTTCGTACATCTCAATGATGGATAAATCATATTTGAAGAGAAAAATTATACGCTCAGACCGGGACTTGAACCCAGCATTTGGTGGATGGGAATTACAATGTATATAGAGAAAGATTTGCGTTTAGATCGGTACTTGCTCAGGTAGCTCAGTTGGTAGAGCACTTGGTCTAGAGAACCAAGGTTCCCGGGTTCAAGTCCCGGTCTGAGCGTATAATTTTTCTCTTCAAATATGATTTATCCATCATTGAGATGTACGAAATCAATAATAAAAACTTGGAAAAAGCCGTACTGGCTGTAATGTATAATTCCCAAATATGTCTTCTTAATAAAGGAGCCGCCATTTGCAAGACAGAAGCATGGCTTCACAGCATTTGGTGGATGGGAATTACAATGTATATAGAGAAAGATTTGCGTTTAGATCGGTACTTGCTCAGGTAGCTCAGTTGGTAGAGCACTTGGTCTAGAGAACCAAGTTTCCCGGGTTCAAGTCCCGGTCTGAGCGTATAATTTTTCTCTTCAAATATGATTTATCCATCATTGAGATGTACGAAATCAATAATAAAAAGGTGAATTAAGATTGGGATTGATTAAAGAACAAATCAGATGGAGGTTGCTAATATTAAGAATTAAATTAATATTTTTAATACCTCACCTCATATCCTTTATTCTTCTAGACTGCAGTTCGGAAGCTATATCTCCATCATCAGCAGCAGCCTCTCGTTGACCAGTGTTTGTCGTTTCTTGGCGTTCCTAACTGCCAAGAAACAACGTAATACTGATTGACGAGAGGCTAGTGATGATGGAGATATAGCTCCTAAACTGGCAGTCTAGAAGTATAAAGGATATGAGGTGAGGTATTAAAAATACTAATTTAATTCTTAAATTAAACCTCATAGTGATTTTTTCCTGTGAAAGTTGCTAATATTAACTTGATTTATGAAATCAGTAACAATGTAAAGATAAATTTTTTAAAGCTTTATAAGAATGAATAAATTAAAATACTTCATACCTCTTCTCATATCCAGTCTTCTAAGTAGATCGCGATTTCAAAGCCTTAGTGGCTTCATCTTCAGTATTTACTTGTCTTCAGTTGATAAGAAAGTACTGAAGATGAAGCTGCTATGGCTTTGAAATCACGATCTACTTAGAAGATTGGACATGAGGAGAGGTATGAAGCATTTTAATTTATTCATAAATTAAACCTCATAGTGATTTATTCCTATATAAGTTATTTATCCGCCGTAGCGTAGTGGTTAAGGCACTGAGCTACAAGCCGGAGGGTCGAGGGTTCAAGTCCCGTTGGGGTCAGGATTTTTAAACTGACCCAAACCCTCTGGCGGCACTATGGCCCTGGGGTCGACTCAGCCTCTAACGGAAATGAGTACCAGACGCTTGTTCTGGGGGTAAAGGCGGCCGTCACGCAGGGCTGACAACCCGGCTGACATAAAGTGCCGATTGTCTAGAAAAAGTGGGAGCCTTAACCTCCTACTACCCCAAGGGCCTCCGGGCCTGTTGTGGGATCACTTTACTTTATAAGTTATTTATCAGAATATTCGACTATTTAATATTTATTAATCAATTAATGAATTTTTTATTAGCTTTAAGAAAAATAAAACTTTTTAGACTAGGGACCATCTTGGAAGACGTTTTATTAGCTTTAAGAAAAATAAAAACTTTTTAGACTAAGGACCATCTTGGAAGACGGGTTTGTCTGTTAGCATAGAGCAGAGAGATATGGATAAATTATTACACTGTTGCATATATCCATGAAGATACGTACAATATTTAAAATATTTTTCTTTACCATAACCTCAACATTTTAATTTTAATTTTACATGTTATATATAATTGTACGATATATAGTAAAGATTAAAAATAGTTAAATTTTATCATTATAAATTAAAATATGAGAAAATTAATTTTAATGTAAATAAAACTGCTATAAAATCCAATTTAAAAAAAATAGTAACCATACCCGGACATCACTCAGAAGCAGACAGATATCTGAATATATCATTAGGATCTTCATCTTTTTCCTCTTCTTCTACTGTATCAGTGTATGAATCATGAAGATTTATGATGAAGGATTCCATAACTTCATTCCTGGGGATCTCACATTCATAATCCTCCTCTTGCAGTTTTTCTGTTTTCTACCCAGTTTCTCCATGTGTTAATGGATATAATGGATACAACTTCACAAGTGAGCCTCTCAATGTCAGGTATCCAGAACATACTGTTATTTTTCATAAAAAAATCTTTAATCTGAGCCCAAAATTAGCTCAAATGGGTTATAATGGCAGCAGGGGAGAGGAAGACGAACTATTGTATGGCCATGTCACTTTGAGTAAATCTGTCGCGCCTGATTTGGCCCTTGACTTGTATGTTTTAATCAAAACAAGAAGCTATTCTCTTTTTAGATTGGAAGAGTTTGATATGTTATGTCTTGAAAACCAGGATATTACAACTGCTTTTCCAGTGTTAGTCAATTGGAACTTGATGTAGTTGAATGGAATGGATGCTTGCATAGTCTATTACTATTGTAGAATTTGGTGGAATGTTGAGTAACGACTATTCAAGGAACCATTTCTTGAATACTGAAGAATCCATGTCTTGGTGAAACTCGGAGTTGGCAGATTTAGCTTTGACCGAAATAATAATTCACAATATGGAACGAAGTCTGTAAGTAAAGAACCTGCGTGACAAACAATTAGGTATCCTCCCTTATGAACAGGCATCTTGAACTTCCAGAACCACCACTTATTTGCCAATATGTTTTCTTTGTATGGTTCTGATTTACCCAAGTTTCATCCAGATAGATTATTTGGACTGTCCTTCTTCCATCACGCGTTGAATTTTCCTCAAAAAATCAGTTCTGACTCCAACAATGTCAATCCTCTCCATCAGTAATTTTCTTCCATCATTACATTTTTGGTATTTAAAACCCATTTTCCTCAAAATCCAAATAATGGATTGCTTGCTGCTTTCAAATCCAATTTTGTTCATCATTTCCTTCTTTAGAATCCCAACAGTCAAAATTTCACCTTTCTTGTACATTTAGAAAATTTTGTTTTGCAAAACATTTTTATTAAAATCATCCATCATTTTTTCCCTCATTTGTGAATATCAGCATAGTGCATAAACTCACACCACAAGCTGGAGTGGCCTTCTCTTGAAGTCTGGCAACACTATTACTCCCACTCCGATCACAGATTTCTGTCTGCTTCGCTTCATTTTTAAAGAATTGGTATACTTTAAACACAATTTCTCTTATATTATTCTTAGTCTGATCATCTTACCTCAATATTAATGTTGATTTGTTCTTGGACATGTTTCAAAACAATTCTGTTTTATCGTCAGCTTGTCTGGAAACATTTCCAAGAACAAATCAACATTAATATTGAGGTAAGATGATCAGACTAAAAATAATATAATTAAAATAACCTCAAAATATCACTTCCTAAAATTAAATATTAATTACAATTTCTCTTGCCTGACAATCCAGGACTTGTCATTTAGGTTTAGATGTTGCTATAACACATGCTATTTATTGCAACAGTACAATTATATCTTTTTACTATAAGAAAATGTTCGTAACTAGCAAACACCAAGAACAGATCTACAATGATGCAATTGGTTGAAACCAGAGGGGGTGTTGTAACCTGTTTTCTGTGCCTTCTGAGATAACCCTGACTCTAGCTTTTTTTTTAAATTGTTGATAGAAAAAGTACCAATATTGGATGAGTCAAAGTGATGATGGGTTAAATTAATGAAATAAAATTTCTTGATTGGAAATAAATTAACACATAAGAGTATGTTAATAGATTCACAAATAAGTGGATGTGACTCAAACAAGATATCTATATCATAACATGGTCTGAAGAAAATAAATATTAAACTAATTCTTTCATAGTTAAATATGGGAAATAACATTATGAGGTTCTTAATTTGTAAATTAATGAGTCATTTTTACATCTTACCTCATATTTCATGTTTCTTTAAACACAGGAACTAGTTTTCAAGAGAAACATCTCTATCATTTTCAACTGACATTAAGACATTGAAAACTAGTTCCCGTGAAACATGAAATATGAGGTAAGATGTAAAAATGACTCATTAATTTACAAACTAATTCTTATTGAATCCTGCCTTACATTATGCATTTACCAAGCTAATAGAATGTTTTGAAACAGTTGCTCTGTTTTAATCACAATATTCAAAGAGTTGGCCACAATATACACAAAGCAACAATTACAGCAATTTGAAAGCTCAAACTAATTTTGGAGCATAACTTTTAGTGTGGAAAGCACACGAAGTCTGTGAGATACACAAAACTGCATTCAGGTGGGCTGAAATGCATAACCTCCAAATGAGATGAAGATTTTAAAACAAATTGAAATTAAATTTGTTGAAACTTTTTTTAAATTCACTAACCTTTACAGGTGTTTGTTTCACTTAATTTTAATATAAATAAAAGAGATTAAATCATAAATAATTATACCAGTTCTCTTATGTTTTTATCCTATGAAAGCAAACTACTAATTCTACCAAAATCTGTAACATGTAGAAAGAGTCAAAATTTAAAATTACATCACGTATGTTTATGTAACAATAATGTAGATGGTGTTCCAATCTATGATATTTAATTATTTTATATATATATATATATATATATATATATATATATATATATATATAATGTTTTAATCAACTGTATTGGAATCACAAACATAAGAGATAGACTGTTAATGGGCCAGTTAGTGATACAGCAGGAAGTTGCTACCACTGCCATCTAAGGACCCTTAATTGTTTAATCTTGTTTCAATCTATTTTAGTTTAATTATCACTGATATCCCAGCCTAAATATGATGAATTTTAAATGTGTAACAGAAAAATACTAAATAATTAAAATATAAAATAATATTATTGCGGATACATTTAAAGCAATGTGAATCAAAGAATAAAGAAGTGTATTTAACTTTTATAGGAATTAATCGCTATGAGGTTTAATTTATGGTGAAATTAAATGTTAACATTTAAGAAACATTTAATTTCACCATAAAGAAGTGTATAATTTAAAATGACAAGGAACATTGACTAATGCTATATTTATTCTTCAAAGTTTAGCAGTAACTGTGGTTTATTAATGTTAGTCTATATATGACATATTTAATATAATTGTGCACAATAATGAAAATAATGAATCTGTGAACACATGCTGATGTTTATATAATAAATTTGGGAATTTTTAACATTATGAGGTTTAATTCATAAGAATTAAATGAATCGTGATTTCTTCTTACCTCATACTTCTATGTTTTTTTAAACACAGCACTGCAGTATCAGCGACCATCGTCACCATCCTCAGCTGTTTTCACGACTGTCAACTTTTTCTTTTCAAAAGAACACCAGATGGCAGTTTGGATAATTACCGGCAAAAGAAAAAATTGACAGTCGTGAAAACAGCTGAGGATGGTGATGATGGTCGCTGATACTGCAGTGCTGTGTTTAAAAAACATAGAAGTATGAGGTAAGAAGATATCACAATTCATTTAATTCTTATACATGCTGATGTACTGATGTGTATATATTTACCTACAGATGTCAACAAGTGATACGTAGTTAGCACATCACCTTAATGAGATGTCTAATAGGCAACTAAAGTATTAAGATTAAATTTAAATGCTTCATCCTCACATCATGTCCAGTCTTCTAAGTAGACCGCAGTTTCAAAGCCTTGGCAGCTTCATCTTCAGTACTTTCTTGTTGACTGATGTTATGTTGATCAGAAAAACTACTACTTCTTCCCTCTGTTGGTGGACCAATAAACCTCTGGATCCAATCAGAATCCGCGGGAATTTTGAAGTTCATAAGTTTTTCTTTCTTGTTTTTTTGAATGTGGATTTTTGCCCAAACCATGAGCCCTTCTTGTTTTTCTATTTGTTTAATTAGATTGAGCAGCTCATGCTTGGTCTGAAAAACATCTAATTGAATCAAAAGCCAGTCAAACAGAAAAACAAAAAGAACTCACGATTTGGGATAAAATCCACATTCATAAAAACAAGAAGAAAAAAAAACTTATGAACTTCAAAATTCCTGTGGATTCTGACTCGATCTGGAGGTTTATTGGTCCACCAACAGAGGGAAGAAGAAGTGGTTCTTCTGATTGACATAACATCAGTCGACAAGAAAGTACTGAAGATGGAGCTGCCAAGTTTTTGAAACTGCAGTCTACTTAGAAGACTGGATATGAGGTAAGGTATGAAGCATTTTAATTTAATTTTAAATAAACCTCATAGTGATTTTTTCCTATAAAATTTACTTGGCTGGATAAAGGTCAGTTAAATTTTGCACAGAATCTTTTATTCAGACTTGTGGTTTTTTTACGAGCCTGAAAATCTTCAGACTTGGTATTCACAGTTTAAAGTTCCTCATGGAGGATTGTGTCCCTTGGATTTTTCCATCCTAAAATTCATCGACCCTGGCCAAGTTTGAACTGCGACCCTCAGGACTAGAGGCAAGGAATATAATCACTAGACCACTGCAGCCGACGATGTACTAATACACCTAATATTTATTCCCCTAAGATTCAATTAAACCTCATAATGATTTTTTCCTATAAAAGTTCAATTTATTCCTGTCTTTGAAAATATGAAAAACTACACTCTAATACAATTCAAGAATTTGTCATATTGCAGAATTATTCAATTATGATACTCAAATAAATTTAATATTATTACAAAATTAATAAAATGAAGACTCCGGCTCAGAATCAGCTCAAATGAAAACCAAACCTTCAATATGGCAACAGGAGTAAATTTCCAATTTCTGCTTCACTAGATCCATTGGTTCAAGATAGAACAATGTCAGTCTATCTCTTTATATTTGTGATTGTAACACTGTTATAAAAGAATGTTGGTGGTATAAGGCAAAACAAAGCACAAGGCAAAAAATTAATTAATTTTCCAATATATTTTGGTATTTTTTATGTAATTCTGGTGAATTTATATTGTGTTTTTATTTTTATGACTTTAATCTTATTTTCAGTTTGAAATAAAATTAAAATATAATGAACATAATTCATTTTAAAATCTCCAGCTGGTTTGTGAGGTTCAGCACACCATGAGACACAACGATTCACCTTGCAAGAGCTGAGTGTTTGTGTCGAGTGGCTGGGTAGCGTTGCAGTTCTTGTCTATAACTAGCTTGTCACCTCGGTCCCGGTTTGTCTCGGTCACCAAGGGAGATGTTGTTTCCTGGTGCAAGTTGTGACGCCGTCTTCTACAAACTTCATAGTCAAGCTGCGCCTGCAAACATATTCACACATTAGATCTAGCTTTAAGATTCTGTGTCAGGGTAAAATGATTATTAATAATATGAATCAGATGCCACCTTGGAAATGTGCACACCATCTGCTGAGATTTAATGTGTATTATATGGATGTTGTATTTGTTATTGCTATAAAATTAAAAATATATATATTATATTACTTTTTATAACCTAACTCCTGGGATAACAACAAAAAACAATAATGATAATCATTATAACTATTTGTACTGTATAGTATAATAAATTATTTATTTTAAAAGTTTATTTTAATTTTGTATCACTTGGAAAATAATAATAATGATGACGACGACGATGATGATGATGATGATGATGATGATAATAATAATAATAATAATAATAATAATAATAATAATAATAATAATAATAATAAAGCCCTGAAAGGACTGTTATGTCTACAAAAATTTTTTCAAACCATCTCTTTTTGGAAGATGATGATGATAATGATAATAATAAATAAATAATAATTAAGTCCTGAAAGGACTGTTATGTCCACAACATTTTTTCCAACCATCTCTTTCTGGACGATGATGATGATGCTGATAGTGATGGTGGTGGTGGAGGTGATGATGGTGATGATTATGGTGATGGTGATGATGATGATGATGATAATAATAATAATAATAATAGTAGTAATAATAATAATAATAATAATTATTATTATTATTATTATTATTATTAATTATTATAATAATCCATAGTAATTCTGCCCGAGGGCAGGTCTTTCACTGCAATCATGGCATTTTCA
Source organism: Diploptera punctata (assembly GCA_030220185.1). Taxonomy (NCBI): domain Eukaryota; kingdom Metazoa; phylum Arthropoda; class Insecta; order Blattodea; family Blaberidae; genus Diploptera; species Diploptera punctata. The sequence goes on along the minus strand of JASPKZ010007754.1, from coordinate 286,162 downwards.
TGCTATGCTTTGCAGCTTTACTAGGGAATTGTAGGTGTGGTAGTTTCCCGTTGCTTTCCACACCGGTGAAGGATGAGGATGATAATGATGATGATGGCCATATGATTTCGGGGACCATTTGGGCCTTAAAGGTTTCCTGTCTTTCCCCGATAAAAACCTCACCCAGAAAAACTGTCCCAAGCGGGGATTGAACCCGGACCCGCTGCGTGATAAGGTAGCACGCTACCTTGAGACCACAGCGATGGACAATAATAATAATAATAATAATAATAATAATAATAATAATAATAATAATAATAATAATAATAATAATAGTAACCTGGAAGATGATAATAAGGCATTAACAATAATAAATAATTACGAGTAAGTCCATCACCTTCATCGTTAGCCAAAACTCCGATGTTATATGATGTCATATGTAAATTTATACATTTATTTAAATTGATCAATAAATTATATTTTCAAGATAAATTTTTTGTCTGAACTAGAATTTGAATCCAAGACCTCCAATTTTATGCACCCAATACACTAACCATTCTGCTATCCAGTCAAACCTGTTCAAACACAAATTTTTTCTTGCTTATAAATCCTGTTTCCCCATAGCAGGAACCTTTGTTTACAATTCAATTGGGTTGCTTCTAATTCAACAAGATATTTATAATGGGATTATTAATACTGCTATACGATGGCAGAAGCCTTGCGAGATTATGGATACACATTTTATGAAGAAGTTCATGGTGTGGCCATTAATGGGAGTAATAGATGAACAGATATTATTGCATTCAGACCATCTTCTAAAATTGGTATGATATTAGAATCCACAATTCATTTTGAGACTCATAGTGGCCAACCTGAGAAAGTTGACTCTGAAAAGAAAGCCATAAATGAGTCAACTATCACAAAGATAAATACCAATTAGATAGTATAACTGTCACAGGATTGATTATGGGGGCAAGAGGTACTATACCAGGATTTGTAGCTAAATTTTGGAATTTATTAGATTTGGACAGAGTGTATTTTTTACAAAAATTGCCATCGCTGCCATTAGAGGATCAATTTCAATTTTTAAAAAACTATCTTTACAAAATTTCTACTTTATAGAATTACAATTTGAAATTTTTTAATCTTCATCATCATCATCCAGGGATTAAGCCTGTTGGCTTGTTCTGGTTTCATGAAAGCTAGAATTGTTAAAATTGTTCAAACCATCTTCTGTGTGGGCATCCAATATTTCTCCTTCCGTGCTGTTTATAATTTAGCAATAATTTTGAAAATCTTCCTTCTGGCATTCTATCAATATGTTCTTTCCTATCGTTCCTTGGCATTCTATCAATATGTTCTTTCCAATCGTTCCTATATTTAATTATTCGATCTGTAAGTTTGAAAATATTTAGTTCCCTTCTTATATCTTCATTTCTATTCTTATCCAGCAGAGTATATCCTGCTATTTTTCTTAAAAATCTCATCTTAGCTGCTTCCAAACTTTGTTCTTGTCTTTCAGTGATTGTCCAACGTTGTGATCCATACATCAATACAAGAACATCCATTACTTTATAAAATTTCATTTTTGTTTCTTTTCTTGTGTTTTTAAGGGTTCTTTTAATAGTGCCACACATTAGATTAAATTTATTTATTTTGTCATTAATATCTTCAATTTTAATATATGATAAATTGAAACCTAGATATTTAAAACTGTTCACTTGCTCTAAAATTTTATTATCAATTACTATTTTTGCTCATAAGGTATCATGTCCTCTAAATGCTAAAATTTTAGTTTTATTCTTTGACATTTTTTAATGTATTTACAAAATGTATTTCATCAATTTCGAAAATTAATTGTCTGTATCACTTTGTCCTTGAGGCAATGCTCTAACGAGGAAAGTTTTATATAATAAAAAATATAGCCGAAAAGCTATTATTATTATTATTATTATTATTATTATTATTATTATTATTATTATTATTATTATTATTATTATTATTATTATTATTATTATTATTATTATTATTATTATTATTATTATTATTATTATTATTATTATTATTATTATTATTATTATTATTATTATTATTATTATTATGTTATAATGTATATATCATAAATCATTTTTTTCAAGAGAATTTTTTTTTTTGCTAAAACTGGTTTTATAAACTGGTGCATTAACTATTTGCTATCCAGGCATCAAATTTACATATAGCATCATAATAATAGCTTTACAGCTATAATACTAGTATTAATAATTCCATTCAATTCTTGAATAGAAGCAACCCAATTGAGCTCTGAACAAAGGTTCACACTATAAGAAAGTAGGATTAAATAAGAAAGAGAAAAATTTGTATATGAACAGGGGATGCCTGGATAGCACAATGGTTAGTGAACCAGTGCATAAAACTGGGTTTAAATCCCAGTCCAGGCAAAATTTTTTCTCTTAAAAAATGATCTAAAGCATTTTTACTTTTTATTTGGTTAAACCATTAATTTATTGCGGTGGCTCCATGGTGATGCAAGCAGTTGGATGCTTGCCTCTCACCGCTGGGGTCCCAAGATCGAGTCTCGGTCACTCCATGTGAGTTTCGTGGTGGACAAAATGGAGCTTGGGCAGGTCTTTCTTGAGGTTTTCTCCTGTTTTCCCTTGCCACAATTTCATTTCACCATTTCTCCATATTCATTTCATCCATTTTATTTCATTCATCTGTCCCTGTGATGGTGTGACAGGCATGGTCGATCAGCACCCTTGTCATTCACAGACCTCTATATAATGGGCTTCAAGTCATCTCATCTCTCAACCCGACCATGAGTTGAGAATATTATATATATTATACTAATTTATTGCATGTAAATAACACCCAATACCTATTAAAATACAGGAATATTAATAAGTATACTGTTACAAAAAAAATATAATGGTAATAAAAGAGTGACAATCTTTATTTGTTGGGAATGTTGACATTACAGTGAGGACCAATCACAAAACTTGATACAAAACACATAACATCTATGACCTTCTACAATCATTGTTCCATATGTGTTTGTTAAAATAAATAATGCATCATTGCTAATTAATCAAAGTTGATAAAATGTTTGCAAGCATAAAAAGTAAACTGTGCACCCAATCAAACAATTGTTTAGCATATTTAAATGAGGCTTCATGAAAGCAAGCACAAGAATACATATACACACACAAAGTATATCAGGGGCATGAAAAATATCTACTTATGAATAATCCATAATAAATCCTACGGGTCGAATGTTTGAACGCATTAGACAGTAAAAGGCGTTCTCTGCTGATAAAATTTTATTCAAACACATTTTTCTTACTCAGAAATCTATTCACGCGGTAATAATTATAAAGCTACCTGACAAGGTACCTTAAGATCGTAGCTCAAGATATAAACTTATGTGAAAATCCCGAAGGGAACCGATGATAACCGATGTAGTTTGAAACTTATCCAAGATGTTGGACCTTGAAGACTTCGATCATGTTTTCGGTATACGCGGAGAAGAGGAATTTGATAGAGTCTACCAAAGAATTCAACTGGAAGAACAGGAGAATTGGCGTAATATTGCGCATCGCAGACGTGTTTGTATATGGTATTATTTGCGGGATGCAAGCATAAATGCATTCCTCTATAGCAGACGAAAATAACGGAAGTGGTTTTATCGCTGAGAATTCTGGGTAATTCGTTGCCAATATTACGAAAACGTCAACATTCATGCATGACCGGTTAAGGTGGCCGTTAATTCGATCTCAGCTCACCAGTGATTGGAAGTAATTTGAGTAGAGAGTAATGTATTTGCATACGACCCTACAACTCTTTAAATATTTCTAAGAATCTACATACTATCATTTAAGAATTATTATATCATCCATAATTTAAAAATATAAAAGATCACACTAACATGATATATAAGGCCACTCATTGCACTTTCATGCTTTGAGTTCTGCTCTATGTGGATAGATGGTATCAATGGGGTCTACAATTCATGCCTCACTTATGCAAACTACATTATGCAGGTTTAGTGCATTCATAATGTGTACAGAAAGGAGTAAGATGAGAGTATTTTTAAGTCAAAAAAATTTTTTTTTACATTTCATCTCATATTAGCTCTTTCTTGGACCAGTTTCAAAAGAATCACTTTCATCCTCAACCAGCAACTCATGTATGTTGTTGTTTTCTAATGGCTGTTTATGGAATCATGTATCATCATGCGTGTATTTGTTTATTATTTCTTCATTATGTGTATCCAGCTGTAGCTGATGACACAAATCCATTACATACTTATGCATATTTTGCTTTAGAAGAATATTTATTGTGTATAAGTTGCAATGGGGCTGCATTGATGTACGTGCAGCTTATAGCATTTTTTAGTTCCTTGTTTATCTAATATGTCAATAACAAGGTTAACCCTTCTCACCCATCAAGGTGAGTGCCCACGAGGTTGTAAGAATTAGATAGATCAATAGAGAGGAATGAGGGTAGGAAAATATCTCCTAGGCCTCAAATGCTCTAATACCATCAGAGTCGAAAAAAAAACAAGAATTAGTCAAGAGAGGCTATATACAGAAAAAGAAAAAGAATTAAAAGTAAGGAGCAAAAAGACAAGTAAGTAGATAGAAAACAAGTTTGCTCAGCGTGTGGCACCTTGTGGGGTTACATCCACATTATCCCCTAGGTGAGGACACCTGGAGGGTTTTAGGTTATTTGTTGAGTAAATAAACGTGGGTTTTGTGAGGGATTATGATAATGAGAAGGCCAGACCAAGAAGGTTGAAACCCGGGGGTTCGCTTACAATGCCTACTCATGATTGAAAAATCATCAAGTGGCACTGCCAGGCTTAATGTCTGACAGACAAATTGGTATCAAGAGTACATATGCTTCCTCAATGTATGTTCTGCAGAAGGATTTGGAATGTACTCCAAAAAAAATCTGGTGCACAGTTCAAGTGATTTAAAATTGTTACACCATCCCTCCTAGGATGCTGAGATTGAAAATTTTACAATTAAAATTTTCCAATCCCATGAGGCGGAGCTGGACCCCCATCAAGCATCTCCCCAGGTGGTGTATAGGGAAAAAAGCCTGACCAGGACTGCAGGGGTATTCAGGGAAGGGGAATCAAATACCTAGGGCGAACCAACCAGCGAAGAAGGAGCGGCTGACCAGATTGGACGAATTCTCATGGGTGGACGTAGCTCAAGAAGCCGTGGAGAATGAAGGCCATGGCTAGAGAGAATGGCTTTATTGATTGAATTCAACTCCTGCAGTCCTGGGGAAGCGGTACGATAGCAGCCCTAACACCGGATAATTCTACGCTGTGCTCATAATGCAGTCAGGGGAAAAATTCTAATTACTGGCAAGCCCCAAATATTAAGCCGGATGGATACAAAGAGATGGACACAGCAGCTATAATATTTGGAGCCGGAACAAACCAAAAATGTTTAATCCTTGCAAGAAGAAGAAGAAGAAAAAGAAGAAAATTTCCAATCCAGGAATCGAACCTGGGTCTGTTAGTGAGGAGGCAAAGAATGACAGACTGTTAAAAAAGATATATCTAATAATTTATCTCTAATTTAATTTACAAATTCTTTAATACACAATTGATCTTCTTGGTGATACAATATTAAAATATATATACAGTCAATATGCCCATTTCACCAATAAATGTTTAAAATGGTCAACAAGTTTCTACAGCCAAGCTGTCATTCTCAAGACCAGAGTCAATATCTGGTCTTGAGAATGACAGCTTGGCTGTAGAAACTTGTTGACCATTTTAAACATTTATTGGTGAAATGGGCATATTGACTGTATATATATTTTAATATTACAAATTCTTTGATTTATTTTACGTTTACTGCTTTAATTATCATAAGTAATGCCACGAGTGATTTCTTAATCATCGATAAATTCATGACTCATAAAGTGAGGAGTGAATTTATGTACAGAATTTGGAAATCAAGAGTGGCATTTGTTGGGACTATTTAACAAATAAAATTAAGCTGTTTACTCACAAATCATTATTTAACTATAGTTATTTTAAAATATTTTATATATTTAATGTAAACGACGATGTTTGAAAACAAATGAGAAACGATTGGTATGCTTCATCTGCTTTCTTTTGTTCATCACTGCAACCAGATCATATTATTTATTGCCAAAGGAACACAATATTGTAAGAATGCACTCTAGTGGAGAAAAAATGAAACACATCAAACTGTATATTAATTCATTTCTGATGTCCTATGACAATTATATTTTTCTGGAATGTTATTAGCTGGGAAAAAATACATTTAAGAAAGTGCAAACAGTGGTTTCCTTTTTTGGTGATATAATCAATAGCTGCAAATGTTTTTATATTAACTCTCGCATGCACTACGTGTTGACATTCATGCACTATATATACAATCTGGTAGCTGTATTTCTTACGGAGTCAGTCACGGCAAAATAATGCTACGACCTATTCAGAATGTTAAAAAGGAGGTGCTTTCTTTATTATGATACACTTTAGTTGGTAAATTCTAGGTGAAAGATGACTGTGATTGGTTGTAAATAAAAAATCATTGAAATGTGATTGGTCATTGACTCCCATTTGGGGCATGAGTTAAATACTCATGGATAATTATTTCAAATACTATAATTGGTAAAAATTAACTTAAATTAACATCGGCTTTAATTTGAAGTGATTATCACAAACTTTGTAAACAGTAGATACTTCTTTAAACATTGTATTCATTACTTTGGTTTGTATATTATGTATTTTACCTTGACAGCAATGAATGTGTAAATGATATTATACATAATATGAAAAATGAATACATAGATACTGCTCTTCTAAGCATTATAATTTGCAATTTTTAATATAAGAAAAATTATAACTACTTAAAATGAAATGGTTAATGGTCCGGTACAGATATCATATCGGTTCATACCTCTAGTTCTCGTCTGTTGTCTGGTTCTATATTCTCCTGATTGTTGTCAAGACTTGTGATAAGATTATCTTCCACGAGGTTGTCTGTGATGCGAGTTGCTCCCAAGATGCCAGTCTGGGGTCGACTGAGTATTGCTGGTGACGTGGTGATTGCTGGTGGAATTGCATTGTCTGTCACCGATGTCACATTTGGAACCTTCTCCCAATCATATGGATCTGACTCTTTAACACCTCGACGTTTCATACACCGTTCAAACAGGCCAATTAACATCTGCATAAATATAATTTCAATTAATAAATTTCAATAGGAAGAAACATTATGAAGTGCCTTTTAATTTTAATATGAGTCTTTAACATCTTACCTCATAATTTGGTTGTGTTCTTAAGAGCATATTTCAATATGCGTGCATATTATCTTCAGCTCATTCAGTCTGAATACCACCAAATTATAGGGTAAGATGTTAAAGACTCAAATTAATATTGTAATTTCAATTACTTGTAGTTTATATTCTAATTGCAAGAAATTACATTATACTCACTGCTGAAAGATAAGATAGCAGAGACTATGAATTAAGAGCAAGACATTTTTGCTTTCTAATCTTAAGCTGTTCAGCTATAAATTATGAACAATAAAATTTCTGTAGTTATAGGGGAAATGGGGATTCTTGGAATGATGATTGGCTAAATTATTTTCAACAAAAACAGAAAAATACACAAATTATGTTACAATAACGTAAATAATTACCTGAGAAAAATAAATATATGTATTTAAAAAAAAAAAAAAAAGGAATCCTAAAAATGCCTTGAAATTAAATGAGAAGTTGACGTAAATCTAACCTTAAAATTGCCTTATTATCCTTGGAACATATCTATCACCATTGGTAAAACAGAGTAGCCAACTTAATTACTTACTTACTCACCGGCACTATCGAACCCGTAGGTTCATGGCCGCGCGGACATAAGCTCTCCATACATCCCTATCCTGAGCTAATGCTTTCCAATCATTCCCTGTATAATCTGCTTCCCTCAAATCATAGTTAATGTTGTTCTCCCACCTCATTCTTGGTCTACCAACTGGGCGTTTTCCTTCTGGCTTTCCTACAAGAAGTTTCCATGCACATCTTTCATTCCCCATACACGCAACATGTCCTGCCCATCGCAGTCTATGAGACTTAACTGTTCTTATTATATCTGGCTTCCTATAAAGACTATGTAGTTCATTGTTATGTAGTCTTCTCCATTCACCTGTCTGTTCATCTCTCTTTGGTCCAAAAATTTTCCTAAGAACTTTATTCTCAAATACTCATATCTCCTTTCCTCCCTTAAAGTAAGAGTCCATGTTTCGCACCCATATAATATAACTGGTAGAATAATAGTTTTATATATTTTCAGCTTAACATTTTTTGAAAGGAGTTGAGACATCAAAAGTCTCTGCAATGCATAATAGCATGCATTTCCAGAATTGAGCCTATGTTTAATTTCTTTGTGCATCTCATTCCTATCTGTGATTATTGTTCCTAGAGTAGCCAACTTATGACAAACAAAGTAATATAAAAAAATTAAGATATACTGAGTTTCCAGTTATTATTACAAGAAATGATCACTCATTATTACAACAGCTCAATTGCTAAGGAAACTGTACATAAAGCCTCTCAATGATTTTTTCAAAGTTCTACAGAATCACAGTGCGCATACGCAAAGCTTATAAAGTTGCCATTAGATGGGAGCACTATCTCTGAAACCGATATGACCAATGTTAGCAATAAATTACCATATGAAAAAATGGATGTACACTAACCTGCCCCTTCTTAACCTTAACAAAATTAATTACATATATAAAATTATAAATTAATCTGATGTACAGTAACTTGTCCCTCCCTAATGAAATGAAGTGAGTACATCCATTTCTTAAAAATACGTTTGGGAAATTATTGTAAAAGTTATCATACTGGTTGCACAGATAGTGCTTCCATCTATGAGCAAAGCCTTGCACATGTTGCACTATGATGATACTGAACTTGAAAAAATCAATAAGAAGTAATTACTACAATTTACGCACATTTATAAATATTATAAGAATTGTAAAAAAATAAATGTTTATTGAACTGGAGAAAATCATTTGTAAAGCTCAAAGTATATAGTATTCCATTCAAATTTCCCATATTCCATTAAGTCACAGAGAATGAAATATGAATGATAGAAAATGAAGTTATTGGAAATTCAATAAAACTCAATTCTTTTTATTCTCATATTATCATCTTCATCTTTTGCTTCACTTGAAGCCCGTTTTGTCTTCACATTAAACATCTTCCTAGGACACCCTATAGCTCTTGTCTTTCGGTTGATAATGTTGTATTACTGCTGGAATCTGTACATTAGACATTTGAAATAGATGTTCTTTCCATTTTTGTTTATAGTCTTCTATGATATCGTTTAAATTATAAAAATTTAATTCTTCATGGATATCATTAACTATCAGATTTCTTCTTGTAAGTCTTTTCACTCATTAAATAAAGATTATTCCGAAGCTTGTAATTCACTCCCACTACTCACTTACATACATCAGCACTGGTTACTCTCATATTGATAAATACTATTACACCCTGACATGTTCACCAGTGGTTGAGAAATTAATGTCCGGTCTCCATTTAATTTTTTGCCATGTGTTCCACATCATGACACTAAAGCAATTTTTATTATGGATGCTAGGCTTATATACCTTTGATACAATTTATTTGTTCCATAAACAAATGGTTCTTCATGTAATTCCAGAGAAAGATGTCAAATGGGTAATGTATTAGTGAATACCATGATCATCAAACTATAAATTTTACATTATTTTGAAGTCATAATATTTCCTTTCATATAACTGCAAAGCTGCATATTAACTGAAAGGCCAGCCTTAAATTAATGAAATTTGAAAATCTTTGACTTTCTTTTCAGGTTGAAAAAACCAGCTATAATGAATAATGGCTGGGGGATCTGATATTGCTGAATGCATGTCCCTCCTATACTGGCTGGATGATCAGTGACCTCCCTAATTCATACATGTGAATATGGGGCCAGTAGCTAGCTGGTAAGCCAAGGGCTTCTAGACCTGACATGCCATGGAGTTCATTTTTTATTTTTCATAATATGTGGTTAGCACATTGCCTCAATGAGACAACAAGTAGGTATTATTTGGATGGATGAAAGGATATATGTTAACATTTATTTATGAAAAATAATTAAATTTGGCATTCAGCAAACTCCCAATTATCCGTGCACATATTATCCGGTTTGCAGATTATCCAGACATGACTCTTTTTACTGTATTCTTTAAAAATTACTGTATTTTGTATTGTTATGAAAAACTTCTTTATTTTTAAAAGTGCTACTGTAAACTGCGTTTAGAACTAGCACAACCCCCTTCCCTGATGCATTTAACAGTACCGACCAATATTCTGAGAATACAATACAATTTCGGAAATTTTCGCTGTGTGAGTCACTGAAAGTTTGTTGTTACAGAACTGTTATCGGCAGAGTTTTGTTTTTGAAACCACAGATATGCTATGGCAGTGGGTTTATCACTGGTTAGTAGTGCGGTTATCAGTGGTTACTAGTGTAGTTATCGCTGGTTATGATGGCCATTTTGAACTGTTGTAACCAGGGTGGTCATGACAGGAAATAGTCCACTTTTTCCCATATTTATGAGTAAAATAAATTAATGATAATTACAACTTGCACCTAAATACATTTATTGTAACTTTTTATGAATATCTGCTGCATTTAAGTAGTGTTAATGTGGGTAAATAAATTACTGGTCAACTTCCACGGCGCCGAATAACTTAATTGGATTAGCCGTGTTTTTTGATTTTCCATGCATATCTCGGTCCCAATTAACATGGATAATCGGAAGTTTGCTGTAATATGAAATAAAATTATGAAGCTTACAAGATTTGAAAGTGTTTTAAGAATTTGTTTCAAAATTCTGCCAACAATTATGCCTCAGCTATGAACATCTAATATCATCCTTAACACCTCACTTTCAATCTTCGTAATGTAAATGACTATTTCTTTATATATGAAGAGAAAAATTATACGCCTAATCCAGGGTTTGAACCCCAGTCTGAGCATATCATTTTTCTCTTCAAATATAACTTGTCCTTCAATGAGAAGTAAGAAATTAATAATAAAAACATCAAACTATTTCCTTACCTATAGCGTAGTTGGTTAGGACAATATGCTACAAGCCAGAAGGTCACATGTCCAAGTCTTGATGGGGTCAGCAATTGCTCTAAACCTTTTGTTGGCATCATGGCCCTAGAGTTGAATCAGCTTCTAATGGAAATGATCACCAGACTATGTTCTAGGAATAAAGGCAGCCGTCATGCAAGGTTGACAACCCAGCTGACATCTTGTGCTGATTGTCTAGAAAGATGGGAGCCTTTACCTCCTACTAACCCAAAGACCTCCTAGGGCCTGTAGTGGGATCACTTTACCTTTCAAAGAAAATATAACTTTATAACAGATAAAGCAATATATTTAAAGAGAACATTTTTTTGCCCAGACCGAGACTCAAACCCAGGACCTTTGCTCTACCATCTGAGCTATCGGGGCAAGTTCCGATCTAGATGCAAATTTCTCTCTTATATACGTTATAATTCCCAGCACCAAATGCTATGAAGCCTTTGCTTCTATCTTTGCAAATGGCAGCTTCTTAGTTAAGAAGACATTTATCAGGAATTTAAACACTACTTTATAAAGCCAGTAGGGCTTCAATTGATGTTTTAATTATTAATTTAACACTTCTCACTGAAGGATAAATTATATTTGAAGAGAAAATTTTTTTTGCCCAGACCAAGACTCGAACCTGGGACCTTTGGCTTTCTAGGCCAATGCTCTACCATCTGAGCTATCAGGGTGAGTTCTAACCTAGATGCAAATTTCTCTCTTATGTGCTGGCTTTATAAAGTAGTGTTTAAATTCCCAATAAATGCCTTTTAACTAAGAAGCCACCATTTGACAAAGATAGAAGCAAAGGCTTAATAGCATTTGGTGCTGGGAATTACAATGTATAAAAGAGAGAAATTTGCATCTAGATCAGAACTCGCCCCGATAGCTCAAATATTAGAGCATTGGCCTAGAAAGCCAAAGGTCCCAGGTTCGAGTCTTAGTCTGGGCGAAAAATTTTTCTCTTCAAATATAATTTATCCTTCAGTGAGAAGTGTTAAATTAATAATTAAAACATCAGCTAAAGCAATATTTAGTTGTATAGCACTTATATGATTGTAATGACAATTAATTAATAAAAATTCTGAATTATAATAAATTGCTAATTTTCTTTCACTTAAAAAAGTTGGAAATTTAATATTTTGAGCTTGTCTATAAATTTCAGTATGAAATAGAGATACTCACTGCATAATCAGGTTTGTCAGCATATTCTAGTGACTGTATGTGGTCCAGGAACTGTCGTAAATCTGACGGTAAGTGTTTCAATAATAACCTATGATCATATTTCTCCTTCATTAGGCCAACCTAAAAAAGAAAAAAAACATTAAATATCTTGATAAAATATTAAATTTGATATTTTTTTTGATAGGAGTCTAGTAATATTATAAGGTGGTTAAAAGTTCAAAGCCACAACTCATTCCATAAATTAATTTTCATTAAACTGAAACAAAAATTACATTTTTAGAAAATCTCAATGACAATTACCTGTTCTTTGTCTTTGATTTTCCTCCACGGAAGCTGTCCATTAACAAATTCTACAAGCATGTAGAACAAGGACCATAGATCATCATGACGACCCATTTCCTAAAAAAATATTAACCCCCACACTATTTAATTTCAATTTTAAACTTCTTTCTTTCTAGCCTCAATATAGAATTAACAAAAATCATTATTGTCAAAAAAATTGTTGATGAAACTTAATTAAAAGCTTGTTTTTTTTAGAAGAAATTTTAATGCTTGAACCGGGATCAAATCCCAGACCTCTGACTCTAAGCATTGTCTGAGGTCCGGGGTTCAATTCCTGGTTCAAGCATTAATTTTTCTTTTCAAAAAATAAATTTGTCCGGGACTGGAATATGTTAAACTACATATAGCAAAAAAATTAATTTAAAGCTGTTCAAGGGCTAAGATTCTATGTAGTATAAAAAATCATTGAAGTTGATTTTGAATGTTATCAATTCTATATATAGTGCAATGTTTTTAATTACTAGTTTAATTGTATTTTGATATATTTCACAAAATAGTTTTTTTTTCTAAATCTCAATGTAATCATACCTTGTTCTTATGTGCATTGATGGAGGCATAGCGGACAGTACCTCTGAAACCAGCTGCAGCTCTTGGAGCTCTCACCTCACCAGTTGCTGTCGTGTACTGTCGGGCAAGACCGAAGTCTAACATGTATACCTTTCGGCAATTGTGAGGCAGACGACCAACAGAGAAATTTGACTGCAAGCATAAAAGCCAATTTCCATTTTTTTTTACTTGGAAACTTTATATTAAAAAAGAGAGTAAGAATAAAATAAAAGTTTAACAAGTGATTTGGAAAATATGGCTTTCAATTCTTACAAATTTGGGGGCACGCCGAAGTGTAGATGGTTAAGACAATATGCTACAAGCTGGAAAGTTGGGGGTTTGAGTCCTGATGGGGTCAGGATTTTTAAACTGACCTAAATCTTCTGGTAGCACTATGATTCTGAGGTCGACTCAGCCTCTAACACAAATGAGTACCAGATGCTTGTTCTGGGAGTAAAGGCGGCCATCACAAAGGGCCGACAAATTGACTGACTTCTCATACTAATTGTCTAAAAAAGTGGGACCCTTAACCTCCTACTACCTCAAGGGCCTCCTGAGGCCTGTAGTGGGATCACTTTACTTTTACTTCATACAAATTCATAAAATCAACACAAATATTTCATGAACATACTTTCAATTTTACACTTTAATAGTTGTCATATTAATCTCTATGAATCTGCTAGTGATTTCTGAAATTGCTTTAGAGAATGGCAGAAATATTCTCAAATCAATAAACATATTTATCTGAGTATCAATAGTTCATTATTATATATAAAAAAAAAGGAGGTATACTAAACTTACAGGTTTAATGTCGCGGTGCAGGAAGCCAACTTGGTGGATGGAGTCTATGGCACGGAGGATCTGCAAGCCGAGACGGAGAGTGGTAGATAGAGAGAAAGCACCACGTGGTTGAGCTCGACGGAGCTCTGCTAGGTTCTTGCCTTGAAGCTGCATTACAACATAGTTAAACCTGTCATTGCGGCCACAGCCAATGAAACGGCATACATGTTCCTTTCCTATACACAAAAACATACTAAATCAATATGTAAAGGGGCAAATATGAAAACAATTATTTGAAACAATTTCTAATACTACTGTTCCAACTAGTTAAACTATTCATTAAAAGCTTCCAAGAAAAGAGGAAAGCTAATTTTATAAAAACTATACAATAAAAAAAACTTTTAATTATTTTTAGTACAATCTGATTCATTATCACATAATGGATTGTATTTCAAATTAAATTGAAATTAAAACAACCACTCTATCTTTTTGATACATTATTTAAATACTATTCAATTAAAGAACAACAATAATTCATATTATTTAATATATCATCACATTCTTGAAGCAAAATTATTGACACATTCCAATTTTAGCTAGTCAAGATCTAGAAGAGGTTTTTGTGCATGTCCAGGTTGAAATTTGCCTTGAGAGTGATATTGGTGCATTTCTTGGAGTGTCTGCTTACTGTCATTCGAGACATATTCCACTTCCAAGGAAAGAGGAAAGCTAATTTTATAAGAACTATACAATAAAAAAACTTCTAATTATTTTTAGTACAATCTGATTCATCATCCTATCCATCCATAGTAATTCTGCCCGAAGGCAGGTCCTTCACTGCAATCATAGCATTTTCATGCTATGCTTGCAGCTTTACTAGGGAATTGTAGGTGTGGTAGCTTCCTGTTGTTTTCTACACCGCTGAAGGATGATGATGATGATGATGATGATAATGATAAGGGTGATGATGATGGCCATATGATTTCGGGGACCGTTTGGGCCTTAAAGTTTTTCTGACATTGTCTTACAGGTGAGAAAAAACCACAATAAAAACCTCACCCAGAAAAACTGCCCAGACCGGGGATCGAACCCGGGCCTGTTGTGTGACAAGGCAGCATGCTACCTCGAGACCACAGCAGTGGACCATCATCCTATAATGGACTATATTTCAAATTAAATTGAAATTAAAACAACCACTCTATCTTCTTGATACATTATTTAAATACTATTCAATTAAAGAACAACAATAATTCATATTATTTAATATATCATCACATTCTTGAAGCAAAATTATTGACACATCAATTCTAGCTAGTCAAGATCTAGAAGAGGTTTTTGTGCATGTCCAGGTTGAAATTGGCCTTGAGAGTGATATTGGTGAATTTCTTGGAGTGTCTGCTTACTGTCATTCGAGACATATTCAGATTCATCTTATTTACCTCGTAATGATACTTCTTAATGTAATTTATGTCCACCGCTGTGGTCTCGAGGTAGCATGCTGCCTTCTCACGTAGCAGGCCAAGGTTCGATCCCTGGTTGGAACAAGTTTCCTGGGTGAGGTTTTTTTGGGGTTTTTCCTCACCTGTAAGATGAATGTCACGAAACTTTAAGGCCCAAATGGTCTCCGGACATCATCTGGCCGTCAATATTATCAATATCATATTCATCTAATTAGCTTAAGTTTAGTTTAAGGCCTCTCCTGGCGCATCATTACCATAATCATCAACTCTCATATCATCAGGGCAGTGTAACCCCGCCTTCCAGGTGCCCCAACCTCAGACGTGGGTTACATGTACACCATGCCAGGAGAGAACATCAGAAATGTCTAAATGACAACCTGGGGCATTTGGGGGGGGGAAATTAATTTATTAATAGTAATTACTCATTCCTCTTAGAATGTGTATATCCAGCAGTTCACTGCAGGTATTTCATTTTAGTACCCATTTTTTTTTAAACCAAAATCATGCTTCATCTGAGGAGTATTGGTAATGGAATATATTGTTTTGTGCAATTTCAGCTTGACAATTTTTTGGGACAGATTTTGTTTTAAAGTGGGAATTTAGTAGTTTAATACACTACAAGCCAGAAGCTTGGTGGTTTGAGTCCCAGGGGGTCAGATTTTTAAACTGACTTAAATCCTCTGGCAGCACCATGACTCTGGGGTTAACCAGCCTCTAACGGAACTGAGAATCAGATGCTTGTTCTGGGGGTAAAAGTGGCCACTATTCAGTCTCCTATTACCCTCAAGGGCCTCCTAAGGTCTTTACCTTCTAATATTTCCATAAATGTTGTGAATTTTTTACTTACATTTTTCTCTCTTTGTAAAAAAAAATTACAATATAAACATTAAATAGATCTTGATCACATCCGAATTTGCCCATCCCTAACAACCAGCAATTTCATGGACAGATACTAGGAAGCCAGGGAAAAGATGATGAACCTTTTATAATATTTCTTGTTATTATTTGTTATTGTTATTGTTTGTTTTCTCCAGCCATTATTGGCTAATGACAAGTGTCAAACACCACTGCATTTAAATAAATAAATAAATATATAACATTAAAAAGAATTTACTTTTCTAAAATCATGTTTTCAATTACAATTTTGTTTCTAATTTGGTTCATACCTCCAAAGGCTTTGACACTGATTTTTTTATTTTCAGTCATAATTTCATACAACATTCATTAATGATTTTGTTAAATTTAAAAATGCCTATGTGTAAATTGTCCTCAAAGTTTGCAATTAGAACTTGCTCACCATTATAGAGGATCATGTCAAATTGTGGGTTGTTCAACATTTTAGTTTAAAATTGTATTGGTATATAGTATCTAACTAAATAACTGATTAACTAACTACATTGAGAATGGGCCCCACAGATTGAATGCTGCATTTAATGAAGTTCTTCATTGGCAACTTATCCTCAGCTACCAGAATTCTGTTAACATTGCAAATATGCATCATCATCCGATCCAAGCATAATGTTTCTTTATTATTCCCTTAACATTGGAAACTGTCACGAAATCAGTGAATGTTGGGTTGTGTAAATGTAATTAATTGAATCATAACTTATTAAATTACTCTATATTTATCCCTGGCAGACACAGGACATTAAACACATAATGCGAACTTATACCCGCAGCATCAAATTACACATTTTTCATGTAAGGATGATGGGCTCAAATTTTTGCTACTTTTCCAAATAGAAAAATAGGCCATATTATATTTGAAAAAGATTGATAGAATCTGTTTTTGTTACTTACCCTGTAATTTTTTGAGCACAGCAACCTCCATCTTAAGAACCTGCTTAGGTTGCCGTGCTGATTCCACTTTCAGGGCCACTTGTTCTTTGGTCACCAGGTCTAGGCCTTCATAAATCTCTCCAAACCCCCCACCCCCTATCTTGCGTACCTGAAATTGCAAATAACAGGAATAAAATAATTTATATTTCTACAAAATTACTATATTTAATTCAATATGATAAATTATTTATTAAAAGAATATTATCCTAATTAATTTTTATAATCACCCTGACATATGACAGTAAGCTTTTGGATTTGATACATAACTGAAGAAAGTAATAAACAAGATCATTTATCCTTATGGAGGTTAAATTAACTACTATAGAACAGTTTATGATATTCTCTATGCACTTGACAGGAAGCACATCTCATTCCAGGATGAACAAGGCTCAGTTTAGTTGCACATTATAGTCAGTCTTTTTCTTTCTCTCTCTGTTCCTGGCTTCAGGGTTAGCAAACAATATGAATACTGTAATTTTAATAGCCAACTCTATCAGCCCCATTCACTGAGAACAGTATGTGCTGTTACCAGGACCACTTGCTACCAAGTGCCATAGAGGATGTCATAATCCACTCTCTGCTATGCTATATTGTGCTACAAATATGAGGTGAGTAGTGCATATCTAACTCATATTATCTATTATATTATTGTTTTGTACAATTACACTGAGCAACAAAAAATAAACTTTTTTTTGTCTCATAAAAAAAAGTGATTCTGACAGTATTTTTTTCTCCTGAATTCAAATATGATATCGGTTTTTCTCCATCACGCAAGGTTTCTGAGAGACAGGAATTTATAATTTCAAACACTTTAATATTTTCTACATTCGTAACTACACAATATTCAAACATTCGGACTCACATAGAAAATAAGAAATGACAATTTTCTGCTATATTTCGCGTGTGGAGCGCTTGATGGTCCAACAATAATCGGCCAGCATATTAGGATTCCATTTGCCTTGATATCTCTTTTCCATAGCTGAAATCTCCTGAGTTAGCTCATTTGGTTTTATATTACAATGGATGAAAAAATGTTTATTAAAAAAATATTATTTAAATCCATTAATTGAAATAAAAAAAACTGTGGGTGATGGAGAAATTCTGAATACATATTTGAAAACACGATAAAAAAACTGCATTAAGTACTCATGAGACAAAAATCATGTTGACCAGTGTTATATTCTTATATTTAAAATCAAGGAATAGCATATTTGAAGAGAAAAATTATACGCTCAGACCGGGACTTGAACCCAGGACCCTTGGTTCTCTAGACCAAGTGCTCTACCAACTGAGCTATCTGAGCAAGTACCGATCTAAATGCAAATCCTTCTCTATATACACTGTAATTCCCGTCCACCAAATGCTCTGAAGCCATGCTTCTATTTTTTCGGTACTTGCTCAGATAGCTCAGTTGGTAGAGCACTTGGTCTAGAGAACCAAGGGTCCTGGGTTCAAGTCCCGGTCTGAGCGTATAATTTTTTCTCTTCAAATATGATTTATCCATCATTGAGATGTACGAAATCTATAATAAAAAAAAGGAATAGCAGTTTTCCTACTTGCTCCCAAGTGTTGTAGAGAATGCCGCAGATCACCCTACAATGCCATACTGTTTGCACATTTATAAAAAATGTTAATATCTTATTGTTCTATATAATTATATTTTTACAATGAAAATTGAGGAATATTAGGTTTTATGGTATTATATACAAATATACTGATACCAATGTTAATTTTAATGCTGTTTGCTATTGGATGTGAATGTTTTTGAGTAACTATTTTAGAAAATCTGAAATTTTAAAGAATGTTTCAGTGATAATGTAGATATGTTCACTTTTGAAAATGTTTTTTTTTTTCATGGGTTTAATATTGTCTATTTCTGCTCTGAAACTAATTGAAATTCCAGGGTCTTACCTCCTACATTTGGGCATTTTTTTTTTTTTTGCCTAGGATAAGCTTTTATTTCCTAAAGTTTTCTAATATGCCAACATATCTCTGTGATATGGGATCAGCAATTTAACTTTTCTTTTGAAAGAAATCATATCTCATCTGAAAAATATTGGCTAGTATTGAATCTGTAAACCTTTGATCCAGAAACATATCATACCCAGACTACAAAGGACAATGTATTTTTTAAAATATTAATTAAATAATGGAATAGAACACATAAGAAATATTAAAAATGGAGAAATTGAAAAATCTGCAGTTGCTGCTCATGTTTGGTCTGAAAAACATAATATAAATTCAGACACTAAATTATTAAAACAGTTAGAAAATACAAACGAGCTGACTATTTGGGAAAAAATTTATATTCAGAAGAACAGAAACAGAGTTATGAATTTTGATATTCCGATGGAGGGTGACCTTGTTTGGAGGTTCTTTGGCCAACCACAGGATGGAGCTGACATCGACATCCAGGTGGTGCAACATAATGCAACATAAATAAAACCAGTCTGGGAAAGCTGAAGATAAAACAGAGAATTGTTTTGAAACATGTCCAAGAACAAATCAACATTAATATTGAGGTAAGATGTCCAGACCAAAAATAATATAATTAAAATAACCTCAAAATATAACTTCCTAAAATTAAATATTAGAATATTATTAATAAGATGTAATATGCCAAAATAAGTTTAAGAGGTTATAAATCTGGAATTCAGATTCAACATTAACATTTCTGATTTCCACATGCAATATAGAACTGTAATTATAAGCTGCTGCTACATAATCTTGCAATCTACTAATGTCACAGACAAGGGCAAAAAAAGGTTGGTGCTCCCTTTAGGAAAGCTACTCTTCAGAATGAGTACTATGTAATTAATACTTAAATGCATATCAAGTATACACACTTGTGTACTTGTGTTTTCTATTAAGAGTGTTTACACATAATCTGGCATTTACTACTGTTTCTGCCTTTACCAAGGACACAATTAAAACAACTGGTTCCTGAATATCTCAGCTATTAGAACTGAGAAGTTAAAAATGTTTTGTTAAATAAAATACTCAATATTCAAAATAAGTGAATTACTAATTATGAGATGAGGTGTTAAATTCTAACTCTATTATTAATTAAAATAAAATACTAAGTATTAATATTCATTATTTTTATTGAATTTAATTTTTCTTGGGAGTTTAATGAACATGTGCCTCTCTTGGTGATGGCCCTAGACCATACTGGTGGTTAAATGAATTGGGATCAGAGAATACAAATTATTTAATTTGTTTTATTTCCTTTAATCTTCAATAAATTAAATTAGAAAGAATATAAATGTAGGCCTATATAGATGTAAAAATTAAACAAGTACTTGTATGAAAAGAAGTAGAGAACAATAGCTGTTGACACAAGTAGAGTGAGTGAGTGAGTGAGTGGGACACTAACATAGATTTAAGAGTGGAGGTGTGGCTGGCAATCTGCCAACTCCTGTAAGATGAGAACAAGGCATGATTCACTGAGTCACACCTACAGAATTACATCCCAAATCATCTTTTCATCAATACACCAGCTAATACTGATGTCACAAACCTTCAAAGAACCAACTTTGGAGGAACAGTATATGTAGGCTAACAACTGCTTTTCAGTGCATTATTATTTTTTTTTTGAGTTGGTGAAATAAGACAGTAAATACACAACTCTTCAACAATCATATTCAGATCAAGTCTTTAAATTTGGAAACAAATAGATATGTACTTAAAAATGAATGCTTTACTTTATAACAAGAAAGAGCATAAACAGTGTAAACATGAGTAAATAAAAATTTAAAGGAATAGAGCCTCACAAATTATAAAAAAAAATATATATTTTTTCCAACAAATTGTTTAATGTAATAATATTAAAAGCTGTACACACACCATAACCAAATTCAGGGGTGGTTTTTTACAGTGTTGCAGATTTGTGCAACCGCCAGTTTTTCAAATAACTTATCCTTTCCTTATTAAGATTTCAAAAATGTTGTTTTAATCTAAACAAGTTCTTAACATGTTATTTAGAACATTGAAAACTGTGAAATGGACTCATTGCAAATTATAGAGCACATGGACTGCAAATCTCCTGCAACTTGGACAGAACAAATCCTTGTTTTTTTTTGGTATGCATGCATCCTCCCTCCTCTTTGTAAAACCTTGTTATAAGCTAAGATTTATGTTACAGAATTCATGGAAATGTAGTATTGTTGATACATGCATAGAGTGTATTGATGCTTTCTCTATTAAAATAATGAATACAATAACTGCTCTACAATCTTAAGCCATTTTCATTAACATAATTTCAATAATTATTACATTTTCATTTAATATGGTACTTGCAAACATGTATATATATAGAAAATAAATGATTAATGTTGTAGTATGTTATATTTTGTTTCTATGTGCAACCACATTATCTTATTCCATGCCTCTAATAAAATTTTGCGGCTAAACTTTACAATCTGGTGATGCAAAATTTTTAATTCTTTCTCAAACTCCTGTTAAATTTTATTCTTAGGGTTTCATATTTCAAAATATTTTCCAGCATTTACAATGATTTTTACATTTTTATAAAAAAATTATTTAAATATATATTTTTCTATGATATTTAACTACATACATAGCATGAAGATATGACAGCCATATTGATTTTAATGAATATTCTATGCAACAATGAAGATGTGTTCCAGTGCAGCCAACATAGAGTATGTATTAATTAACTGTACACATATACTTCAGAATTTCAGAACTTACTATTTATTTTTGGGCATTGCATTCTTTCACAGGTTAGAGTACTTAAATTGTGTTAGGTTAGCTTTTAGGTTGGTCTTTCACAGGTTAGAGTACTTAAATTGTGTTAAGTTAGCTTTTAGGTTGATCTTTCACAGGTTAGAGTACTTAAATTGCGTTAGGTTAGCTTTTAGATTGGTTAAATATCGTATATATGTTGGCTGCATCTCGTGATTCCCTAGTGTAAACCACTTTGGGTTTGTTGGCACATGCGCATAAAGTGTACATTGGAACGTAGAACAATTTTTCACATCACATGTAAAGTATTACCAAATTCTGCTAATACAATTACTATGACTATTTAAATCATGCCCCAAATGGGAGTCAATGACCAATCACGTTACAATGATTTTTTATTTACAACCAATCACAGTCGTGTTTTGCCTAGAATTTACCAACTAAAGTTTATCATAATAAAGAAAGCACCTTCTTTTTAACATTCTGAATAGGGCATATCATTATTTTGTAGTGACTGACTCCTCAAGAAATACGGGTACCAGATTGTATATATAGTGCATGAATGTCAACATGTAGAGCATGCGGGAGTTAATATAAAAACATTTGTAACAATTGATTATACCACCAAAAAAAGAAACCACTGTTTGCACTTTCTTAAATTTATTTTTTCCCAGGTAATAACATTCCAGAAAAATATCATTGTCATAGGACATAAGAAATTAATTAATATACAGTTTGATGTTATATTATTTTTGGTCTGGACATCTTACCTCAATATTAATGTTGATTTGTTCTTGGACATGTTTCAAAACAATTCTCTGTTTTATCTTCAGCTTTCCCAGACTGGTTTTATTTATGTTGCATTATGTTGCACCACCTGGATGTCGATGTCAGCTCCATCCTGTGGTTGGGCCAAAGAACCTCCAAACAAGGTCACCCTCCATCGGAATATCAAAATTCATAACTCTGTTTCTGTTCTTCTGTTCTTCTGTTCTAATTTTGATATTCCGATGGAGGGTGACCTTGTTTGGAGGTTCTTTGGCCAACCACAGGATGGAGCTGACATCGACATCCAGGTGGTGCAACATAATGCAACATAAATAAAACCAGTCTGGGAAAGCTGAAGATAAAACAGAGAATTGTTTTGAAACATGTCCAAGAACAAATCAACATTAATATTGAGGTAAGATGTCCAGACCAAAAATAATATAATTAAAATAACCTCAAAATATAACTTCCTAAAATTAAATACAGTTTGATGTGTTTCATTTTTTCTCCACTAGAGTGCATTCTTACATTATTGCATTCCTTTGGCAATAAATAATATGATCTGTTTGCAGTGACGAACAAAAGAAGCAAATGAAGCGTACCAATCGTTTCTCATTTGTTTTCAAATATCGCCGTTTACTTTAAAATATATAAATATTTTAAAATAACTATATTTAAA
This sequence comes from Diploptera punctata, assembly GCA_030220185.1. Classification (NCBI taxonomy): domain Eukaryota; kingdom Metazoa; phylum Arthropoda; class Insecta; order Blattodea; family Blaberidae; genus Diploptera; species Diploptera punctata. The sequence goes on along the minus strand of JASPKZ010007754.1, from coordinate 262,719 downwards.
TAATGATTTGTGAGTAAACAGCTTAATTTTATTCATTAAATAGTCCTAACGAATGCCACTCTTGATTTCCAAATTCTCTAAATAAATTCACTCCTCACTTTGTGAGTCGTGAATTTATCGATAATTTGGAAATCACTCATGGCATTACTTATGATAAAGTGCAAAATTAAGAATTTCACGTATTAGAATTCTTAAGAGCTTGAACTGGAGATAAACACCTCATCTCACATTTTGTTTTCTCACCTGGACATATTTTGGCAAAGAATCTTTGCCATTCTCAACTAAAGTTGAAGTCAGATCCTATACTAATTCTGAAATAAATTCCAGTTGTACTGTAATCAAACTTGCATAATATATTACTCTGCCAACTTCATGTATTGGAAGAACTGTGATATTACTTTTACCTGCCATATGACTGAATTGTGTATGGAACTGTCATGATAGAAACATTGTTTTTAGGCAACATTATATTTTTGGAAAATAAGACTGAAGACAAGGTAAGATGGTACCAATAATTAGGAACTTCCTCCATTTGTTATTTATTTATGACAAAAATTATATATGGGCCTACCTAATCAGAATTTACTTTTTCCAAGATGTCGATAAGATATCCTTTATTTGCAATTCCATTACGAGCAGAATATATTCTTCAAATTCTTCTGTTATATTCACCACATCCTCAATGGTTAATGTAGGATATTTTTCACTAAACTGATTGAAAAATAATTGTTTCTGAAAAAAAAAATGTTTCTCTCTGCTTTTCAAATGATTTCCTTTCCAATGTTTTAAGAAATTCTACAGAAAACCACCATTTTGAAACAATTGCATTCTACATTGTGCATGCATAATAATAAAACAATGCTTATTTGGTCTATTAAAATTGTAATTAAGGTAAAGTGATCCCACCACAGGCCTCAGGAGGCCCTTGGGGTAGTAGGAGGTTAAGGCTCCCAGTTTTTGTGGACAATCAGCACTTGATGTCAACCAGGTTGTCAGCCGTGCATGACGGCTGCCTTTACACCCAAAATAAGCATCCAGTACTCATTCCCGTTAGAGGCTGAGTCAACCACAGGGCCATAGTGCCGCCAAAAGGTTTTGGTCAGTTTAAAAATCCTGACCCAACCGGGACTCGAACCCTCAACCTTCTGGCTTGTAGCGCAGTGCCTTAACCACTATGCAACGGCATGTCCCCAAAATTGTAATTATATATTTTTTTAAATTCTCCCATATAACTTATATAGACATGAATAGATAATATATCATCACAGTACATTCACGAATTTAGGCCATTTGTTGATCTGTTTTGGCCTCGTATTGAGACTTGCAAGTAAAGTTGGGGTTCCTTAGGACGGGTTACTGGCCCGACGCTAAGTATTCCAGTGGTAGGGCTGCTACCTTTTAATATCTGGACAAACATTAGGATACCACATTTACTCAGTACCCAATGGAACGGTTATACTGCTGTGACTCGGTCATATACATACTTTTTTATTATTTTTAGTACCTTTATTTTGAGTGTTAGAGAGTGAACTATATTTTCTTACATGCATAAAGCTCTAACCATTAACCAACCAATGAAAATGCAGTCATACATCTGGTTTGTTTATATTACAACAAGAACTCAGCTTGGAAGAGGTATAGTTGAGAATGGCAATGATGCTTTACCAAAACATGACCAGTTGAGAAAACAAAATATGAGGTAAGGTGAATTATTATATCCAAGCTCTTAATAAAACATCTTCCTATCAACTTTGATGATAAGAATTCTTGTTAAGTTGTGAATCTCTGTACATGAAGATAATGCAATTTGTTAGCTTGAATTTACTAGATTTTTTTAAATTTAGAAATAATTAACTATAATATTTGTATATAATTAACATTGTGATCTTTAAGTTTACAAGATAAGAATTCACTCACTCACAATATATGCTGTGAAGTTACAAACTCTACCACAGTATTAATTAATGGATGATTTAAAACTGATTTAAAAGATACCATAATATTAGAGTTCTATAAAGTTAACTTAATGAGAGCTTTGAACTCAAGAACTTGTGCCAATTTTGCATCTGCTTATAGTTCCTTCTTTATCTCTCCAAGACAAATTATATATCTATAAAATAAGCTTTATTATATAAATTATGGGAACATCAAGTTATTTTACATGGGAAAAGAAGAAAATCTATGAATCATATTTTTTTAGCAATGGGTGTGAAGGACTCCTGACATCTAATTAGGAATGCAAGACTTATACAAACAATTATTTAATACATGGGAATGAACATTCTGTGAGTGAGAATGTAATTTACAATCTGTCATTAATCCTGAAGGAAATAGAATAGAATTGGCAGGTATTGCAAAATCCTTACTGAATTTAAAATTAATACTATTCACCTCACCTACTAACAAGTGAACTATCAACCATTGCATGCCAAAACCTACTTTGTAATTTCTCCCAGAGAAGCATTGTATGTACCAAGGCTGTGTCCAAAAAAATTCTGCCGTTTTTAACTGCAAGGTACACAAATCAAAGCTAGAATCAAGCAATGGCAACCCAGTTGATGGAGCAGATGGAATCCCAGCATGAGTAAGAGTGGAGTGAACTGAGCCAGAACATGGCATGGACAACAGGTAGTGAGGATTATCCAATCTATCAATTCAAGAGTTCTATTTTAAATGAGAGATTTGGCACTGGATTTGAATGACTAACTAACTAACTCACTCACTGGCACTATCGAACCCATAGGTTGATGGCCACGCAGACATAAGCTCTCCAAACATCCCTATCCTGATCTAATGTTTTCCAATCATTCCCTGTAAAATCTACTTCCCTCAAATCATGGTTAATGTTATTCTCCCACCTCATTCTTGGTCTACTAACTGGGCGTTTTCCCTCTGGTTTTCCTATAAGAAGCTTCCATGCATGTCTTTCATTTCCCATTTGCGCCATATGTCCTGCCCATTGCAGTCTATGAGACTTAACTGTTCTTATTATATCTGGCTTCCTATAAAGACCATGTAGTTCACTGTTATGTAGTCTTCTCCATTCACCTGTCTGTTCATCTCTCTTCGGTCCAAAAATTTTCCTAAGAACTTTATTCTTAAATACTCGTAACCTCCTTTCCTCCCTTAAAGTAAGAGTCCATGTTTCACTCCCATATAACATAACTGGTAGAATAACAGTTTCTTATATTTTCAGTTTAACATTTTTTGAAAGTAGTTGGAACAATAAGAGTCCCTGTAATGCATAATAGCATGCATTTCCAGAATTGAGCCCATATTTGAATGACTTGCTGTTAAAAATGGCAGATAATATTTTTGGACACAATTTTGGTATATCTCAACACTTCTATGGAAGAAATTTCAAGGTATGTTCCAGCATAGAATAGTCGACAGTTCCTTTGTAAGTTCAATCCTTACTGAATGTTAGTTTTGATGTTACTATGGAATCAAATTGCTTGATATACACAGATGTTAAAAAAAATCAAATGGATAATTCAGTAGATTAAAATTGTTTTATTTTGCAGTATCAAATTATTCATACTGCTTCCAATGTTTAAAAACATTTCAATTAATATAATTCCTTGTTATTTAGCATAATATAATTTCAATACAATGTTAAAAAAAATGATAGTTAACATAACAGGACAGTTAACATAACAAGACTTTTTGATTTATCATAAGTATTGCCACGAGTGATTTCCAATTTATCTAGAGAATTTGGAAATCAAGAGTGGCATTTGTTAGGACTATTTAACGAATAAAATTAAGCTAATATTTAATTTTAGGAAGTTATATTTTGAGGTTATTTTAATTATATTATTTTTGGTCTGGACATCTTACCTCAATATTAATGTTGATTTGTTCTTGGACATGTTTCAAAACAATTCTCTGTTTTATCTTCAGCTTTCCCAGACTGGTTTTATTTATGTTGCATTATGTTGCACCACCTGGATGTCGATGTCAGCTCCATCCTGTGGTTGGCCAAAGAACCTCCAAACAAGGTCACCCTCCATCGGAATATCAAAATTCATAACTCTGTTTCTGTTCTTCTGAATATAAATTTTTTCCCAAATAGTCAGCTCGTTTGTATTTTCTAACTGTTTTAATAATTTAGTGTCTGAATTAATATTATGTTTTTCAGACCAAACATGAGCAGCAACTGCAGATTTTTCAATTTCTCCATTTTTAATATTTCTTATGTGAAGAAATAAGAAATATTAAAAATGGAGAAATTGAAAAATCTGCAGTTGCTGCTCATGTTTGGTCTGAAAAACATAATATTAATTCAGACACTAAATTATTAAAACAGTTAGAAAATACAAACGAGCTGACTATTTGGGAAAAAATTTATATTCAGAAGAACAGAAACAGAGTTATGAATTTTGATATTCCGATGGAGGGTGACCTTGTTTGGAGGTTCTTTGGCCAACCACAGGATGGAGCTGACATCGACATCCAGGTGGTGCAACATAATGCAACATAAATAAAACCAGTCTGGGAAAGCTGAAGATAAAACAGAGAATTGTTTTGAAACATGTCCAAGAACAAATCAACATTAATATTGAGGTAAGATGTCCAGACCAAAAATAATAAAATTAAGCTGTTTACTCACAAATCATTGTTTAACTATAGTTATTTTAAAATATTTATATATTTAATGTAAATGGCGATGTTTGAAAACAAATCAGAAATGTGAGGTTATGTTCATTCACTGCTGCTTGATAATATTATTTATTGCCAAATAAGATTGCAATATTGTAAGAGTTCACCCAAGTTGAGAAATAATGAAACACATCAAACTATATATCATAATCAACATTACGGGTTATTAATTTATTTTTTTAGTAAAAACTCAGTAAAATCAAGGAATCTTTTCATTATTCTTTATATTCAATGTATTGTTGGAGAAAAATTGTTTTGACCTGTACAGAACATTAAAAAGGAGGAGCTTTCTTTATCACAGAAGAAGGAGCTGATAAAGAGAAATCGATAAAGAGCGAGGTGAAACACGACTGTCATTGGTTGTAAAACAACATTCATTGAAACGTGATTGGTCATTGACTAGCATTTGTGGCATGAGTTAAATAGTCACAATTAAGAATAAAGCCTACTTTTTTTAAAACAAAAGACACTAGTTTTACAACCCTTGTATATCATGGAGTATGATTTTTTAATTACATGAAGTTACATAATTTTTTTTAAATGCCCCAGGTTGTCATTTCAGCATTTCTGGATAGTTACATAAAATATGGATGATAAAGTCTATTAATTTTGGAGAGTGAGGAAGATATATTTGAGGAAATCTTATATGGAGTATTCTGACTGCGTTGATGTGATGTTCAGTATGACTGGTAAGAATGCTGATTTTAGAACTGTTGGTCAGATGTTTGAAAACAAGGTGCACTTAGTCATGCGATGAAAAGTCATTTGTAGTAGTCTTTTAGGGCAATTATAGAGTGGGGGAGTTTATTAATTTGTTCATCTTGTAAAAGTAAGAACAGAAGCATCAATGGTTTGTCAGAAATTGGGTGAGAATATTGGATCTGGTTTTCCTATAATACTGGTTTTCGAATATTGGATTCTTTCCCTCTGGTTTTCCCATAATACTGGTTTTCAAATATTGGATGCTTTTCCTCTGGTTTTTCTATAATACTGGTTTTCCTATTATAAGTTTCCATGCCCTCTTTCATTCTACATTCTTGCCATATGTCCTGCCCATCACAATCCATGAAACTTAAAACTGTTCTTATTATATCCATTTCCCATTAAGATCATGGAGCTTACTGTTATGTAAGTTCCTCCATTCGCCTGTATTCTCATCTCTTCTTGTCCAAAAGTTTTCTAAGCATTTTATTCTCAAATACTTGTAAACTTCCTCCCCCCCCCCCTTAAAGTAAGAGACTATTGTCAGCTGGCAATCAAAACCTCGTAACTCTATAATTGAAAAAACATTCAGGTGAAAGAAGAAATACTTGTAACTGGTTGATTTTTAAGTAAAAATCTATTGAACTTTTTTAAATTAGTTTCTAAAAAGTGATATGCTGTAGGTGCGAGTTCTTGGTTCTGAGATTAGAGCAGATGAAACCTCACTATTCCTCCATGCTGGTTATGCAAATTTTTGGGCCTGAAGTTAATAACTGAGGAAATGCAGGTTTTTCTAATCCTTAATATATGGCAGCAAAATCATCTTAGAGTTACAAGACTTTAACAGCATGCAGAAGATGCCTTTGATTATCGAATAATGTAAAATCCATATTTTACTCTTGAAGAGAGTAACGAGGTTTGATCGTCAGCCGACACTATGTTTTACATTCATATTTTATTTTATATTCCAATATTTTTAGTTTAATATTTTTATTAGAGAATTTGGTTGATAAGAATCGCTCTTAATGCATATTAGCATGTGTTTCCAAACTTTAGCCTAGGTTGAATTCCTATTTATTATTATTGTTCTTGTTATTAATGTTCCTTGGTATTTGAATTCCATCACTTCTTCAAAATATACAAAACCTCATTTGTTGTTCAGTCTTAAACAAATTCTAATCTACTTGAATGCTGAACTTGGCATGAATTTGAAAGGACTTTTGTTTCTATATTAAATCATCTCACCTAAAGACCTGGCAACAGAATGGTCAAGTGGAGCATGCTAAGATTTGGAACTCATTGTATCAAAGCACCTAGGAAATGATCAGTAAAAGAAATCAGAACACCATTTCCCAACACCTCACTAGAATGCTTTGTTACCAAAATAAATATTCTGTAAAACTCTAGCAACAAAAACATAGTAATTACCTAAATCAACATGAGTTCTCTATTTTCTGCATTCTCATTTTTATGAAAATAACAATGAGCAAATTATTAATTTTTTTTTCTTTTCATTTTCTTAGCAGTTTCATGTGATTTTTATGAAAAGAACAAATACTTTAAATGATTTCTTTTTCATTCATCATACCAACGTTTCTTATCATTTGTATGAAAAGAACAAACAATTTCAAATCAAATGAGTAACTTATTTTATATTATTTCTTTCTTTATTCCTTCCATTTTTTTAAACTAAAGTTTTTATAGTTTTCCTGTTCATGTATTATGTGCCATAACAAAATACAATATTTTCATTTTTATCCAAAAAGAGTAAAAAATGTATCATCTTTAATATTTAATATTTTCAAAAAAATAACTGGCTTCACAAACTAAGATCTATCGTCATTGTCATTATCATCATCATCATCATCACTTCAAGGTTTAGGAGAATCTCCTGTTCCACCCTTTATTACAGTTAAATGGATCAAAACTAAATGGAATCGAAAAAAAGGACTACGGATATGGGATGAAAACATCAAAAAAGTAATTGATGATAAACGTGAAGCATACAAAAAATTTCTGTCTACAAAAAAGATGAAGATAAAGTAGAGTATCATAGGAAGAGAGCCATAGCTAAAATTGAAGTTCGCAAAAAACATAGACAAAGCTGGGAACAATTTGTCTCATTTTTGGAAAATGATATCACTAGGCCTCAACCAAAAATATATAAAGTTTTAAAAAATTTAAATAATGATTCAAGAGAAAATGCACATTTAAATTGTATATCTAAAGAATCTTGGCTTAACTACTTTCATCATTTATGGACACAAAAGGATGATTTATTACAAATACCAATCTCTAATAACACTGCTTTGGAACAAATTTCTATAGATGAATTAACTGATGTTGTTAAATCATTAAAAAGTAACAAAGCTCCCGGAGAAGACCACATTAATCAAGAATTATTTAAATGTTCAACTAAAAATTTTTTAGACAGATTTCTTATTCTCCTTAATATGATATGGGAAGGACAAGAACCACCACAAAGCTGGAACAAATCCATTGTAATACCAATCTTCAAAAAAGGAAGTTGCCAAATCAAAGATAACTATCGTGGAATTAGCTTGTTGAACTCTGGATATAAAATTTATACTAATATAAATAAATTGAGAAAAATTTATGAAAATATAATTGGAGAAGAGCAGAATGGATTCAGAAAGGGTAGATCTTGTACAGATGGATTCTTTACTCTAAAACTACTATTAGAAAAGCACAAGGAATTCAATATAGAAACTCATATCGCCTTCGTTGACTTCATAAAGGCTTTTGACAAAGTAGACAGAAATATATTACTACAAATTTTAGCTGATGATAACGTTCCACAACAATATATTACTAATATCTTCAACATCTATAAAGATAATGAAATCTCTGTTAAACAAGATGGCAAATTATCTTCTTGGGAAAAGATCAACACTGGAGTAAGACAGGGATGTGGACTTTCACCGGTGCTTTTCATTATATACATGAATAAATTAATAAATGAATGGAGGAAAACACAACGAGGATATATACCCATCAATAGGAACCTCAAACTCGATGCTATTCTTTTTGCAGACGATTTAGCTCTTCTGGCACTTTCCGAAAATGATTTGCAACGATCAATTTATAGTTGAATGCAGGCTTTCACGGCATATGTACATATGTACATATGTACAAAGAGTCACAGATCGTATCGGAAAACTCCTACGAAAATACAACATAAAAACAGTTTACAGACCTACAAGAAAAATAGAAGACTGCCTTCGCTCAGCTAAGGATCCTCGGCCACCTCTCTCCACTTGCGGCGTATATCGACTTCCTTGTTCGTGTGGTAAATCATATATAGGGACCACGAAAAGAAGTATAGCCACCCGTTTATCAGAACATAAAAGAAACTGCAGACAAGGAGAAATGGATAAATCAGCTGTAGCAGAACATGCCATTACGAATGGACACCAGATTCTATTCGACGATACACAAGTTTTAGCCACAATTTCCTACTATTTCCCTAGATTATACCGAGAGGCTATAGAAATACACAAGCATAAGGGAAATATTAACAGAAAAGAAGAAGGTATCAAACTGTCTAAGGCCTGGTTTCATACACTAGAAAATAAATGCATTAACACCAGTGACAACAAGGAGACGACTATTAGCCAATCAGCAAGAGCCACGCCCACTCACCCTGCACCCCCCACTAATACAACGTCCTCTACGTCCACAGCGCTCATTCTAAGTAGATCTTCCGACCAGGAAACACGCATAGAAGCACTCGCCACTGAAGATGCCCTCCGCAGTTGAGGGCGAAACGTCTGGTATCAACACCAACTATGGACCACGGCCACATAACCCGGAATCACTCAACATTACGATCAATTTATAATTTACAAAAAATAGGTATGTACAAAGAGTCACAGATCGTATCGGAAAACTCCTACGAAAATACAACATAAAAACAGTTTACAGACCTACAAGAAAAATAGAAGACTGCCTTCGCTCAGCTAAGGATCCTCGGCCACCTCTCTCCACTTGCGGCGTATATCGACTTCCTTGTTCGTGTGGTAAATCATATATAGGGACCACGAAAAGAAGTATAGCCACCCGTTTATCAGAACATAAAAGAAACTGCAGACAAGGAGAAATGGATAAATCAGCTGTAGCAGAACATGCCATTACGAATGGACACCAGATTCTATTCGACGATACACAAGTTTTAGCCACAACTTCCTACTATTTCCCTAGATTATACCGAGAGGCTATAGAAATACACAAGCATAAGGGAAATATTAACAGAAAAGAAGAAGGTATCAAACTGTCTATGGCCTGGTTTCATACACTAGAAAATAAATGCATTAACACCAGTGACAACAAGGAGACGACTATTAGCCAATCAGCAAGAGCCACGCCCACTCACCCTGCACCCCCCACTAATACAACGTCCTCTACGTCCACAGCGCTCATTCTAAGTAGATCTTCCGACCAGGAAACACGCATAGAAGCACTCGCCACTGAAGATGCCCTCCGCAGTTGAGGGCGAAACGTCTGGTATCAACACCAACTATGGACCACGGCCACATAACCCGGAATCACTCAACATTACGATCAATTTATAATTTACAAAAAATAGGTGCCAAATTTAATATGGAAATATCAATTAACAAAACTAAAATTATGGCATTTCATGGGAAGGACCCCATACAAAGTAAAATCTGTCTCCAGAATAAAATTTTAGAGAGATCTAATCAATTTAAATATCTTGGATATTATCTCTCTATCTGGGATGAAAAGGATATCCCTGAAAAAGTTACTAGTTATAATAAAAGTTTAGAAATTATTAATCAAGTTATGAAACCATCCCTTGTACAAAAAAACACCAGATTACATTTATATGACACTTAGGCTAGACCAGTGTTGACCTATGGTAGTGAAGCATGGACACTAAAAAAACAACATGAAAGCAGAATAACGGCGGCTTGTGAAATGAGATTCATGCGCAGAACAGCGGGTTACACCAGATGGGATCGGAAAAGGAACACCAATATCTTAAAAGAATTGAAGACTACGCCAATTTTGGAATATATTAAACAGTACCAACTAAATTGGAAACACCATCTTGAAAGAATGAGTTCAAATCGGATCCCCAAAGCTGTTTATAATTATATACCAAGAGGACGAAGATCACTGGGCCGTCCTATGAAACGCTGGAGGGAAAATTTTCTATAGGATCGTAACAGGCCTTGGCCTAATACTTGGAAGGAAGAAGAAGAAGAAGAAGAAGAAGAAGAAGAAATGGATCCTTTCCAATGGTTCCTCGGTCGTCCCAGATTCTGTCTTCCTGTTCCTTTGTAGTCATAGGATCGTCTTGGAATGTGGAACACTGACATCCTCAATATATGGGAATTCCATTTACTTCTATAATCCAACTGTATCATGGAGGGGAAAAAGATGTTGAGGTTGTCACAGATATCACCATTTCTTATTTTGTCCAATTTAAACATCTTTAATGGATCTTCTTCTTCTTCCTTTCCAGGATTAGGTCAATGCGACCTGTTCTGGTCTCAAGTCCATCGTTTCCTTGGCCTTCCAAAAGATCCCTTTCTATGTGGTTTGTAGGCGTTGATCGTTTTGGATAATCTTGTATTGTCCATTCTGTCTAAATGTTCTTTCCATCGGTATTTGTGTTCTTCTAGTTTATCGAGTATTGAAAATATCTCCAGTTCATTTCTTATTGATTCATTATGTAATATATTCATGTGTGTACATCCTTTTACGGATCTTAAAAATTTCATTTCAGTGGCTTGAATGTGTGAGATATATTTTTTTGTAAGTACCCAAGATACAGATCCATATAAAAGAACAGGAACAGCTATAATTTTATAAAACCTGAGCTGAGTTCCTCTTCGAGTCTTTCGGAGGGTTCTTCTCATGGTGCCACACGTCATTTGATATCGGTTTAATTTATTATGTACATCCCAATATATGTTATATCTGAACCAAGATAGTTAAAGTGTGCTATCTGTTCTGTTATTTCATTATTGATTACTATTTTTGCTCTGACTGGCACTTTGCCCTGAAAAGCCATAATTTTAGTTATTTGAAGTTGAGACTTTAAGATTATAATAGAGTTCTATTTGATTCAACTTGTAAATGGCTCTTTGTAAATCATCCTCTGACTTCTGTATAATTACCAGATCGTCTGCATACATTAAAATATTCATATAAATTTCCTTATTAATTTGCATTCCTATTGGACTTGATTTTTTCCATTTTCGCATAACCTCGTCAAAATATATATTAAACAATGCGGGTGATAATGTACACCCTTGTCGAACTCCTTGATTTATTACAATTATCTAAATTAAGGATAATTTTCGTGCCATTATAAAGACTTTTTATTCCTTCTATAAGTTGAGCCAGGTACCCTCTTGCCTTCATTATTTCAAACAATTTTCTTCTTATCGCCTTATCAAGGGCTTTTTCAAGATCAATGAAAGCTAAATATGTGGGTAAATTGAATTCTCGTTTCTTTTCTATTATCTGTCTCATTGTGAATATATTGTCAGAGCAGGACTTTCCTTGTCTAAAACCGTTCTGTTCTTCTAAAAGCAATGCACTGCTATTGGTTTTAATCTATTAACACATTCAGTACCGTAAACCAGTTAAGGCGTTTAAAGAGACTATCGTGTATGCGGCTGTCGGTCAGTTAACTCGTTTTAGAGCGGGCGTGAAAAAACCGCGTTTATATTCGGCGCCTAAATATTGTGTTGGCTTAGTATGTCTTGGAGATCATAGATGGCATGTAAATGTACATTTTCTATTCCCGTTTGACACGTTTAACCTTGGTGAATCCCCTTTTATTTTTAAAACAAACAACACATGGAATTCGTTCACCCAAACTAGCCTCCAGGCTCCAATGCAGTCGTATATGTTTCTCGTTATCGCGCTGTTGTTTGTGCATGAGTGAAACCATGGTGAAAGAAAAATATCTCACTGAAGAAGAATTAGTGAATATTTTGTATAATGATGATACAGGTGATGAACTGATTCCTGAATTAGAAGATTCACAAAGTGAAAGTGAAGATGAACTTCCACTTCCTGAAATTGATATACCAATAACATGTGATGTCAATCACCCAAGTTATTTCACCATCAAATACTACTAGGATATCTCCTTTAGGTATGTACAAAATTTGAATTTTCTAGGACTAATAGTCTGTGAATAATGGTCCATTTTCTGAAGTGCCATGAAAAGGGTAGCTGGAGTATTTAAATGGCTGGCCTGTGGGTTTAAATGCCCTGCTCAGTGTCTGGCACTGAATGTGTTAAGTAATATTCCTGCATGTATTTTATATACAGAGTTCAAAATACTGATTCCTCTATAATTACTTGTTTTATTTCTGTCTCTTTTTTAAAAATTGATATAACATTTACAATGAGCCATGTTTTGGGAATTTCTTTGTTTATTGAACACATATTAAAGATGTGTAATAATCTTAATTTTAATAACAAACCTCCATATTTCAAAAGTTCTGCATTTATGTTATCAGGCTCAGGTGATTTTCTGCATTTCAATTTTCTTATTGATGTTTCTAATTCATCCAATGTGATTAAATCACATCCTTCAAATGTATTATCTACTGGAGTGTGAGATTGTTCATTCTCATTAAACCACAACTTTTTATAATGTTCAACCCATACTTTTGGTTTAATAACATTTATATTGGCTGTATCTTTTTCTGATTTATTTATATTTCTTAGTATTTTAAATGCAAAATTTTGCCTGCCATATACATCATATTCAACTCCCCTATAAATTTCTACCAACTCTCTCTATGTGCTCTCTGCCCTAGCGATTTAGCATAATTCCTTGCCTGTATATATTTTTGTCTTGATTCTTCATGATTTTTTGTAAGAAAATGCAATTTGTTTTTCGTTTTTCACGAATAGTGTTTTCAATATCAGAATTCCATATTTTAAGTCCTCGTTTTCTTTTCCAAATCTTTTGTTTGCCAATCGCTTCTTGGGCTGCTTTAATAATACAATTTTGAATGTTTTCCCATTCTTTTGTCACATCATTTACAGTTAGAACATTTATTATATTATGGTTAAGTTTCTGTTGATATAAATCTCTAATTGATTGATTTTTAACAATCTTATTTTAAATCTTGTATTGTCCACTTTACTTGATAGCTTAGTTCTATTGTTTTTTATATTTTTCCATCTAGCAATCAAGACTACTTTTGACATCAGCAAGTAATGGTTGCTGTATATGTCACATCCTCTATAAATTTGTATATCTTGTATTGATTTAGCTGCTTTTACATTGCCAATTATATAGTCAATAATTGAACAGTGACCTCTATTACTCCACGTGTATTTATGTATTTCTTTCTTCTTGAAGAAAGTGTTCGTTACCTTTAGTTTATTATAGGTGCAATATTGTCTGAGTAATGCACCATTATTATTGAGGGTTTCTTCTCCACATGTACCAATTACATCTTTATGGGCACTTTTCCTACTCTAGCATTTAGATCCCCAGCTATATATATCATATCTGTTTTGTTAATTTCATTGTAAGTTTCCTGCAATTTTTCATAGAATTGTTCTGTATCTCTCATTCTTCCTTCTTCAGGACTGAAGACTTGTATAACTGTAAGGTGATCTCTTGGTATTTTAAACCTTACTACCATTATACTTTCATTTACAAATTTATATGATATTATTTTCTTTTTCCATTTCTGATCAATCATCAGCTACTCCAGCTTGTCCATGTACATGTTGTTCCACCCCACTGTACAAAATTGTATATTCTTCAAGATCTTGACTTCCTCCTTAATGGATCTTAAAAATTAATTTCTGCTGACTGTAATTTATTCCTATCTCCCTTTCACAGTGTCCAATTTTCACTCCCATATAACAGTGCATGAATTGCAATAACTTTATAAAATTTTAAACTTGTATCTGTTCTGGTCTTCAGTGTAATGTTCTAACTATAATTCCTTTGATTTTATGAAGTTTATTAGTCATATCTTTATCTTTGTCATACGTATTGTGGCAATATGTAATTGTCTATGATTTGAAGGAAAATGCTATAAATCTGTAAAACATTATTTCTTGTCAAATTTATAAGAACCTCAAAATATTACTTCCTAAAATAAAACATTATTTCTTGTTTTCTCAAAAACAAGAAATTTATATATATATATAATTTTGGACTGGTAAGGCAGTGTGAGTTTGTGTGTTATTCCAGATCAAGATCATCTGTACGGTGCACAGACATACCCAATTTACTTACAAACAATGCAAGTTGTATGGTGAAAAAAATTTTTTTGCTCTTAAAATTTAAAAAAATTAAATTTAAAATAGAATTATTATCTCCTCATCTCATATCTTGTCTTCTAATTAAACCAGTTTCGTAACCTTAGTGGTTACATCTTCTGTACTTACACAACCGATGTTTTGTCATCCAGGAGCACTGCTTCTTACTCCATCTGTTGATGGACTGATGTACCTCTCAATCAAATCAATTTCCCCAGGAATTTCAAAATTCATTAATTTTTCTTTAGTCCCACACCGTAGCCGAGTGGTTAAGGCATGAAGCCTTGGCGCAGAGCTACGGGACTTGCGCTGGTTCGAGTCTCCATGGGGGAAGAAATTTTTCTCATGGAATTTCGGCCAGTTAGTGACCGGTGCCCACCCAGCATTGTGAGGTATTTGGGTAGCTACAATAAGTAGTGACTCCAGGTTGAGAATACCAGCTATAACGGCTGGGGGACCCGACATGCTGACCACATGTCACCCCTACACTGGCTAGATGATCGTCTACCTATGTGATTAACACGTATGGATGTGAGGCCAGCAGCCGTATGGTCAGCCAAGGGCCTTCTAGGCCTGTCGTGCTTGGAGTTTTTTTATTAATTTTTCTTTCTAAGTTTTTTGAATGTGGTTTTTTTTCCCAAACAGTGAACTCCTTAGGTTTTTCTATTTGTTTTATTAAACTATCCTGTCCTCCAGTTTGATTTTTTCTGACTAAGCATGAGAGGATACTGTTGATTTTTCCAATTCCCTATTTTTGACATTTCTAAGGTGTTCCTTCACTCCATTTTTCAAATTTCTTTTTGTTTTCCCTATGTAAATTTTATTACAATCTTCACATTTAATCTGGTAAATTACTTATTTGTTTTCTTCTTCAATTTTGCCATTTTTGTTGGTTTTAATTATCCTATTGAGGCAATATTCATTTCTCGGTGCCAATCTTATGTTGAAATTTTTTATACATTTTACAAATTTGTGGTGCTTCAATGGATGGAAGTTGAATTTCTTCAAATTTGTTTTCTTTTTTTTTTTCTTGTAGTAGTGTACATTGGCTCATTAATTTTTGTCTTTTAAACTTATTTGTTTTCCTGTGTACCATGCTTTCTTCAAACCCATTTTCTATTGCCATATTGATTACGTGTTTTTTTTCTTTTTCATAATTTTCTCTTTTCATGGGAAAATAAATAAGTTTAAAAGATAAAAATTAATCAATCAATGTACACTTCTAAAAGAAAAAAAGAAGGAAACATAAAATTCAAGAAATTCACCTGCCATCCATTGAAACACCACTAATTGAAAATAAATAAATTAAAAAGTTGAACATAAGTTTGGCACCGAGAAATGAATATAGACTCAATAGGATATTTAAAACCAACAAAAATGACAAAATTGAAGAAAAAAACAAGCAAGGAATTGATCATATTAAATGCAGAGATTGTGATAAAATTTAATAGCGAAAACAAAAAGAAATTTGAAAAATCAGTAGTAACCACTCATACTTGGTCAGAAAAACATCAAATTGAAAGAAAGGCTAGTTTAATAAATGAAACAGAAAAATCTAAAGAGCTCACTATTTGTAAAAAATCCACATTCAAAAAAACTAAGAAAGAAAAATTAATGAATTTTTAAATTCCCAGGAAATTGATTTGATTGAGAGGTATATTGGTCCACAACAGATGGAATAAGAAGCAGTGCTCCTGGATGACAGAACATCGGTTGTGTAACTACTGAAGATGTAACCACTAAGATTACGAAACCAGTCTACTTAAGAGGGAACAGTATCTCAATATAGGACATATAGTTGTCTTTGTTTCGGAAATCACAATATGTGCATTGTAAAGAAGGGTATCAGAACAGTTGATACACAAACTTTAAGGTGCAATGGACAACAGGTAGAGATGCTATAGTCATATGCATGAGCACCTTGGTTTCCCTGTACTGGACTTGTGCAACTGGCAGATGTATATTTCTTCCGCCCCTATAAGAACATGGTGAAATCCATAACAGACACTGCGTTGGTGGAATCAGATATTAACTTTTGGCACAGAAACCACTTTCTCTGTCTACACTCTTTTGTGCATTACCAGTTTTCAGCCCTTGATTTCAGAATCTCATTAGGCTTGCATTTTATCAATGTGGTTATGTGACTACTCATCCTGGAAAGTTCCAATTACATCTCCAATATTGCTTCGAATCGAGCCTCCTTGAGGAATGTTGTAGAGATGGTTGCAAGGAACCTGCATTTATGAAATGTGCTCACTGTGAGAACTGCTTGTGTTTACTTACAAACTTGTATACGCTTTGTCTCGACTAAACCAGAGCAATGTGTATAGTTGGTTGACTTTCTATTTTAGTGTTGTTTAGTTTCATTTCTCATCCATTGCACCTAAAAATTGGTGATTCTCTATTATTTCTTGTGTATTTCAAATGATGTATCAGGCGCTGTACTTGTTAATTAAATTATTTTCAGTCTGATTATCATGCCTGAATATTAATGTTGATTTGTTCTTGGACATGTTTCAAATCACTTCTGTTTTCGTCAGCTTGTCCAGAGTCTGGACATTAATCAACATTAATATTGAGGTAAGATGATCAGACTAAAAATAATTTAATTAAAATAACCTCAAAATATCACTTCCTAAAATTAAATATTAGTTGTACATGTTATGACAACTGTTTGTACCATTCCCTTGTTAGAAGAAAGGCTATGAGGTGAGGTGATAAGAATTTTATTTTAAATTAAACCTCATAGTGATATTTCCTATAGTAGTTCAATTAATTTGTTCTTGTTAATTCTACCATGTAATCTTGTTTAGTAACTAAAATATTATGTTAACTTTACATATATATATGATTCTTCTAATTAATAATCATAGAGCTACTGTGTGAACAATTGGCATGTTTTGATGCAATCTGCTATAAAATATCGACAGTGTGATGGTTTCCTGATATTTTATATCATGATTCATAATATAGATTGATAAGAATATTATCTGATTCATATCAACACACACATATACATACATAATCCATGCTAAAAAAAGGTATTCTATTAAAATGTTAATAAAATTGGAATATACTAAGATCAGAGCCAGGTAACTGATTCTAATGTAGACCTAATGTAAGAATGAGTGGAGTTAGTACTATGGTTTTTATGATAAAGTAATTAAGTCTTAGAAAGAGTTACATCCATATAATATCCTATATCAAAAATTTTATTTCAAATCAACATATCTGGGTAGATAAAGCAGAAGAAGAGTCTTAAAAAGATAGCACAAACAAAACTGTCAGCTATTGAACTAGATATTAGTGATAAGTGCAGAAATAAAATACTGATGCAGAAAAATTATATAAGATAGCATTTCTTGTATTGAACTTTTATAGGAAAAAATCACAATGAGGTTTAATTTAAGATTTAAATTAAAATATTTTATACCTCATCTCACATCCAGTCTTCTAATTATACCGGTTTCGAAGCCTGGGCAGCTTCATTGTCAGTAATTTTTTGTCAACTGATGTTAAGTTGATCAGGAGAACTGCTTCTTCCACCCTCTGTTGGTGGACTGATTTGATCTGGAGGTTCATTGGTCCACCACCAGAGGGGGGGGGGAGAAGCAGATCTCCTGATCGACATAACATCAGTCAACTGGATATGAAGTGAGGTATAAAATATTTTAATTTAAATCTTAGAATTTCTTGTAATTAAATTTCAGAAGTAAAATGAAGTTCCAGGTCATTGTTTTAAAAGGAATAACTCTTTTGCATTTCATAAATGAATATTACATCATTATAATATTATAATATGATCCATTATTGGAACTGTGTTAAAATAACAGTATTGGAAAATGTTAAATAACATCGTTTACTGCTTATAAAAGTGGTGGTGTAAAATTCTCAAAATATAGATACTTCTAAACAAAGCCGGCTGTTGGTGATGGTAATGACACCTACCTGACAGTGGAAGAAACGAGAATTATAGATTTGTATACATGGAAAGAATTGTTAATATTTGTGCCAGGTCTAGAATGGTGTAGTGGGCTTCACACTAGTCTGGAGAACTAGAGGTCCACGTTTCGATTCCTGGTTCAGACATTAATTTTTCTTTTCACAATATCATTATAATATTATAAGGATTAAAATGCACACAATTTAGATAACTAAATTTGTATGCAAATTTTAACTTTTCCACTGACATTTATATCCTAATAATGTGAATAGGCCTAATTCAACCATGCTGAATTTAAATATGAACTAAGTTTTCCTCTATTATGTACCATTTTTTACAATAGTAGAGATAATAAAATACACTTTCTTACATTTGAAGAGAAAAATTTATACCTAAACTGAGACTTAAACCCAAGATCTCTTGTTTTGTACACCAGTGCTCTGTCACCGAGCTATTTAGGCTCCCAATTTAAACACATATTTATACAATTCCTACATGCTGCTGGTAATAAATATTCGTTTCACACATGCCATCGCAACTTCTTTTACAAGAAGATTTTAATGGGAATTAACACTACTTTTATAGCCAATAAAGCTTTATTTTGATGTTTATTATTAAATTTATCACTTTTCATAGAATGACAAATTATATTTGAAGATAAAAATTTACGCGTAAACTCTTCCTTACTCTCAGCCCTATCAAATTTATAGTATTATTAATATCATCCACAACACACTTAATCATAATTTTTTACCACTGTTCTTAATTAATTACTTACTTTGAATATTAGCCCAGTTTATCTACTATTTTCAAATAAAAGCTTTTTAGAATTCCTTTTATGAAGAGACTTTGATTCATCTCTTATTATTGAACTTTTATAGGAATAAATCACTATGAGGATTAATTTAAGATAAAATCAAATGTTTCCTCCCTCTCCTCATATTAATCTTCTAAGTAGATCGCGATTTCAAAACCATAACAGTCCCATCTTTGGTACCATCTTGACGACTGATGTTATGTTGATCAGAAGAAACATTTCTTCTTCCCTCTGTTGGTGGACCGATGAACCTCTGGATCAGGTCAGGATTCGCAGGAATTTTGAAGTTTATAAATTTTTCTTTGTTTTTCTGAATGTGGATTTTTTTCCCAAACTGTGAGTTCTCTTTGTTTTTCTATGTTTTAAATTAGACTGGCTTTTGATTCAATTAGTTGTTTTTCAGACCAAGCATGAACAGCTACTGCTTGGTCTGAAAAACATCTAATTGAATCAAAAGCCAGTCTAATTAAACAAATAGAAAAACAAAGAGAACTCATGATTTGGGAAAAAATCCACATTAAAAAAAACAAGAAAGAAAAACTTATGAACTTCGAAATTTCCATGGATTATGACTGGATCTGGAGGTTTATCGGTCCACCAACAGAGGGAAGAAGTAGTTCTTCTGATCGACACAACATCAGTCACGAGAGGGTACTAAATATGAATCCACCAAGAATTTGAAACTGCGGTCTACTTAGAAGATTGGATATGAGGAGAGGTATGAAGCATTTAATTTAATCTTAAATTAAACCTCATAGTGATTTCTTCCTATAAAAGTTCAAGTTAAATAGCTGCATTTTATTTTGAACATCTTCATTTGTTATGTTTCCAATTTTAAATTCTAGGTAAATAAAATGTTGTATCTGTTCTATAATTTTCATTTCATCAATTATAATTATTTTTGGGGCACGCCGTAGCGTAGTGGTTAAGGTACTGCACTACAAGCTGGAAGGTCGAGGGTTCAAGTCCCGGTGGGCTCAGGATTTTTAAACTGATCCAAACCTTCTGGCGGCATTATGTCCCTGGGGTCGACTCAGCCTCTAACGGAAATGAGTACCAGACACTTGTTCTGGGGGTAAAGGCAGCCGTCACGCAGGCTGACAATCTGGCTGACATCAAGTGCCGATTGTCCAGAAAAAGTGGGAACCTTAACCTCCTACTACCCCAAGGGCCTCATGAGGCCTGTAGTGGGATTACTTTACTTTACTTTATAATTATTTTTATTCTTAATTTTTTTTTAAATACTAATATTTTTGTTTTAGTTGTTGATATTGATAGATTGTATACAATACTACAATCCAAATTTCTCTTCCTTTAGAATAGAAGGAAATTTTCAATCAGAAAACAAATTTTTAGGAAGTAATGATTACTGGCCTATTAATTAAATTACACTAGTGCTCATCCTACATCTAGGTAACATAATATAACTCTGTAACTCTGGTGTCATAATTCCATTGAGTAATTGCACTATTTATTTTTGTAATTTGAGTGCCACATTTCAAAAGTAAACATAATCTTACTTGGAAATTGAATGTAATTTTCAGGGAAAAACTGTGTTTTTAATAAAGAAAGGTCACAGAGAGTAAGAGGGCTAATAGCTCCCCCAGGCAGGTTGTCTCCATGGAAACGAGCCAGTACAAATCACTCTCACAGCAGCTGTTATTTCAATTCTTCATGGAAATACCACAGCTTTTTTTTTTACGTGACATTGAAATCCCATGGCTTAGAGTCATATGAAACACGCACGAAATAAAGTAACTTTTTTTATCATGAATCAAAATGAATCCAAAAGCTGATGCAGAAATATAATCATATATTTTCCCAACTTTTCTTGTTTCATCACAAAAATGTTTTTTAAATACTCATTAAGTATTTTAATTTTTTAGTCATAAATTATATACCATTTATTTAAATAACATAAAAAACACTAAGACTTAAGATTTTAATCCAAGTCTATAAATATGTAATTAGCACTTTGTCAAGAAATTTCAATCAGATTACACCTTAGGCCTGGATCAATAATATCTTTCTTTACTTTAGATACATAAAATATAGCTAATTTTTATGGCTTATTTATAGTCATTTAAAAACCTTGTCAAATTTTAACTTAATGATTTTATAAATTAATGTTTATGCATTTTACATTTTGGAAAATTAAGATTTACCAATCTTAGCTAAATCTGAACTTATTATTACTTATTATTATAGCTAGCATGCTATAATTGTATCGACTACCACTGTCAAATAAGGTTTTAATCCTTAATAGATCCCAAATATATACTCCTCCTGGCACGACAGGCCTACAAGGCCCTTAGCCTACCAGCTGGCTGCTGGCCTCACATCCACATGTGTCAATCACAGAGGTAGATGATAATCAGCCAGTGTAGGGGTGACATGTGGTCAGCATATCGAGTCCCCCAGCCGTTATAGCTGGTTTCCTCAACCTGGAGCCGCTACTTATTGTAGCTACCCAAATGCATCACGATGCTGGGTGGGCACCGGTCCCATACTGGCCGAAATACCATGAAAAAATTTCTTCCCCCATGGAGACTCGAACCAGCACAAGTCCTGTAGCTCTGCGCCAAGGCTTCCTACCTTAACCACTCGGCTACGGCGCGGGACGATCCCAAATAGATGTATAGTAATAAATAAATAAATAAATAAATATATATATATACTAGAAGTCCCGGCCACACGTTGCTGTGGCTAAGGTATATGTTAAAAATTTTAATTAAGTTGCTGTCTTTCAGCCAGATTAAAAGTAAAGTGATCCCACCACAGGCCTCAGGAGGCCCTTGGGGTAGTAGGAGGTTAAGGCTCCCACTTTTTCTTGACAATCGGCACTTGATGTCAGCCGGGTTGTCAGCCCTGCGTGACGGCCGCCTTTACCCCAGAACAAGCGTCTGGTACTCATTTCAGTTAGAGGCTGAGTCGACCCCAGGGCCATAGTGCTGCCAGAAGGTTTGGGTCAGTTTAAAAATCCTGACCCCACCGGGACTCGAACCCTCGACCTTCCGGCTTGTAGCGCAGTGCCTTAACCACTAC
Source organism: Diploptera punctata (assembly GCA_030220185.1). Taxonomy (NCBI): domain Eukaryota; kingdom Metazoa; phylum Arthropoda; class Insecta; order Blattodea; family Blaberidae; genus Diploptera; species Diploptera punctata. The sequence continues at coordinate 240,253 of JASPKZ010007754.1, read as the reverse complement.
GCTACGGCATGCCCCCTTCAGCCAGATTACTTAAAACTAATACTTACACACGAAATTAATAATATTGAAAATAAAATAAACACTGAACACACTTACATTATGAAATAATCAATATTTGTAATTCAATTGAAATTCGCGGTTGCAACAAAAAGCACAGCCATCTGGATCTCTCTTTGTTAAATAATAAACCAATTACTTTACCAAATTACCTTACACCGCCATCTGTTAGAATCGTATGGAACTCATAGATAATTACACCGTCATCTGTTAGAATCGTATGGAACTCACAGATAATTATAACTCTTTGTTAAATAATAAATGAATAATTTGCAATAAAAAAATAATGCGACCATAAATTTAGTTATAAACTACCCTAAGTCTCAAGTTGGATCAAACTGCACACAGTGTGCAAAATTTTATTAAAATTGGTTCAGTAGTTTAGGATTCCATCGTTGACAAACAACGTGACATGTAATTTTTATATATTATGATATATATATATATATATATATTTGCATTAGGAGGCTATATTGAGTAACAGCTCAGTAACATATAAAGTCAGAGGTCTCATGTTCAAATCCCGGTTCAGGTATTTATTTTCTTTTCATGTCACATTTGGCCTACATTGCTTAATGTCAAACTTTAATTATAACACTGAAATATATATATTGGAGGATGGTCCCTGGGATTTCCAATGTAGCTGTGAAGGAATGATAAGAACCATGAAAATAAGTAGAACAATGAATTCTAGTGAAGCTGTAACAGGCATAGCAACTCAATGGTGGATTACACATCTTTTAAAAAGTAGTAAGAGCTTTGAAGAATTATAAATCTGGATGATCCATAGCAGCCAAAATGTCTTTTTATGATGATGAATTAATACATCTAGACCAATATAAATGTAAATGTATTACACTTAATAGTGTTATTTGAATCTGAAATAAATCACTATACTAATTATATTACTACAGAATCTATTAAAGAGGAGATTGGACAGATAAAAAATAAAATTTCTAAAGAAAGTTTTCTAGAATTGTATCTATAATAATAACACTGGTCAACATGATTTTTGTCTCATGAGTACCAATAGTCGTACTTAATGCAGTTTTTTATCTTGTTTTTAAATATGTATTCGGAATTTCTCCATCACCCACAGTTTTTTTATTTCAATTTTAATTAATGGATTTAAATAATTATTTTTTAATAAATGTTTTTTCGTCCATTTGTCCATTGTAAAATAAAACCAAATGAGCTAACTTAGGAGATTTCAGCTATGGAAAAAAGATATCAAGGCAAATGGATCCTAATATGCTGGCCAATTATTGTTGGGCCATCAAGAGGGATGCTCCACAGACGAAATATAGCAGGAAATCGTCATTTCTTACTTTCTAGGCGAGTCCGAATGTTCGAATATTGTGTAGTTACGAATGTTGGTTGGTTGGTATCTAATGTCGAGCACTTGATAATGAAATCGTTCGCTCTCTTGCACTCCAATATTTAGCAGAAAGGCTGGTCTCTTCTACAAAAGCTGGACAACGGAGGAGATGGTTTCTTTCCATATCTTCATTTAAATTGCAAAAAGGGCATTTAGGTGAATCTGTTATGCCAATTCTGTGTAGGTGTTTATTCAAGCAGTCATGTCCCGTTAGCAGTCTAGTAGTTACAAATGTAGAAAATATTAAAGTGTTTGAAATTATAAATTCCTGTCTCTCGGAAATCTTGCATGATGGAGAAAAACCGATACCATATTTGAATTAAGTAGAAAAAATACTATCAGAATCACATATTTTTCTTTCTGAGACAAAAAAAAGTTTTTTTTTCGTTGCTCACTGTAATTATTATAATTATTTGCTTCTCAAGCCCAGGATACATAGGGGGCATACACATGAACTATGTACACCTAGATAACACCTGATAAACACATCTACATTGCAGGGGACATCAGTGGTATAACTTCAACATTACAAATGGAGGAAATGTCATACACAAGCCTGTCTAGAAGGCTGAAAAGTGGCAGCCCCACCACTAGAAGTACCTTGCAATGGACTTGTAATCAGCCCAAGTGAAACTAAAATTAGTAAAGTAAAGTAAAGTGATCCCACTACAGGCCTCAGGAGGCCTTTGGGGTAGTAGGAGGTTAAGGCTCCCACTTCTTCTAGACAATTGGCACTTGATGTCAGTCGGGTTGTCAGCCCTGCGTGATGGATGCCTTTACCCCCAGAACAAGCATCTGGTACTCATTTCCGTTAGAGGCTGAGTCAACCCCAGGACCATAGTGCTGCCAGAAGGTTTGGGTCAGTTTAAAAATCCTGACCCCCACGGGACTCGAACCCTTGACCTTCTGGCTTGTAGTGCAGTTCCTTAACCACTACGCTACGGCGCGTCACTTGTAATAATCTCAAGACCTAACAATGCTGGAGAAATCAAGAACATCTTAAATATAGGAATAGACTCAACTGAGCCTAAACCTAAAACACTCATTATGATGATGAATTATAATTATTTGTACTAATAAAAAAAGTCAATGTTGTTGTCAGAAAATTAATATACTTACCACTTTCCATCGTTCTTTGACCACGTGGCCAGGCTGAAGCAGATCTTCACTTGTCATGGTGATGTTATTGTTTTGATCTGTTGATTCGTCCCCTACATGGTGAAGTGGGGTCTCTTGCTTCCTGAAATCAAACAAATCAAATGTCCTACATGAATATCTGTAGAAAGAGAACAAAAACAATATTTTATGTTATAAGTAAGAAAATTAGTAAAAGTTATGTTACAGTTATTTTGGCTGACAGCTCAGCCGTCCAGGTTCATTTCCTGGCTACAGCACAGACATTTTTCTTTATACAGAGTCTGGAATGGTATCCATTTAACGTTGTGAAAATAATTGATCAGTTACTTGAATAAGAATTAATGAAATATGGTTATGAAAACTGAAATTAAGGTTGAAGGATGCATCATGCTAACCATGTAACTAGCCAAAGGCAGCAGACAATTTTATAAATTTTAGGTATTGGATCTTTTCACAGGGAAACAAGTTAAAGTAAAGGAGATATAATAAATTAATGAACAGTAATAATATTGAGATTGTTATTGGAGGCATATATTAATGAGGGGAAAAAGTTGCTGATGCCCTCTGAATTAAATTATAAATTGTTTTTAAGCAAGTGATTCAATCCACAGAAATCCCATATGCACAATGTTTACATCTGACATGAGCTTAGTCAAATGTTTATCACTATTTAAACTATTATACTTGCTAATTTTTTTTTAATTTAAGAAAGAAAAATATCGGTCGTGGTGGATTAGTGGTTATGCTCCTTGCCTCTGGCCCCAAGAGTCTCGGGTTTAAACCTGACCGGGATATGGATTTTTTTAGGATGGAAAAATCCAAGGAGCAAGTCCTCCAGTAGGGACTTTAAGCCATGGGTCCCGAGTCTGAAGATTTTCAGGGTCATAAAAGATCCTTAAGCCTGAATAAAAAGGCCTCTAAGCAAAATTTACCAAATTTTCTCGCCCTAGTACTACCTTGGCTCCCTAGATGTCAGTATGAGGTGGAACGCTGACCACGGGCCACTCCAATGATATCTATACGGAAACAAGTATAACTAAATTAGTATGGTTCAAATTCTTCCCTGTAGGGGGAGAGTGTCTAAATCTCATTGAGGGAAACAAGGGCTTACAAGATTACAAGAAGAAAGAAAAATGAATGCTCGAACCGGGACATGAACCTGGATCTCTGATTCTGTACATTAGTACGATACCAATTACACCATCTGAGCACCGATAAGAATGTCAACATTTCTTCCTACATATACAATTCTCGTTTGTGCAAAGGCTGATAGCTGTTGATACCAATGCACCAACTGATGTATTCTATTCAGAAGTATTTTTATTGAGAATTTGTACATTACTTTTGAGCAGTAAAGCTTCATAGTATACTTATGTTTATGAGATGTCTCATGGAAATTAAATTTCATCCCAGCTTTGTCAGATGCCTTAGCTGAGTGGTTTAAGGTATCATGGTGCAGAAATAAGGACATTGCATTAGTTCGAGTCACATTAGAGAAGACATTTTCTCATGGAATATCATTCAGAAAAGGAATGGTGCAAACCCAGCATCAAGAGGAATATGGGTCGTTACAATAAGTAGCAGTTCCAGGTTGAGAAAACCAGCTACAGCAGCTGGAGGACCTGACATACTAACCACATGTCACCGTTATACAGGCTGGATAATTGCCCAACTCTATGATTAACACATGTAGATGTGAGATCAGCACAAGCAGATAGACCAAGGGCTTTCTATGACTGTCACATCAGGCAATTTAGTTAGTTACATTTGTCTTGATGACTGAGAAAAAAAACTTAAGTAATGAATTGAATTGGCATTTACTTGATGAAAATCCATAACTTATTTAATTAAATAAAGATAAAACTTAAAGTTTTATGTGATTTTCAAATTTATTAAAATATAAATTAGTTACAGCTGTTTTAGTACTTTGCACCTTCTTCAGACATGATAACAAATTAATGAATTTTGTTATTATAGTACATAACTGTAACTATGCAACAATTTTTAGATATTTTTTTACAATCTCCATTATAAATTTAAAAGAGGGGATTCATTCAAATCTAGTTGGGAATTTAACAGCTTATTACCACTTTTCAATTTATTTATCTCTACAACTTCTAAAAGGACCAACTTCTTTCCTTTGTCACAAACATGTAAAACTTAAAATATGAAACAAAACAGTGATCATGTTGGAGTAGATGGTTAGCATATTTTGAATTATCTAAATTTCTGTTATATGCTCTCATATGTTCTTCTATACGAGAAATAAAAGGTCTGCCAGTTTGTCCTATATAGACATTGTCACATGTGCCACACTTCAATTTATATACACCTGATAATTGTTCCTTTTTTACTTTGGTTGTATTGTTTTTTATTATATTTTGTAAAGTTTTATTAGTTTTAAATGCTACATTAATGTTCAACTTTTTTACGTATTTAGGTATTTTATTGGAAAGTGGGCCTATGTAGATTCCCAATAGAGCACATAAAATTCAGTTGTGACAGAAGTGGTGCACATAAAATCTGAACTGAACACCATCTGTGAAATAAGACTAGTCTCCCATTTCACAAACAGAAACCTTGAATAACAACTTCATTGTAATCATCTTATTTGAAACGGATTTATTACCTGTACTGCTGACCCTAATCCCAATCTACACAATACATTTACGTATGCCTCTATAAATATAGATACAAAATCTATAATTAATTAATAAGATGTTAATAGAACTTCTATCTATCTATCGTCGGGTTTTTACAGCTGCTGCCGTCTTCCCGTGCCAAACTTACAATACATATATAAAATTGATGAGATTTAACTTTTGTAAGTTATTAACATATTCAGATCTTGAAATAGACACATTCTTTCAGTTTACATACCATCTAAGTACTTATTTATAAGTGGTAAAATAATATTTGCCTCTCTACTGTGGGAGGTGGATTGTTTGAATTGGATATTGCATACTAGGGTGAAGTTTATAGGGATATAAATTCCCTAGTGCCTCCTCCAAATTGACAGAGAGCCCAACAATAAACCTAAAGGAGTGAACAAAATATGACAAGCCTAGCAAATCAATGATAGATATAGAACATTTTTTTTAATAAAAAAAGTTTGATGTTTAAAACTATAACCTCTAAATGAGGCCATGAAAATTGACGAAGAAAATTAGAGACTCCACTGGGCATATCTGAACCCACTAGTTAGGAAGCAGCTGAGCAAGCTTGGCAGTTTACCTGTATATGATACATTATGATTTATTAAAAGAAATTAATCTTGTAATAAAATAATTATTCTAACCTAAGGATAATTGGTAGATCTATTTAATATATATTTGGTAAATTTCAGGCTTATACTAGTTTGTATGAATTAGATATTAGTAAAAATCTCTCTAGATATTCCTATCCTGAGACTGGATCTTCTAATTAAGTTATTCATTCTATATTTTGTTGGTCCATTTTCCATTCCTGCCTTCTTCTACTACAGGCTACCTACATATACCACATTTTGTATAAAATGTACAATGTGTTAGAGGAAAATTAATGAAGGTCGTCTGTTCAGTACGTAACAACATGGTGCCTTATAAATACTTGGGAGGTTTAAGAACAGAAAAATTAGCACCTTTACGTTAATTGTCAGTATAAGAATTGGAAACATTTGACTAGTATTAAGTTGCTTGGAATGTTTACATAGAATAAGGTAGATGATATTGCTTCACCAATTGCAACGTTTCATTTAGATATTAATTTTCATGGAAATAATTTTTTTCGTGAAGAAATAAACATTCAGAAGAGGACCCATAAGACAAGTTCTGTGTTATGAAACTGCTCATAATGTAACTCGAATATTTTCATGAGCCAGGTCAAATTATAAAATTCTTAGTTCATGCCTCTGGAGAAGAGGCTGAAAGCTTAGAATTCATAATTTGATTTGCTGTCAGCTGTGTGGAGTTATTTTAGTTAACTAATGCAGGAAAAGCTTTAAATCTAGCAGCTCCTATGATTTTTTTCCTTAGAAATCAATGCCTAAATGAAAAGTGTGAATGAAAAATTGTTATCTGGGAAGTTATCTTATTTACATACTAGATGGGACATTTAGATATCATATATATCTGATTGAAATTAGACAATTAGACAATCTGAGTTTAATCTTCGGCAATAAAGAGTTATTTTCTTCACAAACTTGTTCTTGTTGCCCACTGAACCTCCTTTAAAATGATGAATTTTCCCTGGATAAAGTCTGCTAAAACATAGAGATATCCATTTTTTCTCAACTCCCCTTGGGACTTCATAGAGAACCAATATGTTTCAATTTTTTTTTATATTGGCTACTTGATTTTTACAGAAATATTAAAATAACATATCATTTTAAAAAATAAGCAAAAGGAAAAGTAATCCCTTCAAAAATTAGAAGAATGATGATCTTAATAAACTTAAAACCTTTTAAAACTGCAGAAGTGAAGTCAGAAATATCAGTATGCTTTCAATGACACATGAATGTAAATTCAAATAATCAGAAAATAATTACTGAACAATTCATATTTACAAACTCTGCTCTATTCAAGCTTCCAATTACTTTGTGCTCTATTCCCATAGGAAATTCTGCAATATGGTAACATATTACTGTTGACATAATGGTTAATTTTGAAAGAGTACATCCAATTAATTATCAATTACACACATGCACAGAAATTTATAATTTGCAGAATTATCGTCCTTATTCACATTTTCAGTGTTTTATTCTGTTTCACAAATATTTAAAATCCCTTCTTTAGAAAAACGTGAAATTAACTGGACACTTATTAAAATGAAGTAAAACATTAATTAACTGTATATTATTCAACTGGGTTGCCAAATTATTTATTAGAAAAATAAATCCCATCTTCAGCTATCTCTTTGTCTGTGATACCATAATGTAACCCATATAACAAGGCCAGACCAAAGAGAAATCCCAAGCATGCCATATTTACAGAAAATCATATTCATATTATATATTTAATTAAATATAGATATTTTAAAGTGGTTGAGTCACTTTATTAATTTATTTCACAAAATTAAATTTATAACAAATTTACTGCATTGTATAGGATTATTAATATTTTCAGTATTCAAAAGTAGAAAAGTACAAGGAATTCAATATAGAAACTAAAATTATGGCATTTCATGGGATAATATCCAAGATATTTAAAATGATAAGATCTCTCTAAAATTTTATTCTGGAGACAGATTTTACTTTGTATGGGATAGTTATAATAAAAGTTTGGAAATTATTAATCAAGTTATGAAACCATCCCTTGTACAAAAAAACACCAGATTACGTTTATATAACACTTAGTCTAGACCAGTGTTGACCTATGGTAGTGAAGCATGGACACTAAAAAGACAACATGAGATTTATGCACAGAACAGTGGGTTACACCAGATGGGATCGGAAAAGGAACACCAATATCTTAAAAGAATTCAATTTTGGAATATATTAAACAGTACTAACTAAATTGGAAACACCATCTTGAAAGAATGAGTTCAAATTGGATCCCCAAAGCTGTTTATAATTGTATACCAAGTGGATGAAGATATCTGGGCCGTCCTATGAAATGCTGGAGGGAACATTTTCTATAGGATCGTAACAGGCCTTGGTCTAATACTTAAAAGAAAGAAGAAGAAGTATTCAAAAGATCAAAAATCTCAAACTTATGGATAGAAAAGGGAGAGCAAATATCACAAGTGACATTTGTAAGAAATTTCTTTGGGCTGGGTCTGTGAAAAGAGCAAATAATAATTATTAATAATTGTAAAATATGTATTTTATATCTAAAATACTGAATGTTGTGAAATTTTAATTTATAATTACTTTAACTGAATGTTTATACTCAAGAATGTTTATTGCATTGTCTACCCTATCTTTTGTATGCAATTACAAAGGGACAGTGATGATTCTTTAATGTTTCATCTTTTCACATGATGGTACTCCCTAAACACCAATACCGATAATATTGAGAACTCTAAATTGACCAAAAATGGAGCTTGATGGTTTTGCAGTGAACCCTTTAATTGAGTTACCCAGATCAGAAATGTTGATTTGATATGAGTTTGCATAAACTCTATTAACAAAATAATGCAATTAAAATATTGGCAAAAAATTCTCCAAATAATTCAGATCCTTAATCTTCAAACAAGAATAATATTTCAACTTCTATTTTAATATGAAGAAAATAACAAAATTATAAACTCTGTAGTTGGACTGTTATGCATCAAAACTGTATATAAATTTTAAATTATTGAAGCTTTTCTGTAATGTCAAAAATGTGTATGCTCTGACAGTTCATGTTTGTAGAAGTGTACTGTTTTCTATTTAAGCTAAACAAAATATCAAATTCTCAACTCATAATGAGAATGTATTTATCAATAATGATAAATATTACAAAACTGACATGAGTTATTTATATGTCCCAACATTTAGTAAATTTTTATCTTCCTGTGTTTGGCATTTTATTACTTTCATATCCTGCTCCATACATTATCTAATGGCTTTGCTAGGAGGTGAAAGAACAGCAAAATATACATCAGTTTTAATCAAGGAGAGCAATGATTGAAAAATCAAGTTATTGTTAAGTTTTACACATATTCTACCACTTTTCTACATGACTGCCATCTAGGTGAAAACACATACTGGTACTCCATCTTTCAACTGTGAAACTAAATGTAGACCTTAACATTTAAACTGTAAATAGCCTGCTGCTTCTATGATACGATTCCGTAAATCAAGCAGATGTAATAAGGATTTTTTCATAAAGTGAAACATAGAATTTTCCACATTGTGTTGCAAGGGGCATTCAACACCCTACTGAAGCGTCAAAGTTGATGCATTCGGACTATCACCAGAAATTTCAACCTGCTGCACTGTTACTGCTAATATGTGTGGTTGTCCATGATATGCCTCATCTCACACACACTGCTGATATGCTTAAATCCGTTTACAAGCAGACAAATGCTTGCCTTTGTGGGGACTAGTTTATGGAATTTATAGGTAAATTCAGCTGTGGCATCTTCATAAGGCAATCTGCATACCCGTGCACAAACAATGGCAACCCGTTCTTCCATGCTAAACATGTTGCATTAAGCTAACAGTGTATGCTAAAAAAAATGTAGTGTTTTCATGGAAATGGATAGTGACTTTAGAGATATTTTGTATATCATGCAGAAACTTTCAACTCAGCAATGATTAAGTTATGTAGGTACGAAATAACACTATTAGGTTTATTTTAATTTGTGTTGAGTTGTTTTTGACTCACCTCATACTTCTTAACTCCCTCGCAGACTTGAGTTTCTTCACTGCATTTGTGACTCACAAATGCAATGAAGAAACTTGAGTTTGCGAGAGAGTTAAGAAGTATGAGGTGAGTCAAAAACTTGAGTTTCTTCACTGCATTTGTAACTCACAAATGCAATGAAGAAACTTGAGCCTGTGAGAGAGTTTAGAAGTATGAGGTGAGTCAAAAACAACTCAACACAAATCAGCAATGATGTTCAATATGAGGCAATATGGAAAATGCTGATAAAGATGAATTGGAAGAAAAAAAAATGCTTTTCAATTAAATATTGTAAATGCTTTTCAAAATAGCTAATTCATATCAAAACTTAATAAGCAGGAGAAAAATTCAACACTACTTGATATCAATAAAAAATATTTATCTATCATTGTTCATTTTTTTTGTCCAATGCCACCAGGTTGTCTTTTATAACATTTCTGGCTTTCTCTCCTGGCAATGGTGGAATCATAATCCATTTCTTAGGTTGGGGCACCTGGAAGGCAGAGTTACATCACCCTGATTATATGATGGGTGATAAATGGTAATGAAATGCCAGGAGAGTTCTTAACCTAAACTTAACCTAAATTCCAGACCATGGGCAACTACAGGAATAATTTTCTTTTAAAGAAAAATTCCTATGGTCTGACCAGGAATCAAACCCAGGACCTCATTAACTGTAGTCAGAAACGCTGACCACTGGCCCATGAGGCTGGTCTGTAGCTTTTGACAAAAAAAAAATCTGTGTTATGATAGTTCCACATGGCCAAGGCTGACTGAGATAATTACTCTTACTGGCTGACAGATATAATTTTAAGTAGTCATATGCTTGGTATGACTCAATCTTTCAGCTTTGGCTCCAAACATTTTACTCTAGAGAGAATATTTAAAGGAGTGTTATTTATAAGCAAATTGTAAGTTTTTTAAAAAAGGGCCACATATTCATACTTCTATAATTGTTAATTAAATAAAAATAAAACATAGTTTTCAGACTGAAGAAGGTACAGTGTACCGAAACAGCTGTCACTGAATTATATAATAAATATGAAAATCAAATAAAACTACGTTTTATTTTTATTTAATTAACAAATATGGATTTTCATCAAGTAAACACTAACTCAATTGATTACTTCTATAATTGTTCATTTTTTTTTGTCCAATGCCACCAGGTTGTCTTTTATGACATTTCTGGCTTTCTCGCCTGGCATTGGTGGAATTGTAATCCATTTCTTGGTTGGGGCACCTGGAAGGCAGAGTTACATCACCCCGATGATATGATGGGTGATAAATGGTAATGAAATGCCCGGAGAGTTCTTAACCTAAACTTAACCTAAATTCCAGACCATGGGCAACCACAGGATTAATTCTCTTTTAAGGAAAAATTCCTATGGTCTGACCAGGAATCAAACCCAGGACCTCATTAACTGTAGTCAGAAATGCTGACCACTGACCCATGAGGCTGGATAACCTCCAAAAGTTTGAAGAACCACAGTTACCATTGGTTAGTTAATTTATCAAGACTAGTCACAATGCCATATTTTTTCCACCGACTTATCCCACTTTTAGCATGTACAAGACACCTTATGCAATACTAGTTCAGCATTATGGAGTAATTAAAATGAAGAGCCCCCACGGGCTTGTCGTGGTGGAGGTACTCAGTACCTAATGTCCCAGACGACTAGATAGGGAAGTCTGGTTTTTAACTAGCTTGCTATCTAGTAAGAGGAGAAGGGAAGTGAACTAGCTCCAACGTGGGATACCTCAACGGTTTCAGAAGTGGATGAAGAAAATTGTTCTCAACAGTAAAGAAGGCAGAAGAGGAAACCTGCAAGACAAGGGGTAGATGGAACTCCAAAGCTTTGGTTAGCAACCCGTCTAGGAGAAGGAAACTCCAAAATAAATCCCCGATCCACTAGGGAATGTGGTTGTGTGTCTGGGCTGGTAACCTGACCACGTAAAAAATTTCCAAACTCATCTCTCTCATGGTGTTCAGCTGGATGGATTTAATGGACGACAACTTAAGGCCAGTGAAAAGATGGATAGAACAACTGTGAGGCAGAACAGACATTTTGCCTAGCCCATGAAGTAAAGAAGAAGAAGAAGAAGAAGAAGAAGAGTAAAGAAATTATGCTTTAGCCTCAAATGCTCTATTACTTCTAAAATATTGAAGTGCAAGAGAAAAATAGTGGCTTCATTACTAAACGTCTAGGCATTTAAACAACCCATTTAATGGTCTCAGTTCTCTTAACCAGATTTTGCTACTTTTCAATTCACGTAGCTATTCAAGTATCTTCACAAGACTGAATGGACCTTGTTCCAAAGAAAAAAATTCTATGATCAAATTGTGTAGTCATGAGGCAGTCAAAGAATATTATATAAATTTGAATAATTGCAATTTTGCACAAGAATTTTTTATATTCTTAGAAACAGTTCAATTCTATTAAATGTGAATTAAAGTCAACTCAATTGGTAGAGTTTAGTAATTATATTCAAGACATGATGGGAATTGTCAACATAACATGTGTTTCTTAATGGTTTTCCTCAGTCATCAAGATAAATGTATTTTTATTATAATGGCCCTTTTCATTTGACAACTGACCATGAATTTCAAAATATCCAAAACCTACAACTAAACTCAACAATAAAATTACATGACTTGCTGATATGCAATCAAAGTAGTATGATCTAAGACCCTGTTTTGCATTTTTAAATGAGAATATAACTAAAAAGATAAATATAACCACATTAAAAGAAAACCTTTTATTTCTACAGTTACTTATCACATCACAATTTTAAAATTATATAACTAACTAACTCACTGGCACTATCGAACCCTCGGGTTCATGGCCGCGCAGACATAAGCTCTCCATACATCCCTAACTTGAGCTAATGTTTTCCAATCATTTCCTGTATAATCCACTTCCCTTAAATCATAGTTAACGTTATTCTCCCACCTCATTCTTGGTCTACCAACTGGGCGTTTTTCCTCTGGTTTTCCTACAAGAAGCTTCCATGCACATCTTTCATTCCCCAATCATGCCCCATGTCCTGCTCATCGCAGTCTACGAGACTTAACTGTTCTTATTATATCTGGCTTCCTACAAAGACCATGTAGTTCACTGTTATGTAGTCTTCTCCATTCACCTGTCTGTTCATCTCCCTTTGGACCAAAAATTTCCCTAAAAACTTTATTCTCAATTACTCGTAATCTCCTTTCCTCCCTTAAAGTAAGATACCATGTTTTGCATCCATACAATATAACTGGTAGAAAAATAGTTTTATATATTTTATCCCTGTCATTTTTCGTTAAAACTTGTTTTAAAACTTCTTCTCTATTGTGTAGTTTCATATTTTTAATTTTATGTTTGAACTCAAAGTTTAATTTTGATAAAATGTTGGCAACATTCCTAATTTTAATGGCAATTTTCAAGGGAACTCGAACTAAGGATGATAAAGGAGAAGTGGAAGAGACTCTGACAAATTGGAATGGGAAATTTACTTAGCATATTAACTTACAGGACACTGTAGTGATTCACAACAGCTGTCACTGCACTAATTACTACAAACATCTATTGGTTTGCTATAAATTGACTCCTCTCTGCCTACTACAACAATTTATTGGCAACAACCCACTCAGAAAGCAGCATAGGCCTTGAACTGAGATCAAGTCCACAGGGGAGAGGGGAAGAAGGCAGAGTACACAGTTGTGTGCCAGAAAGTACCAAATACAAATAAATATCCCAAACTTGGTGTATGTGAGACATAAAGAATTCATCCAAGGTATGTACATAATAGTATACAAATTTATTTAAAATATTAATTAAAGCAAAATAATATTACAATAGAAAAATAGCCTAAATCATAGTGGAATATTGTAGGCCCATGCATAAGTATTTTTATAATTTAAAGTAAAGTAATTAAAATGTTAATGTTTCTATTATTAATTTAACACTTCTCACTGAAGGATAAATTTTTCTCTTCAAATATAACTAAAATGCTATTTTTAAGCTTGTAAAGATCCCTTTCCTTTCTACAAAAATTAAAAAAAATATTATTTAATACCATTCACTCACATAATTTTAAAATATGTTTATCATAAGTAATGTCACGAGTGATTTCCAAATCATCGATAAATTGACTCGTCACTTCATGACTTGTGAATTTATCTAGAGGATTTGGAAATCAAGAAAGGCATTTGTTACAACTATTTAATGAATAAAATTAAGCTATTTACCCAAAAATTATTATTTAAATATAGTTACTGGTATTTTAAAATATTTATATATTTAATGTAAACGGCTATGTTTGAAAACAAATCAGAAATGTGAGGTTATGTTTATTCACTGCAACTTGATTATAATATTTATTGCCAAATAGGATGACAATATTCTAAGAATACACCCTAGTGGAGAAATAATGAAACATAAAACTGTATATTATACCAACATTATAGGTTATTAATTTATTTTTTTTAGTAAACCCAGTAAAATCAAGAAATCTGTTCATTATTTGCTATATTTAATGTATTTGTTGAAGAGTCAGTCACTACAAAATAATGCTCAGATCTGTTCAGAATATTAAAAAGGAACAGCTTTCTTTATCACAAAAACAGAATCTGATAAAGAGAAATCAATAAAGAGTGAGGTGAAACACGACTGTTATTGGTTGTAAAACAAAATTCATTGAAATGTGATTGGTCAATGACTACCATTTGGGGCATGGGTTAAATAGTCATTCAAATACTTTTTTCTCCCATTAAAATCAGGAAAAATATAGTACCAACTAGAAAATGAACTTTAGATAACTTTACACATTCAAGAAAGTAGCTAGGCAAAGAATCATGATTCCAACGATAGAATCTATTTCATGACTACTATTGTTGATATTAGCCTTGGCCACAACAAAAAATATTGTTGTCTGCAAATAAAGCAATATGATTTTTAGAGTGTGGTCTAGATTAGTGAATTGAAGTTGAGAAAAAACCTGATTAATCAAACAGAGAAAAACAATGCACTAAATGATGATAATGTATTTGCAATTTGAGGTCTTTTAAAGTATGGTCTTGTACTGTAACTAAAGAGATAACATTATTTATATAAGTGTTTTATGATAATGTAATCACAGGCTTAGATGTAACTGTCAGCTTCAGATTAATGTTTACACTTCAAAAAGAAGACAAGACAAGGAGATGATGATGATGATGATGATGATGATAATAATAATAATAATAATAATAATAATAATAATAATAATAATAATAATAATAATAATGAGTTCAGATAGAGTTCCCAAGGCCATGCTTCATTATTGTCCAACAAGGAAGAGATCTCTGGGCCGTCCAAGGAAACACTGGATACAAAATTCATCAGTGAGATCGTAACAGGCCTATAGACCCAAGACTTGGTTGGATGAAGCAGAAGATAATAAATTAGTTTAAGTGACCCCGATACAGATCTTAGGAGACCTTCGGGATAGTAGGAGGTTAAGGCTGTCACTTTTCTAGATAATCGGCACGATGTCAGATAGGTTGTCAACCCCTTGTAACAATCACCTTAACCCCCAGAATATGCATCATTTCCATTAGATACTGAGTAGACCCCAGGGTCATTGTATCGCCAAAAGTTTAAGCCTGTTTAAAAAATCTTACATATTGGTAATCGAACCCATGGCCTTCCGGCTTGTAGCATATTGCCTTAAACAAACTGTGCTATGTCATGCCCTAAAAATAATAATAATAATAATAATAATAACAACAATAAATTATTTAATATTGAATTAAATTAATTCTTTATGAAATTCATGGAAGTGGCAAACTAGACACACCTACCTAAATAGGATACAGGACACAAGGCAGGTATTATTAATACTTGATACAACGTAAGAAAATTTCTGAACATTGTACAAGATGTAATATTTACGGAATTCACTATAACTCAATTATATAATAATGAAACTTCCCATCTACGAAGAATTCATGAGCACTTTTTATTTTTACGACCGGTTACTTAATGGATTTATAACATACATATTTTAAATAACAATAATAAGAATAACAACAGCAATAATAACAATCAGAATAACAATAAATCCATGGCGTGACAATCCTACAAGGCCCTTGGCCTATTATTCAGCTGCTGGCCTCACTTCCACATGTGTTAATTACAGAGGAGGACGATCTTCTAGCCAGTATAAGGCTGGCATGTAGTCAGTATGTCGGATCCTCAACCATTATAGCTAGTTTCCTTAACTTGGAGCCGCTACTTAACTACAAAAAAATATCCTTACCATACTGGCTGGGCACCTGTCCCATATTGGTTGAAATTCCACAAGAAATTCCCCATGAGGACTCAAACCAGTGCAAATCCTGTAGTTCTGCACCAAGGCATCATACCTTCCTTGGGGTAGTAGGACGTTAAGGCTCCCACTTTTTCTGAACAATCGGCACTTGATGTCAGCCAGGTTATCAGCCCTGCACGATGGCCGCCTTTACCTCCAGAACAAATATCTGGTACTCATTTCCACCAGAGGCTGAGTCGACCCCAGGGCCATATGCTACCAGAAAATTTGGGTCAGTTTAAAAATCCTGACCCCACCGGGACTCGAACACTCAAGCTTCCGGCTTGTAGCGTAGTGCTTTAACCACTACACTACGGCGTGCCTCCAACAATAATAATAACTACTATTAATTATGTTTGTTTAAACTAAGATATATACATTAATATTAAAATCATTGTTCCATTAGGCTCATCATTTGATATGTGAAGTAACCTCCATGTGGCGCTCCCAAGGCATTGCAGTGGGAAAATGATCTATAACAATTCAAGTGACTCATCAATAATAATAATAATATTAATAATAATAATAATAATAATAATAATTTTTACTTAGGAATATTCCACAATACAGTGTTTCTCCTTCAACCCAAAGTGATTTATCGCCATAGGTTCCTGTCTAAAGCATCGTCTTCCCTCAAATCTCTAGCTTCCATACTTCTCTTCACTCCATCCATCCATCCATCGTTCTTTAGGCCTGCCTCATCCACTTCTTCCATTAGCTATCCAATTAAGGATCTTCTTTGGTATTCTCTCTTCTTCCATTCTTATGAGGTATCCATACCATTTCAAACGTTTTTCTTCTATTTTCCTAATTTCTTTTTCAACTTACATAATTTCCCTAATTGTGCTGTTTCTGACCTTATCCCTCCTTGAAATTCTTGTCGAGTTCCAACATCCAATATTCATTAACCTTTTACTGCTAGTTCGTATATGTAATTCCATCCAGGATTCTTCTCTTGAAGTTTTTTATCATTGTATATTTTTCAGTAGGATGAGGAGCTGGACCATTGCTACAACCCCCAACCTGGAGGACCAGTTAATTTGTAATCAAGGTTATCTTCCTCTAGCTTTTAGTGAATCAACACTGAACTACAAGGCAGTAGCTGTTAGTTTTGGTTCGCCTCGGGTATTTCATTTCATTAATAATAATAATAATAATAATAATAATAATAATAATAATAATAATAATAATAATACTAATAATAATAATAATAATAATAATAACAATAACAATAATAATAATAATTATTATTATTATTGTTATCGGCCGCGGTGGACTAGTGGTTATGCTCCTTGCCTCTGGTCCCGAGGGTCGCGGGTTCAAACCCGACCGGAGTCGATGGAGTTTTTAGGACGGAAAAATCCAAGGAGCAAGTCCTCCGGGATGGACTTTAAGCCGTGGGCCCCGAGTCTGAAGATTTTCAGGCTCGTAAAAAATCCTTAAGCCTGAATGAAAAGGCCTCTAAGCAAAATTTACCGAATTTTCCCGTCCTAGTACTACCTTGGTTTCCTAGATGTCAGTATGAGGCGGAACGCTGACCACTCAAAATGACATCTGTACGATAACAAGTGTAACTAAATTAGTATGGTTCAAATTCTTCCCTGTAGGAGGAGAGCGCCTAAATCTCTGCAAAGGGAAAACATGGGCTTACAATACAATTGTTATTATTATTATTATTATTATTAATACAATTTATTTAGCAGGTTTCACAATATTTCACATATTTCTGCACCCAATTAATCTACTGTCATTCACCTCCACTTAGTATATTTATTTAACGACGTTCTTTAACAGTTTAGATAATTATAATCTCAATCCAAATGTGGGTGTAAAAGAGCAAACAAATTCTGTTCTAGAGGCCTCTTATATCGAGCTTAAACTTATTTACATTCTGTAAACATATGATACGGAATCCAAGGCTTTATTTCATGTCCGAAGGAAGAAATGCTATGAATTTTTCGATCCCGCCGGGTTTTTATTTGCGAACCTCAGAACCGGAGGTGTACATGGTAACTACTAGTTCACCAGGACAATATGAAATTGCAAACTTGTTCTGAGCGACTCGTAAATTAATATTTAATAATTATGAACAAATAAATAAAGTTCAACAAATCATATTGAGAATTTAGTAACTAACGTCAGGTTAAATGAAATGTTATATAAATTTGCATCTTAATGATTTGTTAATACGGTCTACTACAAACTAAAATGAGGTTCTATACAACTCGCATTACACATTATAATAAAACTCTGTTTTTACGATTCTTCAAATTGACTCACAAATATTCGTGTCTTAAAATAATTCACTGAAATATCTTCGGCTGTAGGTTATAAGAACGAAATCCTAGATGGGCAGACAGGGCATTATTATGTAAAAAAATACAAGGTAACAACAACTTAAGCGCATATCAAACGAAAACGAAAACAAAGGCACACGCTAACTTCCTACTCATGTAATATCGAGATAGTCTTGCTTCTGCTCCACAATATAAATATAAGCCTTGGCCTACATCAGAGTCAGGTGTTCAATACCCGATCATCACTTTCTATACCGGTTTTTGCGAGAAAATAATTTACTTATTTTGTGTCAAGAGAAACTACAGATTCATGTCATTCCCGTGCGCAATTTTTTTTCTTATTCTATAGTGTCGTCCGTCATCTTGCACTGTCTTCGGCAGTGACCCCAGATACTGCTATAGATAATGAGAGCCCGCCCCCCACTGTATACGTAGACCTACCTCTCTAATGTATGGTTCGGAGTTCTTGTTCCCTGCCTAAAGGCCGCCGGCCGGGATATTGGCAGTAAAGTTCCACAAATGAAAGGGGGATAAAAATAATGAAAAAAAAAAACTTATATAAAGGAGGGACATAATTGTGTTAATGAATTACGTTTGTAAAATTATTACAAATAATTTGCCATATTTTAGATGACAGCTTAAAACCTATATTGTACATCGTGGAAGGTTTTAACAAATTAAAACGAACGTAATATCGCCCCACTATGATGGTTGTGCGTTTATATAAAAGTGGGTGCCGCGCGACAATGCTTGATAATGTTAAACATGCGGAATTATTATAGTGGCGGTAGTCGGCATATTTATATTTAATTATATACAGTGCGATCAGTATAGCATTGGACAGCAAACAGACTTTTCTGTATATCAAAACTAAATACCGAAACAGACATGAGGTTTTAGCTTTCCAATATTAAACCCAATATTTTCTAGAATAGTAAACAATTATTAATTAAAGAAATATGCAGACATAATAATATCGCACAGCACAAACCACGTGTCTGCTGTCCAATGCTATACTGATCGCACTGTATAACAGCTGCGGGGAAACAAAGGGAGCCGCTGGACTACCAACATAATGAGGCTATAACATAATGTGTGTATTGAACTTTACGGAATGTTTTAGATACACTGCATCAGATCAGACTATCAGAGATTGCAGAGAAGCCTGACTGAATATTTGTAATAGGCAACCAACGTACGAGTCGAAAATTCCCTTCCCAAGCACTACGAGATCTTGAAGGAATAGTAAGTAGGCCTATATGAAAATATTTTTTGAAGTTTTTTTATATGCATAACATTTATAACTCGTAGAACTGTTGAAAGTGGAGACCACCAACTTCGAACATATGCTGCAATAAAATTACATGACTTTTGTATATTCTCTCAAAAAAATGGTATCTGTTATAAGCTTACATCAAGACAGAATTTTCGTATAGTTCTCTATTAGTGGCGGCTCCGTGCCGCAAGCGGTTAGACGCTCGCCTCTCACCACAGGGGTCCTCAGATCGAGTCTCGATCACTCCATGTGGGTTTCGTGGTGGACGAAACGGAGCTTGGGCAGGTTTTTCTCGGGGGTTTTCCTGTTTTTCCCTGCCACAAATTTCATTCCACCATTTCTCCATACTCATCTCATCCGTTTCATTTCGTTCATCCGCCCCTGTGACGGTGCGCCAGGGATGGTCGAGCGGCACCCTTGTAGTTCACAGACCTCTATAAATATAGGGGCTTTATCTCATCACATTCCTCGACCCGACCTGAGTTGGACACGAGTTGAGGATATTTATTTATACATTTATTTTTTCTTCTCTATTGCATGCCTACTGGAGCTTTGTCACCAACTATTTTATGGGTCTACAGGAAAAGGAACAGTCTTCACTATATGTAGGCCTAGTTATTATAAAAAGTTGGAGCGCGATCTTCAATCTTATCATTAAATTGTTATATGCTTAGCGGCGTCTGATGAAGCACTTTCGACAAGTGTTACTTAAAAATAGACATTCAATTCAGACACCTCTACCATCTGTACCAATTTGACCAATAGATTGAATACATCCTGTATAGTCAAATTAAAAGTTAGATGTAGTACAGATAACGTTTATATACTGATCTGATCTTTATAAGCTAAAGTCGAAATTTACAAAAACAGAAAAAATAATCTTTGGTAAAATATTGGATTGAAATTTAAACATGAAAGAAACACAAATATGACGAAAATAACAAATTATATGACTCATGATCAACTTTTTTAGAGGTTAGCGTGAAAACTGTTTCATAGGAAGACATCTGACAACTACTTTATGAAAATAATTTAAACAATTAGGGTTTACTTCTACTAGTTTTTAATACAATGAAACACGAAATTCGCGGGTCTAACATTGATGCGTTATCTCGGAGTATTTAACAGTGTGTTATTTACAACTAATTACATAATTGTTTCTAATTATACGATAGAATGTTTACCCAATGGTTTTTTTAATGCAACTCAAATTGAATTTTGGAAGATGCAATTTTATCTATTATTTAGATTATATAAAGAATCGTTTAGGAATGGAATTGATTGATTTATTGGTATCTAAAACTAAGAACACTGATGTGGAATGAATAGAAAAATTACACATTCTTTATGGTGCTCATATTTGTCTATATTTGGTCCGTCGCATGCTACCGGTTATCTAGACGTTGCCACATATTAGGACCTAATTTCAGAGTCTAGTATGACTGAATTTCATGATTCATTCTTTACCATTATCACCTATTTTATAATTTGATTAGCGAAATAACACTATGTGATATTTTAAATAATATTTATAATCATTACTGAAACTTCCATCTTGGCTCAATTAATGGATAACGTTTGAACTACAAAAATACTCAGTTGGATGATGTACGGTCAAATTATTATTTTATCCTTCATTTTTAAGAAGCTTGTAATAACTAACTCACTGGCACTATCGAACCCTCAGGTTCATGGCCGCGCGGACATAAGCTCTCCATACAACCCTATCCTGAACTAATGTTTTTCAGTCATTCCCTGTATAATCTACTTCCCTCAAATCATGGTTAATGCTATTCTCCCACCTCATTCTTGGTCTACCAACTGGGCGTTTTCCCTCTGGTTTTCCTAGAAGAAGCTTCCATGCACGTCTTTCATTCCCCATTCGTACCACATGTCCATCCCATCGCAGTCTACGAGACTTGACTGTCTCTGACATTCCACGTTCCTAGGAACATGTCCCTGTGTTTGAGCCTTTGGCATGGATTCCATGAAGTAGTCCCCGCCCGGAGAACCGAATGAGGGACTATTTTACCTCCGGAAAATTTTATCCCAGTGGAACCCTTGTCCGCTTTTCTTGACGGTTGTATTTTTACGGTGAAATGTCGTCACTCTTTCGACCAAGGTACTTTTTTCGTCTGGCTTATCACCTTCGACCATCCGGCATGGGTAACACTATCGGCAGCAACGCTACCGCCGGCATAGCTCTCGGGGTCAATTAAGTATGCAAGCCACTGCACCACGACAAGGTAAAGATACCATAGGGGGGAGAAGCTTAAACATTAATATATTAATATAGCATCAAGGGCCGAGGTGCGTATTTCTATTCTTGTATATATGCATGTGTCTTTTGCATATTCACTGAAACTAATTTTTAATGGATTATGAAATGACAATTATTGATTAAATGGATCTGGGAAGTATAATTTTAATTCAGTACTTGGCTTCAAGACCGGTGAAAACTACGATAAAAGCCCCATCAAGTTGCTCGGAACTTGGATTTTCAGTCGAGACCTCTCGAATAGGAGTCTTAAAAGCTATATTATTTCCGATGCCTAAAAAGGCCGGTTTAAACGCTACGTTTTATAGGACAGGACAAATCCTATCTGATAAAATATGGCATGTAAACAGCAAAACGTACGTCTTGTCGAGTGGGGATGAAATCCAAGGCCAGATTAGAGAACTGACAGGAGAGGCATCATTTTGCGACAAAACATACATTTTGTCTTCCGTTTTGTATCTTCCGTTTAAATAAATGGCTTTTCTCACGCAAGTGTCTTGTTTCTGTATGTATGGTGTTACCAACTCCAGCAATTGATTGTAGGCTGAGGTGTCCATTCGTAAATAATTGCGCCAGTTATCAGGTTCGCCTCTCAATTCTTTCAGTAACAGGGCATGGAAATACTGACCTCTTTTCAGAAGCCACTGCCTTGACCATCTTGTTTTTTTCCTCTTCATCACTTTTCCTCCCAGTCATTGAATCCTTATAAGGGAAAAAATAAAAGAAAGCAACTGGGCTTCCTCCATAATCAATTTAATGATGTCCTTCTCACTTTTAATAAGAAAAAAAAATCACTGACAATACAACTCGAGTCTGGATTGGAACTGAGGTAGAAAATGGAGTGGAAAACGTTACTGTGTAAACACTGGACAAAACGTACGTTTTGTATTCTGTTTTGTATGATCGACAAAACGTACAATAAGACGAAGCGTGTAAACTGGCCTTAACAATAATATTTAAACATAGTTACTTGTTTGAGTTTTTTTTTTTCGGAATTGATCAGAATTTCTATATATTAAGAAGCAATAAATTATAATATTTGTAACGTTTTAGAGAACTTATAAATACAGTTATTTTTTTTAAATTTGGATTTTTTATGAATACTTATTATGTACTATGGGAGAAAAAATCACGTATATGTATGAAAATGCATATGGCATACCACGAAACCAACGAGTTCCCCTATTCACGTGATAGGTTGCAATAATTTACTTTTGATAGTATCTACACGTGGTCCTCACGTTTGTCGATAAATTCGCCCCACAGTACGAAGTACCTCATGGCACTCTGGTGTTGTTGCATTAACTATAACTTCTTAGATTTTGAGATACTTGGATTTGCATTATTTCCATTTTTTTTAATCATACATTCTTACTTGAAATTAATAAAATATTGTATTAATTGTCTCTCATATAAATATTTGTTTCTGACACTACCAGAACGAACATCTTTTATATAAATGGAAAATAAATACCGAAAAAATAGATTACATATTTTCTGTTAAAAAAGATAAAGAAATCATTACTGGGTAACGACTAGTTACTATCAATTTTATTCAGGTACTGTATACCGACATCATCTTTATAGCATTTTAACGCTGTCTTTTATAGATTATAATTCTATTCCATCGTTTCTCAACCTGTGGGAAACCAGGTGGTTCGCAAAATATTTCAAGGGGTTCGCCAAAACTTTTCTGTAATGGCTATTATTGTTTCCTTCATTTCTGCGGCATTGTAATAATAATAATAATAATAATAATAATAATAATAATAATAATAATAATAATAATAATAATAATAATAATAATAATAATAATAATAATAATAATAATAATAATAATTATAATAATATATAATATGTAATAATAATATATTATTATTATTATTATTATTATTATTATTATTATTATTATTATTATTATTATTATTATTATGGAATAGACATATCACCAGAAAAAAATAAGTTACAAATATATAATTCAATAGTGAAAAATACTGTCACATACGTAGCTAAAGTTTGGAAATTCAACAAAAACTTATGTCGATGGAAATGGATTTCTTGAGGAGAGCAGCAAGATGTTCAAAATTAGAAAAAAATAAGAAATACTGTCATACGAGAAAAAATGAATATTAGATATTCAATAGTAGATTATATAAGATATAAGCAATTAAATTGCCGTGGGCATGTACAACGAATGCAAGAAGAAAGCTTACCCAGAAAAACATTGTAATGGTGTCTACCTGGGATGAAGAAGGAAAAGAAGACCTCGAAACTCGTGGATGCAAGAAATAAGAACGAAGATGAGAACAAGAGGACTGGAGGGCATGGAGTGGATGTATAGACGAGTGGAGAAGAAAAATAAAACTTGAGGCACAGAAAGATGTGTAAACATTAAAAGTCTGTAAATAAATAAATAAATAAATAAATATTATTATTATTATTATTATTATTTGCTAGGAATTAAATTTTATGTATGTCGACTGTATATATTATGTGTCAGTGTTTCACCCAATTCAAATCGTTATGGAAGGGAAGGGGTTCGCGAGTCGAAAAAAGGTTGAGAACCGCTGCTCTATTCCAAGGAATATCTTTCTCTCTCTCTAGAGGAGAGAGGGATATTTTCCCAGAAAAAAAGCACACATGAAGATTATATTAAACTTCTACTTAAAATACAATATGATTAAAAACATTATAACGCAATAGAAGGTTAGATATTAATTTTAATCTAGAATAATATGCCATGAGCAAATAATATTAGGTAAGATGACAACTTATTTATTAAGAAGAACCTCATAACGTTACTTCCTATTGTAATTTCACAATATTAGAGGTCATTAGCATAAAAAGCAGGGCTGACAACGTGGTTGACATTTCACGCCGATTGTCTAAAAAAGTGGGAGCCTTAACCTCCTACTACCTCAAGGGCCTCCTGAGTTCTGTAGTGGGTCGCTTTACTTATGATAAAAAATACGCGTAATAAAATATATGAAATTTGAGAAAATCTTATTTACTTCACATTATGTCCTATTTTAGCACTTTTGAACGACAGAAAAGTGGAATATTACAGTGTCATGTATTACTGTGCTGTAATTTGCCCAAATATAGTAGAAAATTTTACAAGTTAGCAAGTAAGGCATTCAATATATTGTTATATCATCAGACTTCATAAGATTTCATTACAAGGCCAATAATAATTTTTAAGTAACAAGAATCCATTTTAATAGTTATGATACGATTTTAATTTCATTTGTCAACTGACTACAGTAATAGAATGCGATTTTGTTTGTTCGAATTTCCATATTTGTCACAAATAACATTACAATGCTTTAGTAAAAAAAATATTTGGGGGGATTCACCTTAATAGGAATTTCCAACTCCCCGTGTATCGAACCCGCTAGTCAGGATAAGGTATGATATCATCTGGGCTAACACTCCGGGAATTTAAGATATTTCGAAATATGGAAATTCGACATAATAAAATTATAAAATGAAATAATTCGAAGTGTTTTATGAATTCGCTCCGTAACTTCTTAACTCATTCGATATTCCCAACTTTCAATCCTTGTAATGTAAATAGGGACGCAGTTCAAAATTAAACTTCCTGTGTATTTATGTTCAATAAAAATTATTTAAAGTTAGGCAATTTGAATTACAATTTATGCTGTATAAAAGCATATATTAGGATTAAAATATTATGTGGTACGTCTGTAAGTTGTCAATTTGTTTGGGAATTCAGTGTCAACATTTTACTTTTAAAATTAGAGCATGGTAATTTGTAGAATGGAAATGCTAATTGATCTAAATGCCAAATTGCGACTCCTTAATTTTTGTCATCAGAGCGATTTACTTTGCCGCGTCAAAGACTCTATATATTTATAGAGAAGTTCGGATAATATGGACCCATCTGTTTGAGTGGACCCTTTTAATATCTTCTTTAATTGGTGCTCCCGCGAACAGAAAATATTTTAACTTCTTCCCCTCATCAATTTTGACGGGTTCAAGGCCAGTTTCTTTTATTCTTTGTGCGAAGAAGGGTTTATTTGTGATATTTATGAAAATGACCACCAAAAGTTTTTCAAGTTAAGAACCATTCTTAATTTCTATTGAATATTACAAATGTTGAAAAAAAAAATTCTGGATATATTATATTAAGTAGATGCTGTTTTAATATACTGACGGGTTTGGTTTGATATTATGTGACATGGTGGCTGTATAAAATAACTAAACATAACAAAGGAATTCGGTTAATGTGGAGCCTCCACGAATACGTATATTTTATCAACGAGGATGCTATCTGTAAAAACCATTCACTTAATTAATTTTATTTAATATCCTTGTAACTTTACTAAACCCAAAAACCATCGCTTTCTGCATTTGAATGACGTGTGAATGTTATAATCAACAAAAATTTTTCAAAACATTAAATAAATATCAACGCTTTTTAATTATGAGTAGTCATAAATATTTTCAGATTAATCTGTGCTTGTCTGTATAAATTAATAGAATAAATACAATTAAAATAGGCTAATAGCTAAGATGGACTCTGGGGTCCACTTTATCCGAATATGGAGGTAAAAGTGGAACTTTCTTGTAATGTAAAAAAGTTTATAAATTATGATGTTTCCATATTTGAATAAAATAATGTTATTCCATAGTTATAACACTAATGACAATCACTGTAATTAAACAAAATTCAAATCCCTTAATTAAAAGAAAAAACAACAAATTCAAAACAGGGGTCCAACTTACCCAAAGTTCCTATATATAATCCTGTATATCTACTGTTTCCGTCATACTTTTTCTCCTATTTACATCACATTTATGAAAGTTTTCTATCACACAATTGACTTATAATTTATAAACTAGTATCAAATGATAAACTAAAAAAATAAATAATAGTTTTAAAAAACTAAAAGAATACGCTTTATTAGAAAACCGAACTAAAAATCGAAAAATAATTTTAATTTCCAACGCGCTTGGGACGAAATTAAAGTGGTCAGCAAAAAAAAATCATCTATACATTTAGAATAAAACTATAGTTATCTACAAAAAGAAAATAATTTTACCATCAAAAGCGTGGGGTGCTCTATATCAATTAATATATTTGATAATAAACAGATATTGGTAAAAGTAAAGTCTCTAAGAAGAAAATGTTAAAACCATAAAAAAACACCCCACGCTTTTGATGGTAAAATAATTTTCTTTTTGTTGATAACTATAGTTTTATTCTAAATGTGTTGGAGATGATTTTTTTTGTTGACCACTTTATTTTATCCCAAGCGCGTTGGAAATTAAAATTATTTTTTTAATTTTTTGTTTTCTAATGAAGCATGTTCTTTTAGTTTTTTAAAACTATTATTTATTTTTTATTTTTTAGTTTTAATATTTTACAGAATAAGATAAACATGTAAATATCTTTAAATTCGATACTATTGTAGTATGAGCTAAAAGTAATACTCTTCTATAAAAAAAAACCCTCCCAGCCGGATTTGAACCAGCGACGTATGGATTACTGAAATTATATACCACTAAGAGTTCACTGCTCTACCAACTGAGCTCTTACAACGATTGACTAAAAACTCGACAAGTCCGCAACCTATTATACCAGTTTTCATTTTTTTGATTTTCGGATGATTCTGGCCAGGATTTTAGAAACAAAATATGAAATTATTGTATTGTCACGGGTCCTCTACAAGTATACAAAGTTTCAAGTCAATCCAATGTTTCTAAGTGGGTGAAAATCGCGTTGAAAGATTCCGTTACATTGATACAAAAACACTTTTTTTGATTTTCTGATGATTGTGGCCAGGATTTTAGAAAATAAATATGAAATTATTGTATTGTCACGGGTCCTCTACAAATGTACAAAGTTTCAAGTCGATCCAATGATTTTAAGTGGGTGAAAATCGCGTTGAAAGATTCCGTTACATAGATAGATAGATAGATAGATAGATACAGGTCAAGCTAATATAAAGCGTGTAAAAACAAAACAAAACAAATATTTCAAGAATTAGGCTCGAGAGAACTTGACTTGATATACAATTCCCCTAACTCCTTTGCGAGTGCTGGCAACAAATGTGGTTAAATATAATCTGAACTAAAATTAAATAATAAAATTAAACTTCCAAGACAGTTGACAACTCAAACAATAGAAATTAATGTTCATAAAATCAAGGGCTATACGGATAAATTAATTTCAATTAACACGCTACTAACACAATTAGCTAGTGTTGAACAAGAAAGAACCCAACACAAAGACTAGAATGAAATGTTAACCCTACTTTTTTTTATCGTGTGGGCATATAGAGAAAGAAGTCTCCAATTGTTTCTCTCTTCTTTTTTAATAAAGAAAAATATATCCAATGGATTTATGTAAATGATCTCTTAAGTTTTGGAAGGTAGAATTCCTAACTAAAACAACAATGATATTTCAAAATTATTCATTGCTAAGCCTATGTGTATAGAGATATTTAGGCCTATATTACATTAATGTAGGTCACGATAATTTTTTTTTTCCAAATTCAACATTTTTGGTATTTTCTCCTGATATGATGTATTTATAACCCACTTCTGAGGTTGGAGCGCCTGGAAGGCGGGGTTACGTTGCCCCGATGATATGAGAGTTGATGATGATATTAATGATGCTCCAGGAGAGGCCTTAAACTAAACTTAAGCTAATTAGGCGAATATGATATTGATGATAATGATGGTCAGATGGTGTTCGGGGACCGTTCGGGCCTTAAAGTTTCCTGACATTTATATTACAGGTGAGGAAAAACCCCGAAAAAACCTCACCCTGGAAACTTGTCCCGACCGGGGATCGAACCCGGGCCCGCTGTGTGACAAGGCAGCACGCTACCTCGAGACCAACGCTGTGGATGATAATTATTGCTCTTTAGATATTAAAAAATTAAGACATTGATGTTCCTTTGATAATAGCCTATATCAACTTGCTTCCGAGAGCATAAATAGACTATTGGAATGTAAACGTAAAAAGGTCTAGGCCTAGGGGAATATTGTTGCACAGCCACAGCGGGCCCGGGCTCCATTCGAAAATATTTCTAGATGATCTTTCTTCTTTGGGTAATTTTCCTCATCTTCAAGACAAATGTTTGGAAACTTTAAATTCCAGATAATCCCGAACGCTATTGACCATCATAATTTTCCTTATCATAATCGCCTTGTATAGTACGAATGTATGAGATACCCTAGGCATTGAGCTGATCACTCATCCGGGAAGACCTTTCATGTCATTTTGTTGTACCGGTATGTGAACCAAAGTTATAAATTCCCACCTGACAGGTGAAGCTCGAAATGCGTGAGACACGTTAAAGTAAGGATCTTTAAAGAGAGATGTTTAACTTACTATGGGAAAGATAAACATAGGCTAATTATGTACTATTAGGGGTATGTTTATTTTTATTGATTAATATTGGTAGTCCATCCATCCATAGCAATTCTGCCCGAGGTCAGGTCTTTCACTGTAATCATAGCATTTTCATGCTATGTTTTGCAGCTTTACTAGGGAATTAAAAGTGTGGTAGCTTCCCGTTGCTTTCCACACCGGTGATGGATGATGATGATGATGATACTGATAAGAATGATGATGATGATGGCCGGATGATTTTCGGGGACCGTTGGGCCCTAAGTTTCCTGACATTTACCTTACAAGTAAGGAAAAACCCTGAAAAAACTCATCGAGGAGCCTGTACCGACTGGGAATCGAACCCGGACCCGCTGCGTGACAAGGCAGCACGCTACTTCGAGACCACAGCGGTGGACTATTTGTTGTATGCATGCCATATTGTTATATCATAAAAACAATTACACTAACAACAGCACTGTAGCTATCAAAGAGTCAAAGGTACGAGTATTATATGCAGTCCCGCAAACGTATTTTCCAGGCACTTACGGTTATTATGCCACACGATCATTCCCTAGTAAAGCTGCAAAGCATAGCATGAAAATGCTATAATTGCAATGAAAGACCTTTCCCTCGGGCAGAATTACTATGGATGGATGTAATATGAATTTATCTTAACAAAGAAAGTTAATGAAAAACAATAGAAGATAATGCAATATTTTGAAACGTCAATAATAACTTACTAAATTGTGTTCTGTTATACCAATCAATAATATCCCAGGTAACCTGTCTCCGAACATATCGCGTTCGTTTACAAACGGTCAATTGACTTATCTTTCAAATCTCTAAAGAAATACCTGTTAAAAATATCATTCGAATAAACAAAGCAAATCATTTTCCTACAGTAACCTGAAAACACTGCCCTGGCAAATATCTAATTTACTTTAATTGCTTGTACGGATTACAGGCTAAACAAAATTAATGCCTGCAGCAGTGGGTAGATAAATTGTATTAGAATGGAAAATTGGTTTGATTAACCCGAAGCTATATTTTAACAATGTTTTTACTTTATATTCTACATTTTCTACACTGCAAAAACACCATGAAAAGCGAACTGATTGTCTGCAATAGAATAGTTATATTTTACCTTCTTCTTCTTCTTCTTCTATTTCATGAAATTATTTAATAAATCTTCCCATCTAGTAAATGGGCGTCCAACACTTCTATGTCCTATTGGTTTGTACTTTAATAACTGATTGATTCTATCTGTAGGCAGTCTTTTAACGTGTTCACACCAGTGGTTTCTCATGTTGTCAATTATATTTGTTAAATTTAAAACATTTAAGTCTTTTCTAATATCTGCATTTCACTTTCTGTCCAAAATTGTCACACCTGCTACTGAACGTAAGAACTTCATTTCTGCAGTTTAACTACTTCTATATCGGATTTCAAAAATATACTACTGCAAAAATTGAAACATACAATATAATATTCGACCAGTCTCACAGTATTGTATTCAGAACTTCTGACTACAGTTCATGAGGACCGATGCCCAGTAAAACCACAGAAAGTTTTTCTAAAAGGGTCGCTCATAGTCTGAAATTTAGGTTTAAGGACTCTCCTGGTGCTCCTTTATCATTTATAACCCATAATGTCATTGGTGTAAGATAACTCCGCATTCCAGGCAACCTAACCTCAGAAGAAGGTTACCGCCAATGCCAGAAATGACGTAAGACAATATACTGACATTGGGGGAGGGGAATTATAATATACCTAGGGCTCAATATCTGTTTTGATTTTAGACACATGCATATTTTTATGAGAGCCACATGAAATAGGATGATGATAAATGGCATAGCCCATTGTTGAGCCATAGCCTCTCCTTTCTTAGGGGTTTATAGACAAAGTTCAGTTTGGTTACCTTATTTGCCCAAAGATGTCATAAATGGCATGCGGTCAACACACCGACTCAATGAGACATCTAGCAGGCAACTAAGGTATTACTAGGATGTTACATGATATCCATCCATAGTAATTCTGCCCGAAGGCAGGTCCTTCACTGCAATCATAGCATTTTCATGCTATGCTTGCAGCTTTACTAGGGAATTGTGTAGGTGTGGTAGCTTCCCCACACCGGTGAAGGATGATGGTGATGATGATAATGATAAGGATGATGATGATGAAGATGATGGCCTTAAAGTTTTCCTGACATTTGTCTTACAGGTGAGGAAAACCCCCGATAAAAACCTCACCCAGAACTGCCCCGACCGAGGATCGAACCCGGGCCCGCTGCGTGACAAGGCAGCACGCTACCTCGAGACCACAGCGGTGGACTTACATGATATAGGGATAACTATTTATTTTATTAACATTTGTAATATTAACCTTTAAAAATAATAAGCACATGTGAAATGAAGATCTTAAGAACTATTCAGGGAAAACATTATTTGATAAGGTACACAACTCAGAAATTAGAGGTACAAATGTCGTATTCAAGACATAATCAAAACATATTACAGATAGACGAAAATGTTTGGGAAGGTCATATAGAAAGAATGGAAGACAACCGACAAAATAAACAGGATGAAAATCCTACAAATTATGAATAAGAATAATAATAAGAATATTAACCTAGCTATACGGAGTCCCGCTTCGTAGCCGAACGGTTTAAGGCATGATGCCTTGGTGCAGAGCTACGGGACTTGCGTTGGCTAGAGTCCACATGGAAGAAGACATTTTCTTATGGAATTTCAGCCAGTATGGGACCAGTGCCCACTCAGAATCGTGGGGAATTTGGGTAGCTACAACAAGTAGCTTGATTGAATAAACAAGCTATAACGGCTAGGGGATCCTACATGCTAATCATGTCAATCCTATATTGAGTGGATGATCGTGATTAACACAAGTGGATGTGAGGCTAGCAACCGGCTGATAGACCAAGGGATTCTAGGCCTATAGCGCCATAGAGTTAAACGGTTTTGTACCTCGTTGAAAGCTCAGAAGCACTGTTACCCCCTTTCTCATTCCAAAAATGTAATATTACAATTATACAAATCACTTTACTAAGAATAAGAGGGAGGAAAATAATGGATATATTTATAACGACTACAAATATAGTAAGAAAATGTGGCTATGCTTTTATGTAGAATACTGGCACACGGCTATTATTAGAAGGGGTGGGACCAAGTACATTCAGAATTGCAGATACAATAAAATGCATGCAAAATAAATTAACGTCTCAATAGTTCAAAACCCATATCAATGGATAATTTTAGCTTCTATTATTTTTCTCTGAAATAAATTTTAGTCTGTTAAGCAAAATTAATGTTTTTTCTTAAGAAACCCTAATGGAAATTTAAATATATGACAATTTTTTGAAAGAACACAACTTTCCAGCAATTATGTAATGAATATCCAAGACAATTTTTTCTACTGTCTACTTAAAAAAAATACTTCAAAACACTTTCAAGCTTTTAAATATGCTAATTTAAACACCGTGGAAAACACGTGCACACGCCATTAAAAATTGATTAAGATTTTTATTTAGGTGTACTTCTTCACTGTATTCTTCAACAATCTTAGAACACTTTTAAACAACATTTTGTATTTTCAAAAACAATAATAAAATAATCTGTAGTAAAAATTTAAAACTTCTCATTTTAAATTTGTGAAATTTTCTGAACAGTCCGCCAGGCAATAAAGAGTCATTTTATATCAATTGCGTATAAATACCTATTAATACTATAATCTTAAAAACCGGCTATGAAAATAATTATAAATTATACACTGCTCAAAAAAATTAGGGGATATTGTAGAATAACCTATTAAGACTATGTTTTTTGGAATAGTATTAGATGCAATCACTTTCTATTACTCCAAGACAATGTAAACAAGAGTTTGAAGTTGTTACGTAACCTCGGTACCACACCAGAGGGCAGTGTCTGTACTGTTGATGTGAAAGGGTGGTGTGGGGGTGAATGTATTGTTGCTGTTTTTAAATCCAGTCCAGTTTTCAGTTAGTGAATGACTTGCCTTAGGGACAGTAATACCTCGACAACGTGATTTACCTGAACCAATGGCTTTGAGGGCCATAGGAAGGATGGAAGCTGGACAGACACAACAAGAGGTGGCACAAGCCATTGGGGTGTCTCAAAGCGTGATTTCCAGTCTTTGGAATCATTTTCAAAGAACAGATACTGTTCACAGAAGAGCCGGACAAGGTCGACCAAGGGCAACAACAGCAAGGGATGACCGTTAACTCTTGTTAACAGCCCGTCGGAATAGACAGCAGAATGCAACTCAATTGCGAAATACACTTCAAACAGCAACAGGGCAGGGCGCAGGGTGTCAACTGAAACTGTCCCTAATCGACTGCATGGAAGTGGTCTCTATGCCCGTAGGCCCATGGTGTGTACCAGGTTAACTCCACAACACCGTAGAGATCGCAGAAACTGGGCGGAGGAACATCGTGGGTGGAGGCATGCCGAATGGAGATCAGTTCTTTTTTCTGATGAGTCGCGATTCAACATGGAATGTGATAGTCGGCGTGTATTCATCTGGAAGGAAAGAGGGACACGAAACAATCCAGCTTTTGTACCTGAAAGATCCCCATATGGTGGCGGTGGGATTGATGATGTAGGCAGGAGTCAGTAGTGGTGGACGTACGGACCTCTACGTTATCCAAGGTGGTACTTTGACTGCGGTAAAGTATAGAGATGAGATTCTCCGACCTTTTGTCGTGCCTTATGCTGATGCCATAGGCGATTCTTTCTTTTTATGGACGATAATGCACGACCCCACAGAGCTGGCTTGGTGGACGACATGCTGGAAGTGGAGGGTATCGAGCGTATGCAATGGTCAGCTTCCTCCCCGGACTTAAATTCGATTGAGCATGTGTGGGATGCATTAGGCAGGTGCATTGCAGGCAGACCAGCACCTCCCACAACTGTTCCATAGCTGCACATTGCTCTTGTGGAAGAGCGGCCACGTATCCCCCAAGAACTCATTGCTAACCTCATTGCATCAATGCCACACAGGTGTGAGGCAGTTCTCCGTTCGAGGAGACCATACACCACACTAAAGAAACATTTTCACCCATGTTAATGTTGCTTTGTTTGTTTGCCATATTCCTAATCAGGATCTCATTGACATCTGGTGTGGTACAGAGGTTACGTAATGACTTCAAACTCTTGTTTGCGTTCTTTTGGAGTAATAGAAAGTGATTGCATCTAATACTGTTCCTAAAAACATAGTCTTAATAGGTTATTCTACAATATACCCTAATTTTTTTGAGCAGTGTGTGTAAACGCACCTCAAATGTCTTAGGAAATCAATTTCAGAATACATTCATATTGTGAAAGAAACAATGATGGATTTAGTAAACACAGTTTGCATGTATAAAATATTATTCATGATTTATATAACGACAATAATAATTCAGATTCGAGACCTTGAATTGTTAGCAAAATATACTATTAGAACATTGTGCAAAAGTTTTCACAACTACTTCTCCTTGTACTCAAACTACTAGGCAAACTTGTAGACGGATTTACTGAGCCTCTTTAGAAATACAAATACATTGTCCCAACGGAATTTATAGTATTAAGCGGTATATCGAACTCTACATTTTAATCTTAAAATTATAAACCAAGTGGCGTATCGCGTCTATAACTGGACGGCGTTATGCGCCATTATGTAAGTTTCGAGAAAAATACGTTTAAAGTTTAAGTCAATCTTCATTCTCTATTGTAGCGCCAAACTTAACAATAATGGATATTATAAGTTATTTTCCTTGCTTGACAGTTACCAACAATCTAATAACGGAAACATTTGGCGCTTAGCTCCATGATGCAAAATTTAGATTAGCATTTATGAATATCTGGTTTCATAGCCGTTTGTTGCAAAACATAGAATCTTTGATTGGACTGATGGTGTTTATATTTTTCTTTAATAATAAGCTATATATTTAAACTAGAAGTCCCGGCCATGCGTTGCTGTGGCTGAGGTATACGTTAAACATTTAAACTAAGTTGCTGTCTTTCAGCCAGATTACTTAAAACTAATACTTACACACGAAATTAATAATATTGAAAATAAAATAAACACTGAACACACTTAAATTACTAAATAATCAATTTTCGTAATTCAAATGAAATTCGCGGTTTCAACAAAAAGCACAGCCATCTGGATCTCTCTTTGTTAAACAATAAACCAATTACCTTACCAAATTACCTTACACCGCCATCTGTTAGAATCGTATGGAACTCACAGATAATTATACCGCA
The DNA here is from genome assembly GCA_030220185.1 of Diploptera punctata. Lineage (NCBI taxonomy): Eukaryota > Metazoa > Arthropoda > Insecta > Blattodea > Blaberidae > Diploptera > Diploptera punctata. The sequence continues at coordinate 204,543 of JASPKZ010007754.1, read as the reverse complement.
ATCTGTTAGAATCGTATGGAACTCACAGATAATTATAACTCGTTGTTAAATAATAAATAATTTGCAATAAAAATAATGCGACTATAAATTTAGTTATTACCCTAAGTCTCAAGTTGGATCAAGTTGCACACAGTGTGCAAAATTTTATTAAAATCGGTTCAGTAATTTAGGATTCCATCGCGGACAAACAACGTGACACGAAAATTTTATATATTAAGCTATTTGGCGCTAAAAGTGTGCGTACACTTCATGAGCCAATGCAACAGATGATATCAACATCTCATTATTTAAATTGCGCTTAGCCGGTTGATGTATAGCATTGTCCAATTATTTATTACCCGTCTCTTTTATAAACATATTGATATATAATTAATGAGTACAAGGTCTTATTCTTGATATATTTACCGGTACTTGCAATTATTATTTTTCTTTAGTTTTACTCTCCCTCCGTTTATAGGGCATGGATTCGCTGTTAATGGCTATTGCTTGATTAATAAACACTTTTCCGCCTTTGTTTAATATCTGCATCCGCAGGTTGTAAGTGGTCCCGGCACCAGGCCTTACAGGAACACGAACTATCGGGAGAAGATTTGAAACTCTGGATCATATTATATTAACTTTCTTGATCACACATGCATATGAATGTCCTCCTCGAACGAGTGATCAGCTCAATGCAAGGGTCACCTCCAAGACAACACGAACGTTTAAGATAAGACACGCCATTTGCTCATACACTCATAGTAAACAAGATGAAAATTATATGGATGAGTATGGTGTTCAGGTGCTATTTGGGCCTCCAAGTTCTTTGAAATTTGTCTTATAGGTGAGGAAAAACACAAGCGGACAAACTAAAAAATTGCATTGAAAGTTACATGAAATTCTTGTCGATGGCTTTGGAATCAAAAAACTCTAAACCATACACAGCAGACGTAATAAAGAGATGGAATCCCTAGATTTATGGTTAACTGGATGTCAGAGTTACCGTAAAAAAAAACAACTTAAGAAAGCTTAAAATAAGGAACACACCCCCAAACATAAATGTAATTTAAAAGACCTACCCCACCAGGAATTGAAAGTAACTTATCGAAAACGAAAGTAAGATTCCACCGTCGCGTCGCGTAGTCCCAGCCACAGCGGCGGCCATATTAACATAATTAAAACTTTATACTGCAAGTTTATTCATTGTTTTTTTTACTAATTACGACATTCAATACAATAAATGAGGAAATTTATTCATTTCGAGACATATTTTATACGAAATATGGCTGTAAATGTATAATGCAAATTATACGATATTATAATAATTTAGAACTCCACCACTGCCGGTCCCAAGTCCAGATGAGAAAGGAGGGGGAGGAGTAACACATCGTTAAAACCTAGGTTCAGCAGACCCTGCTGACCTTATAAGGGTCCCTAGCTAGGGTTACAGTGAAGACCCCAACGGCGGATGCAGCAGAATAGGAGACCTACGGTATGGTTCAGACGGCGCGGCACGACGGATGAGGCAATGAAGAGTGGATCAGACTCTTCGCTGCAGTGAAAGCAACTGATCTATGTGGACTCCAGAAAAGTCTCTGGTCCTCCAGTTTGGGGGTTGATGCTATGGGCCAGCTCCTCATACATTGTAAAAAAAAACTTAATGCTAAAATACCAAATATATAGCCTTGGATATGAATGTAAGATGGTATGGTCATATAATGAGAAGAAGGGATACAGAAACAAATAAAGAAGTATTGCAATGGATACCTCCTGGAAAAGGGAAACGTGGTAGACCAAACCCAACGCGGATAAAGGGAATTCAAGACAACATGAAGAAGAGAAATATGACAGAAGCAGACACGCAAGACCGAAAAGTGTGAAAGAAAAAAATTGTATATTTTGGTTGAGGGTACTTGTGTGTAAAACCTAAACAATCCTGAAATAAATAAAATAATAATTTAGTATCCTGCTATTCTATTTTTTAGTTGTATGTTATTATCTTTATTATAAATATATTTATGGCATTATAAAATATGCCTATTAACATACCTAAGCTTCAGTTTTTTTAAACGTATGTATGAAGTAAATAATTTTTAAATACAATGAATAATTTCTTATCTAATAGGACTACTGAAGAAGTTACAATTTATTTAATTTGTTTGTTATAGTGACATAAATATGCAAATAATTGAAAATAATTTTTTGCACGATAGTGCCTTCTGTCGTTCTTACAGCAATGGCGATCATGATTGAAAGTTAAATTTCCTAAATTTCGGGGTTGCCAACCTAAATAACTATACTGTAATATTACATATTACCTACCTTGTGCGTAAATTAAAACCACTGCCCTTTATGTATACTACCTATAATGTAAATAGAAAAATATATCTAAAAGGTAGTGTTAAAATACATTATACGAAACAAATCACTGCATTTTAAGTGGACTGAACTTTATTTGAAACAATATAAAACAATAAATTCGTACTTGCCACCATTTTATGACTGATTTGTGTCTCTGCTGTAGTCTCAACTAAATTATTTTCGGCATTTACCGTATAAACATTGACCACACTGTTAACGTTAGTCAGTTGTTCATAATGAACGCAAATATTTCCAACAAAGATGTTAATATTTTACTGTTGTTTATTATTTTGAAAACATCACGAAAAATAATGTACAACGCATGTTTGTGAAGTGTTTTACAGAATCTCGGAAATTAAAAACCTCGCTATCGCCCGGTTTTTAATCATATCTTCACTTCTGTAAAAACCACTTCCCAATCTCGCATTGTAATATATTATAATCATATTCACATATATGCATAAATGAGATTTCCTGCAATTCATTTTTACGGACCTATTGTAATGAATATAAATATGTAAGCATTAAAAAGTAACAAACAAAATATATTTACCAAAAATATTTAAACATTAAATTATACTGATATCGTGAATTTGTATGCAACGATAAATGTATAAAACAAGAGAAAAATACTTGGACTACCAAAAACAGTTCCTTGTAAATATTATATTTTATGTTGAAAATGTTTTTTTATTATGTTGAGTACAAAGGCAGGAATTAAAATTTGCAGATAATAATACTGGCATGTGTATTCACAAACTCACCCCATAAAGTGTGTTGATGGTCAATTGTACTTACTGTAATTATCATTTTAGTTATTTCACGACAAAACAAGTAACGAAAGCTTAATAAGCACTCAACTGACTGTAGTAATGACTATGCACTTCACAGTGGATACTATCACAAGGTTTTACTCGTTTCGCTCACTCCTGTTACGTCATGATTTTGCAGAATACAATAACCACTTCACCTTGATTCTGAACCATTCATCCATGGCACAAAACTAAACTATATCCAAAAGTATAATATGTCGTTAAACATTATAAAACACATAATTACATCAAGATGCATTAGTGTGATCAATGGGTAACGCCACTGCCACTGACAGCGGGCCAGGGGTTCGATCTCCGTCGCGTCGGAACAAGTTTGCTGGGTGATATTTTGACGGAGTTCTTCCTCATCTGTAAGAAGTCCCTGAACACCATCTGATCATCATAATCACCTATATCGCATTCGCTTCATTTATTAGTATGAATTTTTTCTTTTCTTTTTTTAATGCCCCAGGTTGTCATTTCGACATTTCTGGCGTTCTCTCCTGGCATGGCGTACTTGTAACCCACTTCTGAAGTTGGGGCGCCTGGAAGGCAGGGTTACGCTGCCCCGATGATATGAGAGTTGACGATGATGATGGTAATGATGTGCCAGGAGAGGCCTTAAACTAAACTTAATCTAATTAGGCGAATATGATATTAATGATAATGATGACCAGATGGTGCTCGAGGACCGTTTGGGCCTTCAAGTTTTCTGACATTTATATTACAGGTAAGAAAAAAAAAAACCAAAAAAACCTCATCCAGGAAAATTGTCACGACCGGGATCGAACCCGGGCCCGCTGTGTGACAAGGCAGCATGCTACCTCGAGACTACATCGGTGGTGTAGGTAGAATAGAATATATTTACTTAGCCTGGTGGAGTTAAGGCATGTGACCTTCTCTTCCACTCACCAGGACAAACATATGTTACATATGAATACAAAAAAAATTACAATAATAGTCATATTAAACAATTAATTATCTGTCAAATTGAATAATAATGAAAATAATGTCTAATAATACAATGAAATTAAATACAATTACAATTAAATTAATGATACAATGAATACAAGAAGGAATAACAGCTCGAATCTACTATACATAAAAAGAAAAGAAAGAAAAAATACATAGAAAGTAATAAACTACAATGAATTAATCTATGCTTTTTATACAAGGCATTAGGTAAATATATTAAATCTTAAGTCTATTTTTACTAAATAATGAAAAAACACATTATTAATTCTTAAAAAGTAATATTAGTTAGTTGTTTCTGTTAGTAATTTTATTTTCAATTTGTTTCTGAAAGATGGTAAAGTTTGGCAGTCTCTGACATAGAGTGGAAGGGAATTCCATGTTCTAGCAAGATAAACTGTAAAAGATTTCGAATAATAGGTAGTATGATGAGGAGGGATATGAAGGACACTGTGCTCAAGGGATCGGGTATCTAATTTATATGTATCAGAGAGTCTAGTGAAGCGGTGTGATAAATAATAAGGTAATTATGTGTGTAATATGTTATAGAGAAGGCAGAGGGAATGGATGGTTCTACGATCTTGTAGACGAAGCCATGACAATTGTTCTAGGGATGGTGTAACGTGATGTCTTGTCTCAATGTCTCAAATGTTCGTGTTGACTCGCAGGTGTCCCCGGAATTGGACTGATAATTTATCCGGGGAGGCCCTTCATATTTTTGTGTAATCAAAACTTTACATGATCCATAGATGAAATTTCTCTCCCATACCAAGATCCGAGAGTCGTGGGGGCACGTAAAAATTACATAAATTTGGAGAGGCTAAACCAAGGTACTAATAGACTCTCTAAACACTGGATAAAGTAGTAATATTTGCACGGAGAAAATTAAAAAGCCAACTCTAATTTTTTGTACATCACTGTGTTTGTTTGATAACGATATAGGTTTCACTTCGAACAAAATCTCCAAACATTAAATTTATCCGACCTTGCAGTAGAAGAAATAAGGGTGCATATATTTATTTCTGGGAGAATATATAAGGTTGGAACTGCCTATGCTTATTGAGTTTCAAGTACCTGTTTATACAAAGCCAGGGGTGAACTCATACACCTGGGAATTCATCGCATATTCCAAGCTTATATAACATGCCAAATATTTCGATGCGTGTCTGAGAAATTTTATTTCACACTCCAAAGGTAGTCGGATCCTGGAACATTCCTCCCGGTTGACCCTAGTCGAACCCGCAAATATCGAATCGTTACCTATACACTACCAATTCCTATCATTCAATTAATTACCATTATCTAGCAATAAAGAAATGTTCTCTCTTTATGCTAGGAATATGATTATCCAATTTTTTTCCGAGTACGAACTCCTGTGGATAAGATTTTGTAGACTTTAGCGCGTTCCTTAGAGCGTAGGGATGCAACAGAACGCGCTTTCGACACGAGGCCGAGTTAAATTAAGCGTGGAATAATTCATTTAGATAATCGTAACTCTCAAAAAAAGTATCAATACTTGACAATGCATGGGCCTTAGAGCCAAACTGGACCAATGCTTAATAAAAAAAACTCTTATCCGGACCGAACGACTTGAAGTCAGATGCCTAGTACACAGTCAATTATTGGAAATTATGAAATCCGTTATCAATTTTCATTCCGGCGAATGAGGTATGTAGTTCATCGCTTTTGATATATTGATTTAGTTATAATATAAAAAAGCATCCAACGAATATAACATCTGCTTTTTAAAGAAGTGGCTATACCTATATATTAAATATCATCATAGTACATTCACGAATTTAGGCCATTTGTTGACCTGTTTCGGCCTCAACAAAAACACCTCCAAAACGTCTTTTGAGTGGATGTCCTGGTCTTCTTCCTGCAGGTTGATAACTTAACATTTTGTTTGGGTATCCTGTGATCTTCCATTCGATGAACATGTTGCATCCATCTTGACTTGTAATCAGAAATTTTGTTTTCTAAAGGTTCCATGTGTAATTCTTCTAAGATGTCTTCATCTTTTTTGTGTGATCTAGTAGTGTGTATCCTGCAGTCCTCCGAAGGTATGTCATTTCAGCAGATCTAAGTCTCTGTATCCTTCTGTTTCAGTGTCCATACTTTGCTACCATATAAAAGAGTTGGAAGATCCAGTGTTTTATACACTTTTACTCTTGAATGTTTTTGGACTAACTGTGGCTTGAAGACAGAATTTATTAAACCTAAAATCCGTAAAAATTTTGATATTTTTGCATTTAAATCCTTTTCTTCTTCATATGAGATATTGCATCCTAGATATGTAAAATTATTCGCCTGCTCCAAAATTTTATTGTCAAGTACAATTTTACTTTTGACAGGATCTACACCTTGAAATGCCATAATTTTTGTTTTGTGTGTAGATATCTTCAATCCATATTCTTCAGTAATTTTGTTATAATTAAATATTACACAGGTTAAACTGACTACATTGATAAAACAAACTTGCAAAGTTATTGATTGCTAAGCCATAAATAATATAATCAATGATATATAAAGAGTAATTTATCGAAGAATATTCAAATTAAATAATATATTGTTAATGTATATACTACAGTCAATCCAGCTAGAAGTAGTCACCATACTCGTTCGTGGGTACAATCCCGACCATGTCGATGGATTTTTAAGGATGTAAAATTCCAGGCGGCCGCGGTGGACTTAGTGGTTATGCTCATTGCCTCTAGTTCCGAGGGTCGCGGGTTCAAACCCGGCTGGGTCGATGGATGTTTTAAGACGGAAAAATCCAAGGAACAAGTCCTCCGGGAGGGACTTCAAGCCGTGGGTCCCGAGTCTGTAGATTTTCAGGCTCGTAAAAGATCCTCTAATCAAAATGTTCCGGCATGAACGTCCTACTAATACCTTAGTTGCCTATTAGATGTCTCATTGAGTCGGTGTGTTGACCACATGCCATCCATGACCATGACATCTATGATCAAATAAGTTAACTAAAATTAACTTAGTCTGTCCGGCCACTCTATCTCCGGCTCTGACATTTAGGTTGTATGAGGGGCAGAGGGAGAAACTCGCCCTCTACTGCCAATAAGAAAATAGTTGAGTGTGAGTGAGCGTCCGTACAACCAATCACTGCTCTTGACACCGCTAGTATGTTTTGAGATTGCTGCGATGTTGTCGGCTGTATTTCTGCTAACCGGGTGGCTGCAGTTGCTCTTTGTTGCAGTACAGAGTATGTTTGTTTGCTGTTTCGCTCATGTGATTAATTGTTAACAATACAGCTTCAGTCTTTTATTGTTTTAATATGGCGAGTGGCTCATCTGAATCAAAAAAGAAAATCGGTTCTCGTAAGACTCAAAGCCGAGAATTTATTTATCGGCTGCGTGAATATTTTGAGAAGGAGCGAGACAACGGTGGACCATTGATTCCTGTTACGAAGGTTGTAGAGAGAGTCTATGATGCTTTGAAGTTGGGTAAAACAACTGTTAAAAGTGTTACAAAAGAAAAGTGTCCGTCTGACTTTAATACGCCATCGGCAGCGCCACGTACTCCGGACCACGTGGAAGCCCCAGAACAACGCTGGATAAATTTCAGGAGGATGCAATTAGGCAGCATATTTACCAGTATTACGTGAGGAAGAACAATCATGCAGCAGGCAAGGGAAACTGATGGGATTCTTGAAAGGCAAATTGAACAATTGACAATTACGTTAAATGCAGACAGAAGTGACACCAGTGATGAGGCAGAAGTTGATACATATACGAAGATGGTGGCCTCTTTCCTCTTGATTAACAACGATAAAGGTAAGATTTTATTTTAACGATACATGAGAAGGGTTTTTTTTTTCAAATAAAAATTATGTTCTTTATGCATTTAACATAGTTTTGAAGTGATGTATGGAATGTTGTTTTCGTGAATTTATTGGAATTGTGAATATTTTCGAGAATAGTGTGTTTTCTAGCGATAAATGAGAAATCTCATATTTTTGTTTCATTTTCAATTTCGCGTAATAAAATGAGCATTTATCTCTAATATTTACGTACTGGATAAACAGAAAATGCTATGATTTAATATTCCGCATGATACATAGAGCGGCCCCTCCCACTGAATACCCATATCGGCAGCACTGTCGTGAAAAGTCAGAGCCGTAGACTGGGCGGCTCCTTACAAAGGAGAGGCTATGACTCAACAATGGGCTACGCCATTATAGATAGATAAAATTCCAGGATATGTGTTCCTTTGGAAGGGAAGCATGGATACCTTTGGAAGTGAAGTAAAACCGTAGGTCTTATGTCGTAGATTTATGACATGTAATGGGAATATAAAGTCTGAAATAAATGGGCTCTGATCCAAATTTGATGACACTTTCACCTCAGATTTGAACTGCGATACAAATGAACTGAGTTGTTAAACAGCATCATTTAATACAATAATTAGACTAAAAATAAACCAAAATATACGCTAATTTAAAATTTTAAAACAGTATTTATTTTATAAAACAAAAGCTTCGTTAATAAAGCACAACATAAAATAATTATAATCTAGTGTGGGAAAAAATATAAGATGTGACTATAAGAGACAATGTTTTATTTAACGACGCTCTTTAACACTTCAATGTCTCAATTCAGAAGTGGATGTGAAAGAACGGAACAAGTTTTCTCAGAAACCTCGTATTTTATGCTTAAAGTTATTTTACATGCCTCGTTATCAATAATGGCTGTTTCCAATATCATATCAGGATTTATTTCAATGCTATTCCTAATAAAAATTATATTAATAAATCGCATCTCAACATTAAAGGAAGAAACGTTATTCATGCGTCGAAATACATTTCTACATTTCACATTGGACCTAGCAATATTAGAAATATGCCTATTACTGTAAACTATACATTAAAAATGTATTATGGAGGCAAAGTTTAACGAACTTATTTAAATTAAGAAGGGAATTTATCTTAATTTTTCTTCTTCTTTTAATAATCAATTAATAAAGTATTTATTTATTCTAATCTGAATATAAAATAACAAGCATTTAATAACAGAAAACTGTCATTCCATATTATTCTATACTGTTAACATCTATATTTTAATCTTTGATTTCCCAGTTGTCTGCCTTTGAAGGCCCCACGTAACCCAGTCGATAACGTAAGGGGAAAGGATTTTAAACTGTGGATCACATACATATTTTTTTGGCCACACAAAGACATGGAGGACTTCCCAGGTTGAATGATCAGGTCGAGACAACACTAACACTTGAAACATGACAAGACACGCCATTTAGTTATAGCCTACACAAATTATTATTATAATGACCAGATGAAATAAATAAATAAAAAATATAATTTAAAGATGAATGTAAGGAACTCTTTCAAGCCAGGTACATTAATTTATATCTATACTAGCTAATACCCGGCGTGCGCTGCTACCCCTAAATAAATGATGTGTTTTTACGTTTAGTTGAATAAGCAGAAGGGAAAATAATTATAAATTTATATCGTTATTATTTTTTGATACCCCGTGCTTATTACCCGGCATTGCCCAGGAATCTACGTATCCCGATGTATTTGATACTCGTATAAATGAGCTGAAAGACAAAATTCGTTATTTTGAGTTATCCGTGCTGCTGCTCTGCTTGCCCGGGAATCTACTTATCTCGATCATCTTGGCATCAATGGAAGACAAAATGGTTATTGTGAGTTATCCATAAAAGATAAACATATGCTGTCGCGGGCTTTTTGTAGAGTTTTTTTAGATATGCAATTGTGTGTACATTAATTTGGTGTATTTGTTATTGTTTAGGTAGCGTAAGCCATTTAAGCGTACAAAAAGCCACTTTTATTTTACTTTTTCGCTACAAAGGATGATTTTTAAGGATGAAGGGCTTGAGCATTAAAACTCTCTTGAACATTTTGCAAAAAGCCCCATCAGGCCATCACAATCGGATAAACGGTACGGCAGTGCACGCTTGTCCGGGAATCTACTTATCCCGATCTTCTTGGCATCAATGAAAGACAAAAATGGCTATTGTGAATTATCCGTAAAAGATAAACATATGCTGTCGCGGACTTTTTTGTAGAGTTTTTTTTTTTAGATATTCACATCTGTGTACATGAATTGTGTGTATTTGTTGTGCTTTAGGCAGTGTAAGCCATTTAAGCGTTAAAAAAGTTTTTTTTTTTACTTTTTCGCTACAAAGGGTGATTTTTAAGGGTGTGGGAGTTGAGTATCACAACTCTCTTATAGCCTATGTTCATTCCGGGTATCTCCTGAACATTTTGCAAAAAATCACATCACAATCGGATGAATGGTATGACAGCGCATAAAATAAGAACAAACAAACAAACAAACATTCATTTTTATGTATATATTAGACAAATAGGCTAAGACAAACAGTTAAGTACTATTTTCTCCTCTGTTTATCAACATATTTTTTTTTGTTTAGTAAGGGCCTTGTTGACCTGTCGCGCCAGGAGTTTTTTAAACTACTGACGAGCTTTAATGTTATCATTTATCCACTTAAAAAATTGGAAACAGTTCTGCCGTTTTTAACTGCAAGGTAGCGTTTATGAAAATCTCCATTGCGTAAGAGTTACATTTCTTCCACAGAACCATGTGATGTACAAAGGCCATGACAAAAAAATATCTGCCGTTTTTAACTGCAAGACACTAAAATTCAGCGCCAAGGCTCTCATTTAAACTATAGGGGAGTAATACATGTACATGTGTTAATCACAGAGATAGAAGATCATCCTGTCAGTGCAGGGATGAACGTGGTCGGCATGTCGGATCCACCAGCCGTTATAGCTGGTTTTATCAACATGGATCCGCTACTAATTGTAGCTACCCAAATTCCTCATGATTCCGAGTGCTAATTTAGAATACTATCACCCTCCCTCATCATCAGTTACACTCCAACATAAATATATACCCTGTATTTTTATGATTATGGTCTAATACAATTTAAAACTATCAATGTCTAATATAATATAAAGTGACGTGTTATTTATGGTAGAATTTTGACCACTTGGCGAACACTAGTCATGATAAAACATTACATTTTCATTGTAAAAATATTAACCTTTATTGGACTTGAAATAATTTTGCTGTAATAGGGGGCCTACTGTTTTGATCAATTTGTTTAGTTGTTCAGTATAATTTTAACCATGTTATTATCTTTAGTTTTTGTTGTATTAAATTTATTGTTTCAGAAATTGGAATATTAGAATAGAGTTTTTTTTTTCAAATGATGTAATTGTTGTGTTATTATTGATTTTTAGTTTATGGATGCTTAAACATAAACTAAAAATCAATAACACAAAAATTACATCATTTGACATAAAAAATCTCTATATTAATATCAATTTTTGAAACAATAAATATAATAGAACAAAAACTACAAGAAAATAACATGGATAAAAATTACATTGAACAACTAAACAAAATTATTAATCTTTAATGATAAAATTATTGTTTAAGGATCAGGAACTATTTGGTCCTTAAGGTTCCTTTACCTTTGTTTACAGGCAAGGAAAAAAACTCGAAAAAAAAGTCACCCTGGAAACTTGTCTTGACCGAGAATCGAACCCAGGCCCGCTGCGACTGAGTTAACCCACTTTACCACTAGACCACAGCGGCAGCCGTATTTTGATCAAGTTTTCAATAATAAGCTGTGGTCGGGAACGAAGTGATCTGTATTGCCAAATCATTCTTACTCATATTCTACAATACTACAGGCAGAAGATTAGGCCTACTCTAAGATAAGTTTTTTTATAGGCCTGATTTAAATTAGATCTATCAAATGATAACTTGACATCTTAGGATGCTAGAGGCAGAAGATTATTCTAAGAGAAGTTTTTTAAAGGCCTGATTTAAATTAGATCTAAAAAATGATAACCTTGACATCTTAAGATGCCATATTTAGAAGGAAAGTTTATCTGTAACACGTCTTATTTCATCAGAGAAAGATCGCGTACATTAACTCCATGTGCAGTAGGTCTAAATATCAGATTTCATGCACTGAATACAGATTATGTAGTTATAACATGTTTACTGAACATTTTAAATAAGTCTGACGGAATATGGCAAAACGTGAAGTCTGAATTAATACTGATTCAAGTATTCAAGGTAACATTTTGCAATGCAGTATCACACATGTAACATACCGCTATCACGTTTTCTTTACGCTGTTATAATAATAATAATAATAATAATATAATAATAATAATAATAATAATAATAATAATAATAATAATAATAATAATAATAATATTATTATTATTATTATTATTATTATTATTATCTGTTAAGACCAAAACGTCGTTGGAAAGACGACCTGCACCTGCAGCATATAGTGCACCGGGGAGCGGAACGGGCCAACAGGCCCATACCTTGAAGATGATGATGATTATTATTATTGCTGTTGATTTTCTCCAATGCCCCAGGTTGTCATTTTGACATTTCTGGTGTTCTCTCCTGGAATTGGCGTAATTGTAACCTATTTCTGAAGTTGGAGCGCCTAAATTCCAGACCATGGGCAACCACAGGAATAATTCCCTTTTAAGGAAAAATCACCATGGTTTGACCGGGAATCGAACCCAGGACCTCATGAACAGTAGTCAGAAACGCTGACTACTAGTCCATGAGGCTGGTCACAATGTTACTATTATTAATAATAAAGAATCTGACCTAGTGACACCTTCAATAAGACAATATTATTATGTAAAGTGATCCTATTACAGGCCTGAGGAGGCCCTTGGGGAAACCTTTTTAGACAATAGGCACGTGCGGGATGTCAGCCCTGCGTGACATCTGTCATTACCCCCAGAATAAACGCCTTATACTCATTTCCGTTAGAGGGTGAAACGACCCAGGGCCATTGGTGCTGCCACAGAGTTTAGTCCAGTGTAAAAATCTTGACTCCACCAGGACGCGAACCCCCGATCTTCCTGCTTGTAGTGTATTACCTTAACCAACTACACTTGGGCGTGCTTCCTATTAGAATCAAATGGTGTAATCATTTGAAAATAATGGATGAAACAACACGTTTCCTAGAATTTCTAAGCTACCAACCCATTATAATCAGAAAGATAGGCATAAGAAAAAATATAAAACTTTTAAGACCGAACGGATTATTGTCCAATCTTTCACATTTCATGATGATGATATGATAAAATATAATGACATCATCATATTAAATATTCCAAGGCTACATTTCAACAAAGATAGGCCTACATACACTCTGCTCGTAGTGCATAAATTTGAGTTTCACTAATAAATTTTGACTCATTATGAAAAACATTTAAAATACAATCATTATCAAAGACGTGGGTCTTGAGACATTCAGAGAGTTGTTGCAAATTCTATGACATCTTATTTATTCCGAAAATTAATACAAGGAACATTGCAATATGGTTTATATTTTTATTTCATTATTTCGGATCTTATTTTGTTTTATAAAGTTAATTATTGTGTCAACTGTGTCGAAAGGCAAACTCCAACTGGTCTCGAGGTAGCGTGCTGCCTTGTCACGCAGCGGGCCCGGGTTCGATCCCCGGTCGGGACAGTTTTTCTGGGTGAGGTTTTTATGGGGGTTTTTCCTTACCTGTAAGACAAATGTCCCCGAAATCATATCACCATCGCAATCATCATCATTCATATTCATCTTAGGTTAAGCTTAGTATTAGGGACTCTCCTGGCGCACCACTATCATCACCCATCATATCATCGGAGCAACGTAACCCCGCCTTCCAGGCGCCCCAACCTCAGAAGTGGTTTACAAGTACGCCATGACAGGAGAGAAACCAGGAATGTCGAAAGACAAACCTGGGGCATTTGAAAAAAAAAATGATTGTTTTTAAAAGAAAAAAACTGCACAAAAGGAAAGGTTGAAATATGTGAATTTCAACATAGGTCATATGAAATAAGGTATAAAATAATGACGTAGAACATTAATTAAAAGAGAACATGACAAGGAAGAAAAATTATCCGATAATAGATCCAATTCTACTCGAATGCAGATTTAAGTATATAGCACGTGACTACAATCCACATGCGTCATTAGCTACGTAACATCTAAAGAAAAACAATACAGTAACTTTTTAATAATATTCAATCAAGACTTCCAGTAATTTTAATTGAAGAACAGGTTCTATGTCCACCTCTGTCCACCTCTATGGTCTAGGGGTAGCATCGTTGCCTCGGACGCAAGTGGATCTGGTTTTGATCCCCGGCAACTTTCTCGAGTGAGGATTTTTTTTCGGAGATTTCCTTCACCTATGAGGAATTTTGAGACACTTTAAGACCCAAATTGTCTCAGAACATTATCTGGCCATCATAATCGCTTGTTTAGTAAGAATATATGATGAATGGCGTGTCTTGTCTCAAATGATCTTGTTATCTCTAAGGTGGCCCTGGCATTAAACTGATGCGGGGAGACACTCCATATGCGTGTATAGTCAAAAACGAATGTATGTGATATAGTTTAAAAATCTTACTCGCGACAGGTCATGTCTCTGAAAGGTTAGGGCGCCATGATGCACGTAAATGCAGTTACAATGGAAGATTTTAAACTAAGCAAAAGAGAATACGAGTAGGCCCTATGATTTAGCTATTTCTTTGTTAATATCTACATTAGTACAGACCTACTTGAAGCATTTAGTACAATACACAAACGTATGTAAATTTTGTATTAACAATGAATAACACAAAAAATTCAAATATTTACAACGAATGACAAATGATAATCTGAATGTAAAACATCATATATTATATCCATAAGATTCAAGTAAACACTTCCTCGTTCTACTTTTTATTGTAGTTTTCAATCTATGTTTCAAGCAGTGCAGGATTAAAATTTATTCCAACGACCAGAACAGACATTTTTATTCACCCAATGAAAACGTACAGCCTTTGAAAAAAATGATGGCGCAACTCTAGATGATGGAAAGTTAAAAGTTTTGAAGAGCGATTCACACCAGTGCGTTGTTATATGTTCTGACTCGTTTGAGCATAAAGCGGACGGCGTAAGTCTCTCATCATGCAGTATTTCAATCATTCGCTTCAGTGGAGCAGTCAGTAAGATGCTCCTTTTCCGACGACGCGGGCCCACGTTCGATTCTGGTCAGGTAGGTTTGTTTTATTTATTATTATTTAATAATGTCGTTAATTTTCATAATGCCTACATGTTACCAGGCTTCGTTTTATATATATGGAAATATTCCCGCTCGGGACAGGCTCCTGGTTGAGATTTTTTCGGGGGTTTTCCTCACCTGTAAGATAAATGTCAGGAAGATTAGGGCCCAATGGTCCCCGAAAATCATCCGGCCATCATCATCATCATCATTCTTCACTGGTGTGGAAAGAAACGGGAAGCTACCACACCTACAGTTCCCTAGTAAAGCTGCAAAGCATAGCATGAAAATGCTATGATTGCAGTGAAAGACCTGCCCTCGGGCAGAATTACTATGGAATGGAACATGTGGAAATAGATGAATTATAGGAAACAGCTTATATATAGAAAATGAATAATGATTGTCACGTCTCAATACTTTCTTTACAAAACACATGACATAATAAAATTATTTATTTCCATTACTAATACAAAATGCATCTGATTAATTTAAATTAAGTTAATATCTAATTTCATTATAGGCCTACTAGTAAGTCCTGAAATATTGCATCGCTTCATACAGACAATTTCTAGGAGAGGTGGTTGTGGTCTAGTGGAGGAAGCTTCTGTTTCCCGTGCATGAGGTCGCGTGTTCGATCCTGCTATCATGCTTTTTTTTTTCTCTCGTCCTTATTTCAATTAATTTTCTTCTTTAGTTCAATTTCTTTTGCTTTGTTATATTTTCAGTAATTACCGCACTACATATTTACACGAAATTGTTTTCCATTGCACGACACAACGAAATAGAACGGATTTAGTTTCTCAAATAGTTGTATACTTGTGAACCAAATAGCTGATCTCTGATATTGCGCAGTGGATTCGTTCTCAGACTCGAAAAATTATCTGTGCGCCATCAATGATTTAAAGGCTGTGCATTACCCACATAAATATAGTAATTGAAAAAGCGAGAATATATGAGAACATTGTGGGTAAATAATTAAAAAAAAAACTCACATTTCATATAAAGTGCTGCGGATCTTTTTGGTCAAAGAGTCCAAACTATGTAATTATTTTGAGATAGGGAATCACTGCACTGCACTGCACTGGTCGGAAAACTTCACTTAAAGCACCGTGAGATTTTCAATAAGTAAGTATATGTTTATAAGTTGTTTTATTATTTTACTCATAATGTGCAAATCATATTAAACTATTGTCAGTGGCGACCGTAATCTAAATAAAATAAGTATGTTCAATATTTTACTGATTAGAAAGGAGGTCCCATTCCGTGGCCAGCACGATCTCATACTGCTAATTTTTTCTACGAATAAAGTTTTGACGTATGAAATTCAAATAGAAACCGAAGAACTTACTGCCAATCCTATGGGTTTACTGTACAACAAACACTAGAGATATATGAGAGAGTTCTGCAAAAAGTATATTTCGAAGTTACTGTGAGTTATAAAAGTTTATAAGTTCCCTAATCAAATGCTGAGTTTGGACTTCTCTACCATTGTGTTCTGACAGAAAATATCTGGAATGGCTATATTATAGTCTATCCTCGATATTTTTATTGAAATGTCTTAATAAAAACTGAATCATTGATGACAGTTATTGCGTAAGCGACTTAGCCTGTTTGATGAATTCTTGTATAAGACAATTATTTTAAAATATTTTTTTGAAACCATACATTAAATTGCTTCTTAAAATACAACAGGCTGTGAACTCAAATTATTTCACAAATTTTAGAGTAAAAATGTCAGATCTATTCAACAATATCAGAATGTTATACGAAAACAAGTGTAACTAAAAATTAGTATGATTCAAATTCTTCCCTGTAGGGGGAGAGCGCCTAAAACTCTGTTAAGGGAAATATGGGCTTACAAGAAATGTTCCACAAAGTTCACAGGGACTGATAGCTACGCAAGTTCATTAGTATATATATATAAACATAAACACACACACACCACTAACATATAGGCTACATAATAATAACTTTATTTTACTTGGTCTCAAGGCCTTGTCTACCACTCAACCAGGTTAAAAAATACAAACATTGTTATACCTAAATTACAATAAACATAGATATTATAATAATTATTTACAAAACAAATTATTTAATCTAGATTTAACGAATGAGCCAAGAGAGGTTACTGAAGTTATCGGAAATATGATTAAAACGGCGGATATTGAAAAAAGAATCGAACGCAAGCATTATGAACACGCTGCAGTCTCTGCGACAAGACATAATTTAGGTCATTATATAGAAAGTGTCCACCGCTGTAGTCTCGAGGTAGCGTGCTGCCTTGTCACGCTGCGGGCCCGGGTTCGATCCCCGGTCGGGACAGTTTTTCTGGGTGAGGTTTTTATCGGGGTTTTTCCTCACCTGTAAGATAAATGATAGGAAAACTTTAAGGCCCAAAAGGTCCACGAAATCATATGGCCATCGTTATCATCATCCTTCACCGGTGTGGAAAGCAAGGGGAAGCTACCACACCTACAGTTCCCTAGTAAACCTGCAAGCTTAGCATGAAAATGCTATGATTGCAGTGAAGGACCTGCCTTCGGACAGAATTACTATGGGCGGATATAGAAAGTCACAATAATCGAAATATGAACAAAGGTGTGTTTTAATGAAACTGGGAGAAAATTCTTTAAACGTCTAATACAATGTAAGATGGAGAAAGTATTTTTACATATGTGTTTGCCAGGTTAAATTTGCATCTAGATATAGTCCAAGATCTATTACTGAAGAAGAAGGGATACTTATATTATTTATAGTAATGTTTGAAAGTGTAGATATGTTGAAGGATGTTAGCAGTCTTTGTTGTCCCATTAGAATGACTCTGAATTGTTAGGATTCAGTTAAAGATAGACATGAGATCGTCATTATTTCGCAAGATGATATAGAGGGAATTTGGAGGTGAATGTAGGTAAATTTGGAGATAGTCTGCTTAGAGGTGATAACGGCAGTGCTTTAGTACAGTTGATAAAGTCATTTATGTAGACAGAGAAGAGGTCCGAGAACACTGTCCTGGGGGACTCCCGCCTGCACATTGCACCAAGACGAGGATTTAGAGTTTAATGAAATGTAGGTATAACTATTGAGCGAGTAGATTCAAACGATAGTGTTTGAGACTTATATTCGAAAGGTCGCAGGTTCAAATTGCGGTGTCGACCAACCTGATTAAGGCTTTTTTTTTTGTCTCATCTTCTTTAGTAGTCAGAATAAATTTTTATTTGGAATTTCATTACCCCGACACATTTTATCATATTCACCATTTCATATTAACTCATCATTAAAAAATAACATAAAATTATAACACAAATAAACACGTCTTTAGATGTTAAAGCGCCGATAAATAAGAGTGAAATATAAATACGAAGTATAACTTATATTCTTATGTGATTTTCTACATTAATGTCAATTAAAATAATGTTTGTTTATTATACTTGTAACTGTCCACCGCTGTAGTTTCGAGGTAGCGTGCTGCCATGTCAAGCAGCGGGCCCGGGTTCGATCACCGGTCGGGGCAGTTTTTCTGGGTGAGGTTTTTATCGGGTTTTTTTCTCACCTGTAAGACAAATGTCAAGAAAACTTTAAGGCCGAAACGGTCCCCGAAATCATATGGCCATCATCATTATCCTTATCATTATTATTATCATCATCATCATCATCATCATCATCATCATCATCTTTCACCGGCGTGGAAAACAACGGGAAGCTACCACACCTACAATTCCCTAGTAAAGTTGCAAGCATAGCATGAAAATGCTATGATTGCAGTGAAGGACCTGCCTTCGGGCAGAATTACTATGGATGGATACTTGTAGCTACTTTTGAGTCTCAATGCCATATAAATAAATGTTCCTTCTAAAGGTAAAACACACACACACACACACACACAGAGCTATCTATAACATCTCTACGACATTCAGTGGTGAGGAGGCCACGGTGAACGGCGTCCACTACAGTCACACGCTACAGTCAGTCTTTCTCTATCTGTCCCTGCGTTCAAGGTTAGTAACCAATATTAATAATGTAATTATAGGCATAATAGTCAACTCTAGCTAATCCCATTAACTAGTAATAACAAGCGCTGACGATGACCCAGCCTGCCGCTGAGTTGTGTAGGAATGTCATAGACCGCTTTACTGTTGTCTCCAGGGATCGTTGTCTCGCCAGAAGTCGGTTGAAGTATACAGACAGTGCGGAGGGAAAAGAGTCGCGCATGCGCACCGCGCTGTTCAAGGCAGTATTCCTGTTTCACAAATATTTACTACACATGTTGTCTTTGAATGTGATGGTAAAGGCGGTCGTCACGCAGGACTAACAATCCGGCTGACCTGAAGTGCCGATTGTCTAGAAAAAGTGAGAACCTTAACCTCCTACTATCCCAAGGGTCTCCTATGGTCTTTGGAGGGATCACTTTACCTTTACTTTTTACCTTTAATGTTAGCTATGTAAGGTCACACAACACAAAGGGTGATATCACTGACTATTTATCTCATAGACGGATAATTTTGCCTCTTCCTGTTCGTAATGAGAGATATCTCCGCAAATTAACTTATTTGACAAGGATATCGATTCAACAATGTACAATCGATATGGTACAGCAATAAATGCCAAAAGAAAACAATTTCAAAAATTACCAAAAAAGTTAGTTCTGTTGCTCTAAAAATGTATTAAATGTTGTAAAATGAATCTGTATTATTGTTAATAGGTATTTCTCAAACAATCATCTGTTATTGATTTTTCCCAAGCCCAAAAAGATTTAACACTAAAGATATGCTATTTATAACTATACAGCCGGCTTAGAAATTGTCCGGAAGTAAGATCGGAATACATAACCTCACATTTGGTAAATATTAAACATTATAATTATTTTTAGCTTCTAATGTTGTATTATTCGCTAAATAGTCACTCCAAATCCAACGCGAGGTTGAGTTTTTCGTTATACAAAATCACAACCTCTTGTTAGATTACTGTTGATAAAACTACAAGAAATTCTGCAAGGAGAATTCAAATCTGTAACTAAAGAAGACTGGACTGGCTACTGTAAACATGTGGTTTATATTGACTATTTAACTCATGCCCCAAATGGGAGTCAATGACCAATCACGTTTCAATGATTTCTGTTTTACAACCAATCAGAGTCGTGTTTCACGAAATATTTATCAGTGTTAGGATTATCATATATTAAACAAAGCTCCTCCTTTTTAATATTCTGAACAGGTCTGGCCGTTATTTTGCAGTGACTGAGCCTATAACAAATACGGCTACCAGATTGTATATAATAGTGCTTACATGTCAACATTTGTAGCAATTGATTATACCACCAAAAAAAGAAACCACTGTTTGCACTTTCTTAAATGTATTTTTTCCCAGGTAATAATCGAGAAAAATATAATTGTCATATTTACATCATACGACATCAAAAATGAATTAATATACAGATTGATGTGTTTCATTTTTTCTCCACTAGAGAGCATTCTTACAATATTGCGTTCCTTTGGCAATAAATAGTATGATCTGGTTGCAGTGATAAACAAAAGAAGCAGTAGAAGCGTACCTATCGTTTCTCATTTGTTTTCAAACATCGCCGTTTACATTAAATATATAAATATTTTAAAATAACTATAGTTAAATAATGATTTGTGAGTAAACAGCTTAATTTTATTCGTTAAATAGTCCTAACAAATGCCACTCTTGATTTCCAAATTCTCTAGATAAATTCACTCCTCACTTCGTGAGTCGTGAATTTATCGATAATTTGGAAATCACTCGTGGCATTACTTATGAAAACTACTACTGGGAGAAAGACACAATAACGGAGGACGTTATAGACGAATTCATAATAATGTTAACAACGCGGACACCAGTGACGACAACTGCAGTAAAGGGAATAGTGATGTGATGGCAGGCATAGCGACAGTAACACCAATGTGGAATATTTTAAATCTTCGTTCCTCTGTACTCGTAAGTGGACTGAAGTTTTTAGGTCAGAGTGTAGCATGAAGTCCCGCCTATCCACTCCACCCGCGAGAGAATGCATTGCATAACATTGTTTCTGTGTGTTTATGCGATAAACGATATAGGTCTATTGAATGAAATGCCAAACAATACTATATATATATATATATATATATATAGGCCTATATATATATATATACATGAAAAACTATTATCTGAAGAGAATCCTTAATCATCTATTCTCCTTCGTACTAATTACAATTTTATAAGAAACTAATACCCGGCGTGCGCTGCTACGCCTAAATAAACGAAACGTGTTTTATGTTTAGTTGAATAAATAAAAAGAAAAATAATTATAAATTTATAAGGTCATTATTTTTAGATACCCCGTATTGATTACCCGGAGTTGCCTGTAAACCTACTTATTGCGATTTTTTTGGCATCAATGAAAGTAGAAAATGGTTAGGCCTATTGCTGTCGCGGACTTTTTTGTACATTTTTTGAGAATTAGTTGTATTTGTTATACTTCGGGTAGCATTTTTTATTTTTTTAAATGCTCAGGCCCTTTAGTACGTTCGGTAATACGTATGTTATATAGGCCTACGTTAAATGTCCCAGAAAAATTCTCTAAACTATGGTAAAAACCCCCATTCAAATCAGTTACGTAGTTTTTGAGTCCATAAAGGGCAGATGACATACAGACATTTTTTTTATATATATAAGGAAGATAACGATCCCCCTGCTCTAAAACTGGAGCGGATTCGATTCCTGGAGGGATTGGAAATTTTAATTATGAAATTTTCAATTTCGGGGTCTAAGACATTTTTTAATCTCTAGACTGTCCATCAGATACTGGAATTAAATTCCAAATCCCACCGTGAAACATACAGTGTGTTGAGAAGGAATGTGATATTTATAATAACGATTCGTCCGTCGGATGGGGGTCGTTAAATTTGACGGTCTCCTTAATGTTTTTGAAAAGGACCAGACTATGTGCTGGTACATCGGACTTCACCCTCTCTCTCACACGGACACATTTATAATACGAGTAATAAGAAGAATGCGCACAAATTGTGCATGTATTGATTAGTCACTTATTTGTGCAAATGTTAATCATTGATATTTTTCTATTCCTGCAGATTAGGATATTGTATCTATCACAGATATTGTTACACAGAACACACACACACACACACACTTATCGTCTGCCTCGTGGAATGATTTATTTACACATATTTTATGGTGGTAACCGTAAACCAATAGGGATGTCAGGAAGGGGTGAAGATGTTGGTTTGTGCGTGTCCAAGTTCGGTTCATCATGACTTCCGTTTTGAAGAATTCTTCCCAGATGTCCTCCCTCTTCTTTAACCTCTGGAGTAGCGCTTTCTTCCAGCTTGGAGCGGAGGGCAGGTCGAACCTCGTTCTAAGTTCTTCTATCAAGGTCTCTTGGGCGAGCACATACACCAACCTGGAGAGATGTTTAGACACTCCTAGCGTAGCCTTTAGGAAGCGAGCCTTGACGTTCTCACTAACACATTTACAGCCCAGTTCTGGTATTAACTTATAACTGTAGCCGTCTTGGTGCGTGGCAGGAGGGAACATTGTCGAGTGGGGGAGGGAACTAATAGCCAAGCAAAAAACATTTCCTTATTATTAATAATAATCATAATAAAATAAATTGTTATAAAAACGGCGCTATCCTATAATGAACACTCTAAACTTACTAGACAATAACAATATTCACTAACAGAACTAGTAAATAAGAAAACTCAACGTGTAGTAATTATTAAGTTATCTAAACTGAGGATAGTTGCTGGCAGTAACTGCAATTCGCCTTCCCCTCTTACCGTACCAAACACAATAGACCCCTCAAAAGCGGCTAAAGAAGCCTGAACTGAACTGTACACTATACTTACACTCATCCTACACTCCTCTATGTATGCAAGTTCACATCATAACATGATCTCCCGAAGTGGTGTGTAAA
Organism: Diploptera punctata; assembly: GCA_030220185.1. NCBI lineage: Eukaryota > Metazoa > Arthropoda > Insecta > Blattodea > Blaberidae > Diploptera > Diploptera punctata. The sequence continues at coordinate 181,373 of JASPKZ010007754.1, read as the reverse complement.
AATTGAAAATAGGCCACATTAGCGCCATATTACCGCCTAGTGCGAAATCCAAATTACGAAAAGTTCAGTGGGCAGCATAGAAACACACCCACTTTTCTTGTCGATTTATAGTGATTGAATCGTAGCTTTTCAAATTCTGATGGCTGTCTAATACGACCTCCTCATCAGTGTTTATAGGCCTACATATGGAATAAGAGACCCTATGATTTTTTACTGTAAATAACAATATCGATATTCTATAATGTTTAAGTGTGTGTTGAATGTCTGTTTGGGTTTGCATATAAGAGATCAGGTAAATAAAAACAAGAAAATAAACCAAATAAGAATATAAAAGTGGAAAATCTTTTGTTTAATTTGTTTTTATTTAACAACGCTCTTTAATATGCAGTACAACATTTTAAATATAAAATTACTACCTGTTAGGCCTACAACATTCTGCTGAAGATGGAAATGATTTCTGAAAGGCCTACATATTTTAAAAAATATAAGTTGAAGATGGCAGACCTTACAGTTATTAATTTTATATTTTTATATTAAAACCAGGTTGGGAAAACCAGCTATAACAGCTGGAAAACACTCATGCTGACCACATTATCACCCCTATACTGGTTGGATGATCGTCCATCTCTGTGATTAACGCTTGTGGATATGAAGTCAGCAGTCGGCCGGTAGGCAAAGAGCCTTCTAGGTCTGTCGCTTCATGGAGTTTTTTATATTAAAATATTCATATTGTAATTGATGTCTCAAGGAAATTTTGGCATGTATTTTATTAGTACAGATTTTGTCAGCTAAGGTCATTTGCGTCGCAATTAAAATGTGGGGGTTGAAAGGGTAAAAAAAAATGTTCCGAGACCTCTTTTGCATGCCGTAAATCTACGATATGAGACTCATGGTTTTAGTTCGCCTCCGAAGGGACCCATACTCAATACCTGAAAAATCCTTCGCGGGTTTGAACTCGCGAATATTGAAACCAGAAACGAATATGATAATCACTAATCCACTGGGACCTAATTTTTAATTTGTTACTGACTGCAATATTATTTCAGTTCGTCATGTAAATTCTTATGAAACACAATCTTCCCCTTATATTTCCCATTCCAGTTGAATTATAGTTTCATCGACAAATAAAGAAAAAAAAACGCTTCATTATAAAATAATAACATATTTTATAGTATTTTGGGATTAAAGTAATTCGGAATGAATTTAAAACTTTCAGATATACAACTGTTTACTAATTAATAATTGTATCCCCTTCCTTAATCGGAAATTTAATTTCCTTTGATAACCAAATACTATCCGTCAAAACATTTCCGTGTTTACAATCATATATAAAAAGGCATTTTTTTCTTTCTCGTTTTCACTGTTCTTCCTTTTTTGTGTTACATTTGTTAACCTTTTACCTTATTCACACATACAAACACAAACTACATACACATCCAGAACCAAGGTGGAGATTTAAAATCCCCTACTTCGCCGGGAATCGAACCCGGGTCGCCGGAGTGGAAGGTAGGAACTCTACCTACTACGCCACGGCGACGGACTAAAATGTAATACTAAATTATCTCAATTAAAAAAAACACACACAAATAGGACTATAACACTGAAGTCGAAGTTATGACGAAAATAAGTAAACCATTGCACACGATGTAACGTCTCCTTTATTGATCTATCGCACACTTGTTTCATACCCAGAGAAATGTTACTTTTTATCACACAACACATGACGGTTTAAATTCTTAATCAAGAGTCACATTTCAGATTACCCAAAACGGATATATTTGTCTACAACCATTAGCATAACATTATAGATGCCTTTAAAATTCAATTCGTAAAAAGGAGATATTCAATAAATGCAATAAAATATTTCAAATTTATTGTCCTGCTGGAATTACTTGAATCTAAAATGGTTGGAGAGGGATATTCTATGGCTGAAAATAATGCACTAATTTTTTTTATGTACAAAAACAATAAGGAAATTTCCTTGGGCACTTTAGCATTGTATGGGAACTTTGAAAATATGAATATTTTAAATTGGTACGAAATTTACCATAATTAAGTTATTTATAAGCAAATGAGTATATCACGTAATATAACAACTAATTCTGATTCGAAAAATAAACAATTTTTAGTATTCTAGAGTTACTGCAAATGTTAGCATATTACCTGAAAATTAGAACAGAATAGCCTTACGTCATGACATACTGCAGAACATGCGCTAGTGCAATTATTGTTCAACTGTAACATATTTTGTTCGAGACTGTACATGTGAGATATTTAAAGCCACGATACAAAGGATACGGCCAATTCGAGGTACCATTGTGTGTCTACATTAAGGATTAGTTAAATGTAGTAGGTTAAAAGAATGCGATACAAAAATCCAATCGCTACCCAATCGCCTTATCCTTCCTACATACGTTTAGAAGAATGGAATTATTTATAGATTTCTACAATACTAATTTAAAGACAAATAAACCACACCCAGAAGTATTAAAATCCCTAATCGCTCGGTACAATAATGCCCTTGTTGGTAAGCTGTCCAATGCTTATTGATGTTGGAAGTGTTGCTTAGAATCAGGCACTCACAAACAATTGAAAAGAGAGAGAAAACAATCAACTAACCTCCTATATTACAATATTATAATAGTCCAAAGAACACACTGTGTATAAAAGTTCGCTTTATTCTTATTTGTAAAACAAATTTCACACATGTCATTATGATTGCGCCAAATATGAGACTATATGTCGTCTGCTAGAACTAAATTAGGCAAATCGCCAGGCTGTCTAGGTTTATATATCAGTCTGAAAAGAGATTATTTACAGATACTGTAACGCATTACCGATCTGATACCTACTTAAAAATAATACTAGTAACACAAACAATGCAATACACTACTAATATAACCAGCATTAGTATATTTAAGGCTTTTTCTTACCATTTTCACACACACGGGTCGATATGTCTGCCATTTTTAAAGAACGACTGCAAGGACCACGGCATATTGGAATCTACTGCAATGCCAGTCGTTCTAAATACACACTGCAGAGAGCAGCACATACTAGTGACAAGCTCGGTTCTAAAATTTCAACAAGATACTATAATGAAATTATACAAATAAATGCGCAATTATGGAATATTTATATATAGTTAAGTGTTAATGCACTTTGCTGTTATATAAACAATTCGCCATTTGCACAACAGAAAAATCACTGATACTGAACTAAAGGCAGAAACATTCCTGCCATCTGACGATGTCTCGGCAAAGTATCTGAAATAGTGTCACAATGACCTCCATGTAAAATGGGTTGCCTATCAATAAGGGTTCTGTGTCTACTATAATTTATAGGTATGACAAACTTTCACGGCTGTTGTTTAATTGGAAGGGATAAATAAAATCTTCAAAATGTCTATATGGTAATATCACGTTGAGAGTTTCTTTTGGATCAAAATTCAAGTAGCTGTTTCAGAAGAAGGAAGTTAATTTTAACTTCTACGTGGGGGATAAAAAAAAAGTGCTAACACAGCAGAGACAGTAAAACATGTGTTTAAAGAATGAATGTACAATTAAAACAGCAGATGAAATGCGACCTTGCGCTGCGCACTGACCTTAGCCACGATCAGTCACTGAACTGAGTAGAACGGAAGATTTTATTAGCGTTCCTTTTAAACAGTATTTATGCATATTTAAATCCAGTAACTGGGGCAAGTTCCTTAGTTCTTTACTCAGACTGTACGGGGGACTTCCTTGAGCACCGCGACCGTATCTATTGCGCTATCCCAGTATATTATGGATGAATGGAATGAAGTCTACTCTATGATGTTATGTGAGTTGTAGGTCATCTTCTAGGTTCGGCACATCAGGTTCTTCTATCATGATTCATATAACTATTTTTGGGTAGGCCCCGTGGCCGCAATGAGGGACAATCCTCCCTTTGACCCCTTCTGCCCTTTTTTATTATTCAGGTTCGGAGTCATGAACTATCATCGTGATGAGCACCCACTAGATCCCCGCAACATCTGTGGGCGCCACCAAACTATTTTTCCTAACATGTGATGACGTGAAGGATGATATGAAACGAACGAAGGAGAAATGAAATGACATGAAGAGGAGGGAAGGGAGAAAGGAAAGTGTTGATGGAATGACATTTGGGAAACGGGAGAAACACGAGAAAATCCCAAAAATCCCGGTACAACCCAATATCCCTCTGGAACCACCAGGATTCGAACCTGGGATCCCAGTCGGGGCAGCCACATGCGCCAGCAGAATATATACATTTTATTTAAACTAATCTTGTTGAAAAAATATATAAGGTATCTAATGAGTGACAGTATGTCTGTTTGTCCTTTATGCGCTGCCATACCGTTCATCCGATTGTGATGGGCTTTTTGCACAATGTTCAAGAGTTTCCGGGAGGGTTTTAGGCTATAAGAGAGTTGTAACACTCAACCCCTTCAACCTTAAAAATCACCCTTTGTAGAAAAAAAAGTATTTTTCGGAACTGTTTGGACGTTTAAATGGCTTGTGCTGCCTAAACCATAACATATGCACCAAATTAATGTACACAGAATTGAATATCTAAAAAAAAAAAAATCTGCAAAAAAGTCCGCGACAGCATATGTCTCTCTTTCACGGATAACTCACAATACTAATTTTTATCTTACTGCTCATTGATGCCAAGAAGATCGGGATGACTAGATTCCCGGGCAAGCGTAGTAGCGCACAGTGGGTATTCTTTTACGGTTAACTCTCAATAACCATTTTTGTCTTTCAGTTAATTTATGCCAAGAAGATCGGGATAAGTAGATTCCCGGGCAACGCCGGATAATCAACACGGGGTATCTAAAGATAATTACGATATAAATTTATAATTCTTTTTCTTTTTATTTATTCAACTAAACATAAAAACACATTTACCGTAATTGTTTTAGGGGTGGCAACGCACACCGGGTATTAGCTAGTACTTTATAAAATTGGTATAAAATGAGCTCATTCCTACACCTCGGATAAACAAATTGAGGAGTTGGCATGGCACGTAAGTATATTATAAGCTCTTACTATGGACATAATTACAAACTCAGGCTTCCAATTCACTCAAACATTGATTACACTGAGCAACAAAAAAATTAACTTTTTTTTTGTCTCAGAGAGAAAAATATATGATTCTGATAGTATATTTTGTCCTGAATTCAAATATAATATCGGGTTTTCTCCATCACGCAAGGTTTCCGAGAGACAGAAATTTATAATTTCAAGCACTTTAATATTTTCTACATTCGTAACTACACAATATCCGAACATTCGGACTACCTATAAAGTAATAAATTACGATTTTCTGCTATATTTCGCCTGTGGAGCATCCCTCTTGATGGTCCAACAATAATCGGCCAGCATATTAGGATTCCATTTGCCTTGATATCTCTTTTCCATAGCTGAAATCTCCTGATGAAAGTGTTCCCCGTATTATTTTAGAATGGACAAATGGACGAAAAAACGTTTATTAAAAAACAATCATTTAAATCAATTAATTGAAATTGAAATAAAAAAAACTGTGGGTGATGGAGAAATTCCGAATACATATTTGAAAACACGATAAAAAAAAACTGCATTAAGTACAACTATTGGTACTCATGAGACAAAAATCATGTTGACCAGTGGTATTACATAGTATGTCATATAATAACATTAGCACAATTATTTAAATTTCTCTTCTACCGTACCTCTGCATGAAATAGTAGTCCTCCATACTTTAGAGGTACACGGTTTATTCCGATTACTTCATCTTGACAGGTAGTGGCTACAGTGCTTTACCAGAACACCATTCTTTCATATTTTTACATGTAGTATGGCACTCTAATTGAAAGCATATTTAAAACATTATAATAGAATGACGTATAATACAAGTAAAACCAAGCTAATATAATTAAGATGTAGAAGATAACGCCTAAAAAATAAAATGTAATTGGAGTACGTAATTTCAAAGCATAACTAACAAACTAACTCACTGGTACAATGAACCCGATTCGTGGCTGTGCGGATCTCCTTAAGACTTACAATTATTCGTTCAAAAATATTTCCTTCTGGCTTTCCTACAAGACATTTCTATGCACCTTTTTCAATATCCATTCATACCATATGTCCTTCCATCGCAGTCTACGAGATGTAAAATTTATTATTTTCTGATTTCCCATGAAGATCATGTAGCTCACTTATAGTTTACTCCATTCAACCTCTCTTTGGTCCAAAAAAATCTTATGAATTTCAAAGTAAAAAAAGTATAAAACAAATTATTAACATATTTATTCTCCATACTTACTCTGCTTTGAAAAGCTTAAAATAAACTTTACACAAACTGCATTATACATTACAAATATTGCATAGGACCAACTCTTATATTGATAAATTATTCTGAACAATTATTAACATTATAATGTAAATTTGAATAGTAGAAAGATACGCTTATGTAACACCCTTGCAGGACTTACACTTTAAAAATATAATATATACAAATTAATGTTTGTTTGTTTGTTGGTTTGTTTGGTTGGTTGTTTGTTCGTTCGTACTTTATGCGCGGCCATATCGTTGATCCGATTGTGATGGGGCTTTTTGCAAAATGTTCAGGAGTTTCTCGGGATGAACATAGGCTATGAGAGAGTTGTGATACTCAACTCCTACACCCTTAAAAATCGTCCTTTATAGTGGAAAACGTGAAAAAAGTAGCACTTCGGACGCTTAAATGGCTTACGCTACCTAAACCATAACATATACACAAAAGTTATGTACACAGAATTGAATATCTCAAAAAGCTCTAGAAAGAAGTCCGCGACAGCATATGTTTATCTCTTACGGATAACTCACAATAACCATTTTTGTCTTTTATTGATGCCAAGAAGATCGAGACAAGTACGCAGATTCCTGTGCAAGCATGGCTGGTTTTCTTTTACGGATAACTCACAATAACGAATTTTGTCTTTTAGCTCATTTATGCCAAGAAGATCGAGATAACTAGATTTCCGGGCAACACCGGGTCATCAGCACGGGGAATCTTAAAATAATTGCTATATACATTTATAATTATTTTTCATTTTAGTTATTTAACTAATCATAATAAATACATTAAGTTTTGCCTTTCTGCTCATTTATGCCAAGAAGATCGGGATGAGTAGATTCCCGGACAACGCCGGGTAAACATCACGGGGTATCTAAAAATAATTACGATAAAAAATTTTACGTTTACTTATTTAACTAAACATAAATCACAATTTTTGTATTTCACTTAATTTATGTCAAGACTATCGGAATAAATAGATCCTCGGGCAACGCCGGGTAATCAGCAAGAGGTACCTAAAAATATAAATGTTTAATTATTTTTCCTTCTACTTATTCAACTGAACATAAAAGCACATTAATTTTCATTTATTTAGGCGTAGCAGTGCACGCCGTGTATTAGCTATTAATAACTAAAATAACAACCAGTGAAATTAGATATTCCCAATCTCTAGTTTGTAGTCATAATACAATATCTAATTATCTTCTGTAACGTGTTTTAATGTTTCCACATATTGCGAAGTAAATTCCCTGTTTCAAACACAACGTACGTTTTGAAAGGGATTCAGTGTGCATCATGATCAAACCAGGCCAGCAATGTATCGATAGCAAGAAAGCTAGAGATAACTGTTTCACCTCTCAACGATAAATGAAAATCAGAGATGTGCAATGAGTTAAGGTTAGAGGTTGATGTTCGAGCATGTTTACTGAACTCAACAATGACACCGTTGCGCCGATAGAGCGAGCAAATAGGCTACTCATGCAGCACATGTCAGACAGTTGGAAATAAACAGGGCTTACGAGCATGCAGGGCGCATGTAATGCAGAACTTAAAAAATCCCAGACTCAGAAAGCAATAGATAGATGCAGATGAAAGGCATTTTCAACATTTACTCCGTGATTGACCAGCCTCATAGGCTAGTGGTCAGCGTTTCTGACTACTGTTCATGAGGTCCCGGGTTCGATTCCCGGTCAAACCATAGTCATTTTTCTTTAAAGGGATTTATTCCTGTGGTTGTCCATGGTTTGGAATTTACGTTAAGTTTAGGTTAAGAACTCTCCTGGCACTTCATTATCATTTATCACCCATCATATCATCGGGGTAACGTAACTCCCCGCCTTCTAGACGCCCAACTTCAGAAGTGGGAAACCAGAAATGTCTAAATGATAACCTGGCATTGAATAAAAAAAACATTTACTCTGTGAAATCTCCCGCAGTTAGTCTGCAGTACAGGACAGATTGCACACGTGTACATTATTGAATCATATATTATAACTCATTCAATTGTAAAGATGATTAAGGATTACCATGTACAAGGCAGGAAGTAATTATCAATAATTACAGTATTTATATATCATCAATTTCATAAAATGATATATGAAACATTTGCATAGAAATAATTCTAATAATATTACTAAAGACATTCGTACCAACCTTTTCTAAAATTAATAGCGGACTGTCACACCTCGGCTTTCTTAGATTTGAAATAACTCCACACGAGATCTTACAGGTGTGTTTGCTTCAGACACACGTTGCATTAAGACACGTGAACACATCTGTAACTAAACTGAGCATTCTATACAGACAGAAAATAGTAATCAGCCATATGGCCATTTGGTATCTAATAGTAGAATGTTCCTTTATATATGCATACTTAATTATATAAAACTTTCCTCATTAGAGAATTGCCACAAGGATAAAGTGATACAGACAATTAATTTTCTAAATTATTGACGAAATACATTTTGTAAATACATTAAGAATTTTCAAATTGTAATTGAAGTATACTCTATAAAGTGAACATTTTGAAAGATGGGTTCTTAAAATTGAAATTGATCCTCTAATGGCATCGATGGCAATTTTAGAAAGATACACTCTGTCCAAATCTAAGATATTAAAAAAAAATAGCAGAATCCTGGTATAGTACCTCTTGCCCCGATCACCAATCCTGTGACAGTTATACTATCTAATTGTCATTTATCTTTGTAAATCTTAATATATAAAAATTACGTGTCACGTTGTTTGTCCGCGATGGAATCCTAAACTACTGAACCAATTTTAATAAAATATTGCACACTGTGTGCAGTTTGATCCAACTTGAGACTTAGGGAAGTTTATAATTAAATTTATAGTCACATTATTTTTATTGCAAATTATTTGTTTATTATTTAACAAAGAGTTATAATTATCTGTGAGTTCTATACGATTCTAACAGATGGCCGTGTAAGGTAATTGGTTTATTATTTAACCAGGTGGCTGTGCTTTTTGTTTCAACCGCGAATTTCAATTGAATTACAAATATTGCTTATTTCATAATTTAAGTGTGTTTATGTTTAATTTATTTTTAAATATATTCATAATAATATTAATTTCGTGTGTAAGTATTAGTTTTAAGTAATCTGGCTGAAAGACAGCAACTTAATTTAAATTTAACTGGACCGAGAAGAGACATTGAACGATATGGCGAATCAGTTCTAGAGACCATGAATGATAAGATATCAAGTGAATTTCCGCAAATTGGTATAGGCCTATGTGACATAAATCTTACATTTAAGAAGAATGTCAATTTAAAAACGTATGAAGGTCCTAAGGAACGGAATAACAGAATTGTAAGTAAGTGTGTTAGTTATAATAATATGCCTAATATTACAGAAACAATCTCCATGCCTCAATTAAATGAAAAACTATAATATATCACAATATGATATTATTATACAGAGACTTCTTGATGATGATGAGAATCCAAACTGCCAACAAGTTCGTAGAAAAAAAGAAAGTATAATGAAATCAGCAAGCCTCCTCAAAATATTCCATCAATAAATGTATATAATCCTTATGATACACTTATGGATGATACTGAGGATGCAGACAACATAAATTCATCTCAATCAACAAAACCACTTCCACATAAACCACCACCCATATTTATACCGGGTGTAGTTAACGTAACAGAACTAAAAAATTGTGTAAAACAAAAACTTTCTGATTTAGATTTCTCACTTAGTTTACAACATAATTTAACGTATACCTGAGCCACAGCAACGCGTGGCCGGGACTTAGTTACACTATTTATAACTCAAGAACGGCTGGACCGATTTTTATGATATTTGATTTGTTGGATTTGTTTCCGCCCCGAATAGCAGATAACTATTAAAACATCGGAAAAATTAACGTAAAAATATTTAAAGGCGATACGACGTTCGCCGGGCGCCATATATATATCATCATCATCATCTTCCTTCATGTATTAGGTCTTTGCCTGTTTCGATCTCACATCTGTTCATGACAGCGCTTTCTTGGTCTTCCTACCGATCTTCGTCCTGCAGGATTATACATCAATGCCATATTTGGTATCCTATCTTCTATCATTAATTGCAGATGTTTTATCCAATTGTTCCTGTGTTTTTCTATTTGTCGAACAAGTGATTGTACTTTCAGTTGCTCTCTAATATTCTCATTTATAATATGTTCTTCTCTTGTACAACCTTTCACAACCCGTAGGAAGCTCAGTTCCGCTGCCTAAAGTTTACTTTTTTTCTTTTTCCTTCAGGACCTGAGTCTCACTTCCATACATCGCCATTGCTAGTGCAATTCTTGAGTAAAATCTTAGCTATGTATCCTTTCTTACTTTGTTCCTCAGTGTTAGCCTGATTGTTCCACAAATATTTTGAAATTTCTCCACTTTCTTATCTTGTTCTTCTTCATAAGTTATATGTAGCAGCCCAAATACTGGAAGTGTGAAACCTGTTCCAACACTTTATCTTCTATTACTATTTTTGTTCTTACTGGGTACTTTCCATGGAGTGCCATTACTTTAGTTTTTAATTTTTAAAATTATCATAGGCCTATTATATTTCTTACATATATTATTTAATTGACAGACTGCTTTTTGTAGCCTGACCTCTGTGTCAAAAATTAATGTTATATCATTTGCTAAACATAATACATTCAATGTTTCATTTACTCCAATTTTTAATTCTTTATAAACGAATTATATATATATATATATATATATATATATATATATATATACAGTGCGATCAGTTTAGGTTTGGACAGCAGACGCAGGGTCCGTGCTGTGCAATGTTCTTTATGTCTACACATTTCTTTAATTGAGAAATGTTTCCTGTTCTAGAAAATATACGGTATAATATAGGAAACTAAAATATCATGTCTGTTTCGGTATTTAGTTTTGATAGACAGAAAACCCAGTCTACTGTCCAGAGCTAAACTGATCGCACTATATATATATATATATATATATATATATATATATATATATATATATATTCATACATTTCACACGCCATTCGTATGCTATCTTCTAACACCCATAAGATTTTTAAAGCAATATTGTCATATTATAACTCTGCAACTTAATAGAATATAATCATAAATTGCAATATGATTATTTTATATGATTAATAGTTAACACTACGGGTTAATAACACGGTGATTCAAAACTGGGGGATAAAGGAGCGAAACATTTTGCTCAGATATCTCTTATTTATATTTATAACTTTAATCTGCTATAAACGTATATCCCTACATGGGATAAGTGTGTTCCTTGCGGAGTCGAATAGACTAGGTTATGAAAGCTTTAATCTACTATAACCGTACATCCCTGCATGGGGCAAGTGTATTCCCTTGCGGGGGTTACTTAACCAAGCTTATTTCCATTCAGATGTCAGCAAGTAACAAGTGGTTAGGTGGTAATCTCAAAGAAACACCTAGTAGTCAATTAATGTATTATTCACAAGGGACGCCTTTGACTTCGAACGATCGGATCTGCACGAAAACAAGCTTGGGATAACAAGCGATCATTAAAACAGCAGTGGTGTGTGACATTTTCATGCAAAACGTTGCATTTTACCTCAAGTGACTTTTAATATAGAATAACAAGATACTAATACCATAGGAGGTAAATTATACGTAATTCAATGACGTCAGTGTATCATTTCATTTTCAATCAACAGTGCCAAAAACTCTCTGCTTACAGTAGGCCTACTTATAATAGCGCAAAACACGTACACAGCAGTACCACACACCTGATAGTGCTTATATTAATCCTCAATTGGCAGATGCGGGATTTCGATGAAGTGGTTAAAACAAGGTGGAAGAGAACAATGTGCACACCTCACTAAGGCCACGTTATCACATTCCAAATCACTTTCGCATTCACGCAGTCCAATATCAAAAGCCATATTAGTTACATTTAAAAATGATGATGTTGGTATGTCAATGGCATAACCTGCCTTTCGCCAAGCATATTGCAACATAGGCTTATACGTAGGAGGCAGCAAATTGATTGTAAATCACAGAGTGAAGTTTCATGATGATATAACGATCATGTATCTTCACTTTTAGTTTGGCACAATGTAGTCTTACAAAATCAGTAATCCTTCTGATACAGAGCTTATATTGCCGGAAGAAGTAAGCTATAGACCACCGGGAAAACATACTCCCCTTTTTCAAAACTAGATCTTGACTTTGATTAAACCGAAGAAGTTAAACGTGAAACTTCAAGATGAGACTACTGAACAAGTACTTAAATAAGTGGGATGCAATGTTGGAACATGCGTCACTTGAAATGTATCAAACAATACAAAGGAAGGTTTTAATAAGGTAAAAACATTTTCTGTGGGTCTCTAAGGGCCGGTTTCATCAACAGAGGTAACTTTATTACGCCAGTTTAAGCTATGCATTATACACAGGGAAACTGGCGTAATACAGTTACCTCTGTTAGTGAAACCGGCCCTAAAAAGTAAATTAATGAGCAGGCTAGTAAGTGGTTTGTTTAGAATGTGACATAGGAGATCTGGACAGGAAGGCGCATTCAGGAAATATGGGAAGTTGAACTAAGAACATAGGATGAAAGAAAAATTAAAGAATAAAATATATTGGCTTGTTCACTGACTAAGCAAAAAACTGTCTTTGAAGGATGCACTCGAAGGAATGTATGGAATAAACATCCAGGGAAGAAGAAGATACAACATGATATAGGCTACAACGTAATGATAAATGGATCTTACGCAGACAAAAAGAGAAAAGTAGAACAGAGGGAAGGGTGAAGAATGCTGAGGTTGAGGTGAAGGAGCAGCCTTCGACTCAAGTAACTATAAATAATTGAATTATTACGAGTATAAATGGCATCTAGGATATAGAATAGAGAAAGAATACAGGAAAAGAAAATATATTTTTAGAAACCATGCATGCACTTCTAATTTCAGGCGAGCTCTTATCAGTGCCATGCTATAAATCCAGAATTTTCAATCGTTATAAAACCATAATAATCTAATAAACACTAGAATCTAATATATAAAAATTAATGTTTGTTTTTTTTTTTTGTTCGTATTCTATGCGCGGCCATACCGTTAAATCGATTTTGATGGGGCTTTTTGCAAAATGTTCAGGAGATTCCCGGGATGAACATAGGCTATAAGAGAGTTGTAATTCTCAACCCCTTCACCCTAAAAATCACCATTTGTAGTGAAAAATGTGAAATAAAGTCCCTATTTTGACGCTTAAATGGCTTACGTTGCCTAAACCATAACAAATACACCAAATTAATGTACACAGAAATGAATATCTAAAAACAAACTCTACAAAAAATCCGCGCAGCATATCTTTTACGGATAACTCACAATAACCATTTTTGTCTTTCATTGATTCCAAGAAGATCGGGATAAGTAGATTCCCAGGGAAGCGTGCTCTGCCATACCGTTCATCAGATTGTGATGGGGCTTTTTGAAAAAATGTTCAGGAGATTCCCGGGATGAACATAGGCTATAAGAGAGTTGTAATACTCAACCCCTTCACCCCTAAAAATCACCCTTTGTGGTGAAAAACGTGAAATAAAGTCCCTATTTTAACGCTTAAATGGCTTACGCTGCCTAAACCATAGCAAATACACCAAATTATTGTACACAGAATTGAATATCTCAAAAAAACTCTACAAAAAGTCCGCGACAGCATATGTTTATCTTTTACGGATAATTCACAATAACCATTTTTGTCTTTCATTGATGCCAAGAAGATCGGGATAAGCTGATTCCCGGGCAAGCATAGCAGCTCAAGGCTGGTGATAGAAACACATTAACATTTATTTAGGAGTAGTAGCGCACGCCGAGTATTTGCTAGTATATCATAAATATTAACCACAGTATAATAAAAGACAAAAGGTTCAAAATGAAGAGGTGTCAAATGCTTAATCACGGAATGTGACCAACTTCGAAAGTAATATGTAAATAGACAAATATTTTATATCGATGAAGGTGGAAAGGTAGATATCCGCCTATAGCTTGAATATCTATAATGAGAAAGAAAGAAGATTTAGATTCCAAGAAAAACTGTAAAAATAAATTTCCACAGTGACTCTTTTGGAAATAGAAAATCTCTTACTTTTTAGATCACTCATTAGCCACCGTCCCTAGCATTAACATGAAATGGCCCCTGGGATCAACTAGACAGAAATAAAATATAGTAACGAAATTTTAAACCAAGAGAGAGGATGGTAGACTTACATTGATTAAATAGCTTGATATCCTATAAGTCAGAGTTAGTTAATGCACCATCTTGTGTTAATATCTGATATTTCCTACAGATAATATCATTAAGAGCTCATTTTCTGCTAAATGCGCAGTAAAAGAGCTGATTTCCCATTAGTCTGCAACATTATCTGTCCCATATTGAGCATTATAGCTGTCGCTAACACACATAATCAAAGTTGTTCAATTTAACCCTCTCACGTAACCGTGGTTTCAAAAACGTTTTACCGTTATACGTAGCCTATTTTATCCTCGAAAAATGTGACCTTAAAATTGCAAACCAAAAATGTAAATCAATAAAAGTCCGTCACACAGGAACTGTGTAAACTAAGCGAATTCGTCAGCGAGTCGAATTTATGGTCTAATTTTGCTGGTTTACGGAATACATATTTCTTTTGCTAAATTGAAGAAACTCAATTTCTGATGCCAGCTTATTCAAAAGTGTCGGACTGCAGTGAAAACGAATCATGCATAACCATGTTATTCCCTTTAATTTGACACGAATTTAAATATGTACCGAACCATTATTCCATTACAGTATTTAAAATACCAAATAAATTAAACCAATATATAACTTGCCACTTCAAGGGTTAAACTATATGGTATACATTTCGACGAAGCAAACATGGATGTTGCTAGAGTCAATTTTTAATTTCTGGTATTCAGGTAAAGCCCCGCATCTAATGGCCAGATTTCGCTGATTTTTTTGAGACCGTCTTCCTCTGTTTATTACAATACCATAAATTTAGTTTTGTTGTGAAACATCGAAAATAGCTACCGATTTTTAAATTCTCATGTCAAGTGATTTCCTATAACCCACATAATGGTCCGATTTTACTTATTTTTATTTGACTGCTATATGCCAAGTTTGGTTTCGATGAAACACAAACTGCGGCCGCTAGAGCGTTAACAGACATATATAACTTACATATGTATACATTTTGGTAATGGTAATTTTTTGTGTCTACTAGATAGGGCCGGTCAAGGTCTGTAATTTTTAAAAAATATTTTCATAAAAACAATTTCAATAGCTTCATGCATTCGGAATTCACTAAAATGATACGCTGAAACAGAATATGTATTTTAATATTTAATAACTGATCTATAAAGCGGTAGTACTGAAAAAATCGAAGCTTTATTCAACGTACTGAAGGCATGCTATGAAAGCCAGGTTATAACTTAAAATAAATAAATAAATAAAGCACTATATAAAAAGGTAATTTTATTTAAAATAATAATCACTATAAAATAATTCTTATAAAATTAACAAAAAAATAATCAAGTTATATCGAATTGCACAATAGAATTCTCATAAGTAATGCCACGAGTGATTTCCAATTTATCTAGAGAATTTGGAAATCAAGAGTGGCATTTGTTAGGACTATTTAACGAATAAAATTAAGCTGTTTACTCATAAATCATTATTTAACTATAGTTATTTTAAAATATTTATATATTTAATGTAAACGGCGATGTTTGAAAACAAATGAGAAACGATAGATACGCTTCATCTGCTTCTTTTGTTTATCACTGCAACCAGATCATACTATTTATTGCCAAAGGAACGAAATATTGTAAGAATGCTCTCTAGTGGAGAAAAAATGAAACACATCAAACTGTATATTAATTAATTTCTGATGTCGTATGATGCAAATATAACAATTATATTTTTCTGGATTATTACCTGGGAAAAAAATACATTTAAGAAAGTGCAAACAATGGTTTCTTTTTTTGGTGGTATAATAAATTGCTACAAATGTTTTTATATTAACTCCTGCAAGCGCTATGTGTTGATATCTACGCACTATATATGAAATCTGGTAGCCGTATTTCTTACAGGCTCAGTCACTGCAAAATAATGGTCAGACCTGTTCAGAATATTAAAAAGGAGGATCTTTCTTTAATATGGTAAATATAACACTGATAAATATTTCGTGAAACACGACTCTGATTAGTTGTAAAACAGAAATCATTGAAACGTGATTGGCCATTGACTCCCATTTGGGGCATGAGTTAAATAGTCAATGTAAATGAAACTTCTAACTCCTAGAATAACCTGCTCAGCCCAAGAAATACTTCTATGAAAGACGGCTCAAAAAAATGAAAGAAAGAAAAATACTTCTGAAATAATAAATAGAATTATTCCTCATCGTAATCCTTTTGTAACAAACTTAGTGTGGAGTCCTTGGTACGTTCCTTCACGTACATCATTGGCACTATCGAACCCGTAGGTTAATGGCAGCGCGGATATAAACTCTCCATACATCCCTATCCTGAGCAGTTTTCCAATCATTCCCTGTATAATCTATTTCCCTCAAATCATGGTTTAATATTATTCTCCCACCCCATTCTTGGTTTACCAACTGGGCGTTTTCCCTATATATATGTTGTAGGATGCCTACATATTACATATATAATTTTGTCTCTGTTTAAATAAGATAAAAATATTTTTTTAAATATTTTATTAATTTATGAATACAAGGATGTTTAAAAATAGCTATTCAAATTCTCTCTACTCACAGTTCTATGGTAAATTAGGCCACCGCTGTGGTCTCGAGGTAGCGTGCTGCCTTGTCACGCAGTGGGCCCGGGTTTGATCCCCGGTCGGGGCAGTTTTTCTGGGTGAGGTTTTTCCTCACCTGTAAGACAAATGTTAGGAAAACTTAATGGCCCAAACGGTCCCGAAATCATATGGTCATCATCATCATCATCATCATCATCATCATCATCCTTCACCGGTGTGGAAAGCAACGGGAAGCTACAACACCTACAATTCCCTAGTAAAGCTGCAAAGCATAGCATAGCATGAAAATGCTATGATTGCAGTGAAAGATCTGCCCTCGGGCAGAATTACTATGGATGGATGAATGGTAAATTAAATATATATTTTTGACTTTCCGCATTTTTTGGCGATTCCTTAAATTTTGTTAAATTGCTGTTATCTGTATATATTTTTGTTAAAACTAAGTGAACTAGACACAATTTTCTCAGAATCATATGATGGTTAATTTACTTTCTTGACACCATAAGGAAGTGGCTGATAATTTTTATTTCGTTTTAGTCCAAATTCAAATTATAATGTGAATGTATGATACATGAAACTCAGATGTTTGTTAAAAATGAAGAAACAAACAAGAGGTATCAGTAATATAAACTTAATGGAGCGTCAGGACTAGAAGACTCTTGGCCTACGAGTCGATGTTGGACTCACATCAACATATTTCAAACACAGAGCTGACAATCATACAGCCAGTATTGGGATGTCGTGTGGTCAGCATGTCGGATTATCCAGCATTCATAGTTATTTTTCTCATCCTTGAGAAGCTATTTATCACAGCTACCCAAATTTCTCAAGATAGTGGTGAGAGCGGTCCCATGTAATGGCCAAAATTCCACGAGAAAATTTCTTTCCCCAAAGAGACTTGAACCAGCGCGTGCCCATTGCTCTGCAAGTAGCAGTCGTTAAGCACGGCACGGGACTTCCTAACTTCCACTATATAGCCTACTGTCTTAACTCCAAAAGAAGTAAAATCAAATCAACTAAAGTGGGAACGTTATATATGAAGAAATGTATAGCCTACTTATTTATTATAGGACAAGAACTCCACCAGTAAACTTTCAAAGGTTTTTTGGGATGTTAATTTAGGGGTGTTTTGATATAAGGAAACCAAGTTCTCGCGGTACTTTATTAAAGAAAATGTATTGATGTGCGAGATATTATATGGATTTGTCAGCCGTACTTAATATAAAACACAGGGCAGGAATGAAATGAAAATCTTAATCATTCTCGAGATATATTCTTGAATGAATAACAATATATAATTCCTATACGACGAACAACATTATTGTTGATTGTTTCTCATCATCTAGACGCCTATAGCCTCTCTGCTATATGCTAAAGTAATATACAAGGTGATTCAAAAGGTTGCGCACAAATTTCAGGAGCTTGTAGAGGGGTCGAAATACAACTTTCGATTAGTAACTTATTGTCTGGGAAATAATCCAGTCAGAACAAGCCTGGGAAAGTTGGGAACGGTATCTGCAGTATATCGCAGAGGTCCACTACAGCATTACTTTAAGATTCGTGATTTTTGTGAAATGGAATACACGTTGCCAGAACTTCGAGACATGCATTTCATGTATGGCAAATGCCATAATGCACGCGAAACTCAACGCCTGTATAGCGCACAGTATCCGAACAGACGTCAACCACATCCTCGAACGTTTCAAAACGTTCACCACCGACTCGGAAAGACAGCTGTCATAAGTTAATGGCATCCGGCCACGTACGATTCGAACAGTCGCTATAGAAGAGGAAGTTCTTGCCCAAGTGGAAGAACATGCCTGTTTTCAATGTGGTGGAAGACATTTTGAACACACAGTGTTGTAAACATAATTGGTGAATACATTTACATTTGCTTAAGTGTGTGCACAAAATAATTTGTCTATCCTGACATTCCCGGGCTTGTACTGACCCAAGATTACTTTTCAGACCATAAGTTACTAATCAAAAGTTGTTGTATTTCGACACCTCTATAAGCTCCTGAAATGTGTGCGCAAACCTTTTGCATCACCCTGTATAAAAATGGTGTCAGATTATGAGAAAGTTAAGTGTTAGTTCGCAAAAAACAACTGCTTATTATAAATGTGATTGGAGGCATATTTAATATGGATGGGTTTCAATAATGTTTGCTTTTTGTAAATTAAATTGGAAACAATATAATAATTGAGCTGTCATTAAAGCGACTGTTTAAAAAGCACCTGTCTCTGACAAAAACAAAGGTATTAATGCCAACGTTCAGGTACCAAACTTTTTTCCCTGAATTCAGTTGCGATAATAGTTTCTTTTTTTTTTACAAAACTCTGCATTTATTCTATATATTTATATTTACTAAGTTCTTGTTAGTATTTTATTTTACGACGATTATTAAAAAATCAATTTTGAAATTAAAATATGGGAGTGAAATGGTCAACGCATTTTACACAGAGACCTCTTATTCGAGGCTTCATATTACGTATATTACGTGTTATACGTGGTACGATAAAACGATCGCTAAATAATAAAACAACAAGAGAGACCCAATTGAAATTTTATAAAACATTGGCAGAACCGGTACTGCTCTATGGATCAGAAGCATGGATACATAAAAATCAAGATCTAAGTAGAATAACGGCGGCAGAAATGAAATTTTTGAGATATGTTAAAGGGTGCACTAAGGAAGACAGAATCAAGAACACAGAAATAAGACAGGAACTTGAAATATTTGCAATAACTGATAAAATAGATACATATAGACAAACATGGAAGCAACACATAGACAGAATGAATGAAGACAGATATTCAAAACAAATAACAAAATACAAACCTAAAGGCACCCGAGATGTGGGCAGACCTAGAAAGAGATGGGCTGAAGTCGACAGACCTAATCCATGAATGCAGATGATGATGACGTGTTATAAATTTACGACACATGGCCCATGGCTTAATTTACTTTCAGAAGGAAGCTATACTTAGATTGTTTACACTCTTAAAAACCAGTCGACCCCGAGATCAAACGCGGAACCTCAGAATCAGAAGCGACCATGGTAACCATCAAGTCCACAGGACTAACATAACTCTTCGTACTCCTTAACCATAAAGTTTCCTAATGTACAAATTCAGAATCAGAGTGTCAATTACGTCAGTAAAAATATTAAACTACCTTATGTTCAGTGTTCATACGGATACAGTATGCCTCCACTCGTAAGGGTTTTCTGATCATCAGAACCTCTAAAAAGTGCAAATTTTACAGAGAAGGATGATATAAAAATTCTGAAGTAAGATAACTTGTGACTACAATATGTAAAATATTTTTAAATCGAGAATGTACTTTTCTCGTGAGTCTTGAAATGTATCCAATAAAATAAAAATAAAATGTCAATGATTCTGCACCCCTGTAAATTACCTTGACCGAGCCGCACTGTACAGAACAGTGCCTGCTCTCAATCGATAATTCTCTACATGCATTACACACTGCTCCATCTCAGCTTTCACTATCAGTTCGACAGGAGCACGCGCTTTAATTCCAGAACGTTTACTTGTCAGGAACGTTAGGAATTCATCAGTAATCATATATTTTAACAATGGACATTCAAGTTAATTTAATATGTCTAAATGAGGCACTCAGAACTCTAGGGACTTAAAGCACCTCTTGTTATATATGATATTTCAGGATCCAACGAAAGAAATGTATATGGGTTACAGTCTAGCCATGATCTTAGATGAAAAATGTCAAATTTATTAGTTATTACTGTTTATTGAGTGTCACAATTCAGTACTTAAACGCAATATGGGATATGGAATGATATGGGATCACTTCAGGTTTTAATTAGTGATTGGATTTTGTCCAACTAGAATATAACAAATAATGAACTATTTTTCAAAATTTGGCTTCTACAAAATGCTACTTCATTTACTCGCAAATAATAATATAGGCCTAATAAGCAATTTTACGTATTTCTTCCTGAACTAGAACAGCAACTATTTTGTTGCATTAGAACTAATAGAGAGCGACAAAGTATATTAATTAAAGCCTGGTACATTCAGATAAAAATATAATGGATATTCTTCTATTTTATATTCATTAATACATCTTGATATCAATTCTGATTTACAAACAAATTATGTTTCAGTATAGTGAAATTTTCTAGGAGCTTGTTTCTGTGCTTCAGGTCCTTATGGATGTGCCAGTATTAAATATGATATTCTGACCAAATTTACAATGTGTTTGAAGAAATAAATGTTTCTAAGATTGGGCTTAAGCCCAATTCTGATTAGTATTTTTATACCTAGGAACAATAATCACAAACAGGAATGAGATGCACAAGGAAATTAAACATAGGCTCAATCCTGGAAATGCATGTTATTATGCATTACAGAGACTCTTCACTTCCCAACTCCTTTCAAAAAAACGTTAAACTGAAAATATACAAAACTATTATTCTACCAGTTATATTATATGGATGCGAAACATGGACTCTTACTTTAAGGCAGGAAAGGAGATTACGAGTATTTGAGAATAAAGTTCTTAGGAAAAGTTTTGGACCAAAGAGAGATGAACAGACAGGTGAATGGAGAAGACTGAATAACAGTGAATTACATGGTCTTTGTAGGAAGCCAGATATAATGAGAACATTTAAGTCTCGTAGACTGCGATGGGCAGGACATGTGGGACGAATGGGGAATGAAAGACGTGCATGGAAGATTCTTGTAGGAAAATCAGAGGGAAAATGCCCAGTTGGTAGACCAAGAATGAGGTGAGAGAATAACATTAACTATGATTTGAGGGAAGTAGATTATACAGGGGATGATTGGAAAACATTGGCTCAGGATAGGGATATATGGAGAGCTTATGTCCGCGCGGCCATGAACCTACGGGTTCGATAGTGCCAGTGAGTTAGTTAGTTGGTTAGTTAGTTTTCGAAATTTTTATAAGATTTTTACAAAATATTGACATAGTACGAATAGCATTATTCTTGAATAATAGTAAGAACCTTGAATCATAAAGAAGATCCAAATGCAGCACATAACAACGGGAAAAAATCATTAAAAATATATTAATGCAAATGTTTAAAGATTCAATTTCGCAACAAAAAATAAAGCGAAGTAAATTAATACAAAAAACAAAGAAAATAGCAAATCATATTCATCCAACTTCTTCAAATTTGCAAACACATACTAAGGTAAACGTACTGGTAATAGACGCTGCATTAATAACTGACACTTTCACACTAAAATGTAATTAATAAGGTTCTCGCGGGAAGTGCACAGTTGAATTGAGTTTTGTAGACTACACCCTCTAGGAACAATCACGCTCATCAAGTCTACATTTCCCCCGAGAAACATATTTATTAAATTTTAGTATGAAAGTATTAATTATTAATGCAGTATCTATTACCGGTACGTTTACCTTAAGTTAATTTCCTGAAAGTAGAAACTGCGATTTCTTAAAAAAGTAAAGTTGAGATATAAAATTAAATAAACTTCAAATCAACAGATTCGATGTGGATGAACGGGTGGTTAGAATTCAAACCAGATCGGGATCGATGGATCTTATCAAGATGTAAACATTTTAACCATCGCTTCCTTTGGAAGGTAAGTACAACCATCGGTGCCGTGTCGTAGATTTACGGAACGTAAAATAACTTCAAACTCGAAATAGAAGTCTCTGAGCAAAAGTTGTCTCCCCTTTTGCCCCTACTTTTAATTGCGACGCTAATGACCGTAACTCTTAAATAGTGAAGTAAAACACATGTACTACCTACCTACCTCCATATCAATTCAGAGGGGCATGCGATTACTATTACTTGTTCAGTACCACTGCAATAATACTACTAATAATAATAATAATAATAATAATAATAATAATAATAATAATAATAATAATAATAATAATAATAATAATAATAATAATAATAATAATGATAATAATAATAATA
Source organism: Diploptera punctata (assembly GCA_030220185.1). Classification (NCBI taxonomy): domain Eukaryota; kingdom Metazoa; phylum Arthropoda; class Insecta; order Blattodea; family Blaberidae; genus Diploptera; species Diploptera punctata. The sequence goes on along the minus strand of JASPKZ010007754.1, from coordinate 158,304 downwards.
ATAATAATAATAATAAATGTGCAAAATGTAAATACCTAAATATCCATCAATCCATAGTAATTCTGCCCGAGGGCAGGTATTTCACTGCAATCATAGTATTTTTCATGCTATGCTTTGCAGCTTTACTAGGGGATTATAGGTGTGTAGCTTTCCGTTGCTTTCCACACCGGTGAAGGATGATGATGATAATGATGGCCGGATGATTTTCGGGGACCGTTGGGCCCGAAGCTTCCTGACATTTGCCTTACAGGTGAGGAAAAACCCCGAAGAAACCTCACCCAGGAGCCTGTCCCGACCGGGAATCGAACCCGGGCCCGCTGCGTGACAAGGCTGCACTCTACCTCGAGACCACAGCGGTGGACTACATAAATATATGGGACGACAAATCTCAAGAACCATCACCAATAACTGAAATGTTTATTTTCGTTTCACTATCTTAATTTTAAGTCTCGTATCTCGATCTCATTACCTCTCAAATTAAGTAGACATCCAGTTTTGTGCACTGGGGAAAGCAAATGGTACGCTCATACCACAACTTCTAATTATTATTCTTCTGTTCAATGAGTATTTGACGATAGCTGCTACTAAACGTAATGCAAGTAGAAAGGAGTAAACGAAAATACAGTGCTTTAAAAAATTACTTTGAAGTTGTCATGCTGGCGCGCAGAATTTTTGTATAGAGCTGTGTGAATCACTCCAGGCCTACAAAAAAAAACACTTTTTTCTATACGATAGAACAGAAAGCAGCAACTATTCGAATATAGTCAGATTATTGACTGCAACACTAAAAATGGCAGGAAAAATAATAATAAGGCAAATCATGCTACTACTACAACTACTACTATTAATAACATACCTTCTGATACCTTTATACTCGTAGGTACTTCTGCATGTCCCACGCCATCGAAACTTACAAGGAAACGACCTATCGGGAGAGAATTTGTAACTCTGTATCACACACACATTCTTTTTTTACCACATAAGGACATGGAGGGCCTCCATAGGTGAGTGATCAGTACAATGTCAGGGCCACCGCCGAGACATTACGAACGTTTAAGAGCAAAAACACCATTAACCATTCACCATTCATACTAAACAAGGCGAATATGATATGATTGATGATTATGATGGTAAAATGATATTTGAGGATCATTTGGAGCTTAAAATTTCCTGACATCTGTCTTAGAGGTGAGGGAAATCCTCGAAAAAACATCACCCAAGAAAACTCTTCCCGACCGGGGATCGAACCTGGGCCCGCTGCTTTTGAGGCAACGACATTATCCCGAGACCACAGCTTTGGACCATAATAATAATAATAATAATAATAATAATAATAATAATAATAATAATAATAATAATAATAATAATAATAATATTTTTATTAGGAATATTCCACAATACAGTGTTTCTCCTTCAACCCAAAGTGATTTGTCGTCAGATGTTCCCGTCTAGAGCATATTCTTCCCTCAAATCTCTAGCTTCTATACTCCTCCTAACTCAATCTATCCAACGTTCTCTAGGTCTGCCTCTTCCACTTCTTCTATTATCTTTTCAATTAAGGATCGTCTGTCTTTGGTTTTCTCTCTTCTTCCATTCTTATGAGGTGCCCATACCATTTCAAACGTTTTTCTATTTTTTCTAATACTTTGTTTTTCAACTTACATAATTTCCTTTATTGTGCTGTTTCTGACCTTATCCCTTCTTATTATATATGAAAAATAATTATGATGGTAATAATAATAATAATAATAATAATAATAATAATAATAATAATAATAATAATAATAATAATAATGAATCATTTTGCTTTGCGAGATATGTCATGGGAACATTATAATCACAATAAAATAAAAATATTAAAAAAACATATAAAGTGTAAATTAAATCAAAAGTGAAATGAAAATAACGGTTTAATGGCGGATGTAAATGGAGTTTTGACAATAATAAGAGGGTATAGACTACCACTTCAGTATTCACCGCTCCCGCCCCTTATAAAAGTATGGACTTTATTGACTCCATTTCCATTCTATTATTACTCGTATATTGTGATTATGACTGTGTTTAGCTGAGTAAAACATCCGCCACAGAGCGATGGGATCACTTAAAGCGGATACAACATTAAATCGACAGTTTTAAAACTTCAATACGATAATCCATATTATCATCATCAGTTACTTTAAATTAAGTTTCATAGTACATTCTTCAACATACGGAATATTAATTTTTTTAAATTAAAATGTAGGCATATTGCTAGTGAGATTATAATATATTAATGTTTTATCAACTACAGCCGATGCGTTCATTATTAATATTCATTTACAAATTCATTATACATATGTCGGTTGCATCAGCATAATAGAACATAACAATAGACATATCCTTCTGGTATATAGTCAAGATCATAGACGCAAAATAACCAAAAACGTTCAAGCCACTCAAAATAAAACGGTATTAAAAAAAACGTTCATATATATTATTAATACGGACAAGACAAATCATATTATTTACAGAGACTATTTAACTCATGCCCCAAATGGGAGTCAATGACCAATCACGTTTCAATGATTTCTGTTTTACAACCAATCAGAGTCGTGTTTCACGAAATATTTATCAGTGTTATAATTACCATATATTAAACAAAGCTCCTCCTTTTTAATATTCTGAACAGGTCTGACCGTTATTTTGCAGTGACTGAGCCTATAAGAAATACGGCTACCAGATTGTATATATAGTGCATACATGTCAACATTTGTAGCAATTTATTATACCACCAAAAAAAGAAACCACTGTTTGACTTTCTTAAATGTATTTTTTCCCAGGTAATAATCCAGAAAAATAGAATTGTAATATTTACATCATACGACATCAGAAATGAATTAATATACAGATTGATGTTTCATTTTTTCTCCACTAGAGAGCATTCTTACAATATTGCGTTCCTTTGGCAATAAATAGTATGATCTGGTTGCAGTGATAAACAAAAGAAGCAGTAGAAGCGTACCTATCGTTTCTCATTTGTTTTCAAACATCGCCGTTTGCATTAAATATATAAATATTTTTGAAATAACTACAGTTAAATAATGATTTGTGAGTAAACAGCTTAATTTTATTCGTTAAATAGTCCTAACAAATGCCACTCTTATTTCCAAATTCTCTAGATAAATTCACTCCTCACTTCGTGAGTCGTGAATTTATCGATAATTTGGAAATCACTCGTGGCATTACTTATGATAATATAATACTACAGTGACATTGCATTCCTTTCTTTAGGTAGAATCTGTCGGAGAATAAGATTTTGTTCAAAGAGTTTTCTTCAGATAAAAACTTTTCCAGTTATATGAACTTCTTCAGATTTTTTATTATTTAAAGGGCTTTTTAACATTTAGACCATATACTGTATACTTATTTCGTATCTTTGTATATATATTTATATTTAATCCTATTATGAAATGGTGAATATGATATAATAAATTAAATTCCAACCAAGCTTTTGCCTCGATTGGGGCAAACCAACAAAAAACCTCAGACAAGTTGATCTACACCAGGATTGGAATCCGGGACCTACCGAATACGATTTAACCCTTGAGACAACCTATTCGGTATTCTTCAACTTAATTCCCATCCATCAGAAATATTACATAAAATAGAGAATCCTTGACCATAAGAATAATAAAAAGAAAACAATTACAATATATTTCATAATTAGAAGATAAACAGAGCTAATAGGTCGGTTAATAGAAAGCAAAGTGTAATTTATTTAACATCTAAAGCCAATAGCGTTGAAATTCAAAACTGGTTGTTAAAGGCCAACCTAATTTTATTCAGAGACCTCTATTTCGTAAATGTAGGTCGCGACTTTACTTCAGTTTTGAAGGAATCCATAGTCATGACTGAACTCGTGAACCTAGAATCCGAAGGCGAGCGTTGTATCTATTAGGATATCGAGAGCGACCTAATAGAGAATACTTGACCATAAGTATAATAAAAGGAAGCTATTTTTAGTAATTGGTAACATAAAAAATCTTCAAACGCTCTTGTTACTGTTCCTTTCAACCTCTGGATAACAAGAGATGTTCCTCCTAGTATATGCTTTTCATATCATGCATTATTCCACACTTCAAACGGTCCACAAACATCATCTAGCATCATCATCATATTCATATGGCTTTACAACAAATAAATAGTAACTCACTACTGCCGCATAAAATATTGTTGTCATATTCTGAATTACCCGTTCGTACCTAAATAACAATATACAGTATTATAGGCCTACAGCTTGTTTTTAGTGGAGATACAATTGATTTTTTGCGCGATAGTGCTTTTTGTCGTACTTACAGCAATGGCGACCATGATTGAAAGTTCAACTTCCTACATTTCGGGGTTGCCAACCTAAATAACTATACTGTACTAAAAAAACTATACTGTAATATTACATATTACAAAACTCGCATGTGGGAAGTAAAACCATACTACATACAATGTATATACAAAAAATATCCTAAATGTAGTGTTAATATATATTATACGAAACAAATCACTGCATTTTAAATGAACTGAACTTTATTTGAAACAATATAAAACAATAAATACGTATTTGCCGCCATTTTATAAGTAATTGGTCTCACGGCCTCCTGTTGTTTCAACTAATAAACATTGCCCACACTGTTAACGTTAGTCAATTGTTTACAATGAATGCAAATATTTCCAACAAAGATGTTATTATTTTACTATTATTTATTATTTTGAAAACACCATCGCGCAAAAAAGTAATGTACAGCGCACGTTTGTGAAGTGTTTTACAGAATCTCGGAAATTAAAACCTTGCTATCACTCGGTTTTTAAACATTTTCCTCGATTCTGTAAGAACCATTTCCCAACTCGCATCGTAATATAGTACTATTTGTTGTCTTTAATACATATCATACGGTATATCAGATTATTTTATTCATAGATTAGGCACTGAATATTGAAAAATCCAATTTACAACTTGTCAGTTTGAACCAATTACAATCGACTATCACTGAATTATTGTTGAAATTAAATTGAAAGATTTGATGCGCAATTTGTCGGAAATTATCGAATCTGACTCGCAAATGTTTCTGATTTGTAAGCTATAGAACAAAAGACGGTTCTACCAAAACACTGTTATACATTGAATTCAATTAAATAATAATATATAAAATGTCACGCAGCGGGCCTGAGGTCGATTCTCGGTCAGGACAAGTTTCCTGCGTGAGGTTTTTTCGAGGTTTTTCATCTGTCAGATAAATGTCACGAAGCTTTAAGGTTCAAACAGTCGCCGAACAACATATGTCCATCATTATTATATTCACCTTATTAGATTAAATGAGGCGAATCATTACCACCATCATCACCTATCACACATCATTGGGGCAGCGTAATTCCGCCTTGCAGGCGCCCCAACTTCAGAAGTGGGTTACAGTGATGCCAATGCCAGAACAGAATACCAGAAATGTCGTAATGAAAGCCTGGTGGCATTGAATATAAAAAAATAAATAATATATAAAATATGTAATTATTTGCCTTTTATTAAAACTTTTATTTACAATGACCTTTTAAATGCATTTACTAAATTAAAAAATCTTTATACTACCATAGGAGTATTCAGCTCTTGGACAATTCACTCCCTAATTTACATTTCCTGTTCTTGCAGGAGCTATTGCCATATTATTAACAGATCGAAATTTAAATACATTTTTCGAATTCCACAAACCGAAATAAACATAAAAGAAATAAACATTAAACAATCGATCCCAGATTAAAACCTTATCAAACAATAACAATAAATTTACAGTCGCTACGCTCCGGTAATGAATTATTGACAAGATAAAACTCTTGTGATATTGCCTTTGACAATTTATTTATAAAAATGCAGTCCTATATAATAACAATAATATTAATAATAATGATAATAATAATAATAATAATAATAACAACAACAATAATAATAATAATAATAATAATAATAATAAAAGTAACAGTAATAATAGTAATTGCAATAATAATAATAATAATAATTTAAAATAAATATACCGTACCCAATTATAGGTAATAACTAGGGCTAGGAGGGGTATTTGAATTCAGCCACTTTGAGGAAGTGGCTGAATTCAAATACCTAGGAACAATAATTACAAATAGGAATGAGATACACAAGGAAATTAAACATAGGCTCAATTCTGGAAATGCGTGCTATTATGCATTGCAGAGACTTTTGATGTCCCAACTCCTTTCAAAAAACGTTACACTGAAAATATATATAAACTATTATTCTACCAGTTATGTTATGTAGGTGCCAAACATGGACTCTTACTTTAAGGGAGGAAAGGAGATTACGAGTATTTGAGAATAAAGTAGTTAGGAAAATTTTTGGACCAAAGAGAGATGAACAAACAGGTGAATGGAGAAGAATACATAACAATGAACTACATGGTCTTTATAGGAAGCCAGATATAATAAGAACAGTTAAGTTTCGTAGACTGCAATGGGCAGGACATGTTGCGCGTATGGGGAATCAAAAACGCGCATGGAAGCTTATTGTAGGAAAGCCAGAGGGAAAACGCCCGGTTGGTAGACCAAGAATGAAGTGGGAGAACAACATTAACTATGATTTGAGGGAAGTAGATTATACAGGGAATGATTGTAAAGCATTAGCTCAGGATAGGGATGTATGGAGAGCTTATGTCCGCGCTGCCATGAACCTACGGGTTCGATAGTGCCAGTGAGTAAGTAAGTAACTAGGGCTAGGATGTTTATGATATAGCATATATTTTTTGGTAACAGTGATATGTTTCTTAAATATACATAAATGATTTTTATACAAAAACTAATTAAATTAAAGTACTTTGTTAAGTCATATTTATGCCTATTTGGCCATTTATATATGACAGAGAATAACAATTTATTGGTCACTTTCGTCATATTTTCACTATTTCAAGAAGAAAAGAACTTTTATCGTACAATTTATTTTTTTCCATTTTCATTTGAGTTGTTAAATTTCTTAGAATTTTGTTTCTTGTAAAATCCATCTTCCTGTCCTATTTTGTTTCCATTCACAGTATGGACTATTCCTTACATATAAACCTGAGCAATATTTATGTATTGTTTTGTGACAAGCAGGTAGCTATTAATAATTTTAACAAAATAAAAGCATGGTACAATATTAAATTTCATACTTTAATTTGCTTCTCATTTGCATTTTATTCTTAAATAAATAGTTAATTGTCATAAAATGATTTACTAATTGATTTTACAACTGAAATTATTACATAATTATAATATTATTACGTCAATTTTTTATGTTACATTGCATATTTTTTGTAAATTTTAGGATATAACTGCATTTTTTGCATATTTCGGTGACTTTTAGATCATAAAAATCCCAATCCCACAAATAACACAAAAATTAGATCATTGTTCCTTATTCTTGAAATCACCGAGCTCATTGACTTAGTGATCACGTGCGGAATTTATACTCGACAGTATTAGGATTCAAATGCCGATACCTTGTTCTACGTAGCCATAGAAAATTATTTTTATCTATGCCCTTAATCGATCGAGTACCGGGATGGGTGTTTAATCTGACTGCTACGTCTACTTTATTCCATTTAATTTTCATATGGCAATCAAGGGAGCGAGAACTGAACAAGGGTCAAACATATGGTGCCTCAAGTTATGTAAAGCTCTTTTCGCTCCTGGGAAGTACATATTGTTTATTAGCTAAAAACAGGTTTTCCAATATACTATATTTTTGCAGTTAATGTGCCACCTTTTTGTGTGACTATTTAACTCGTGCCCCAAATGGCAGTCAATGACCAATTACATTTCATGAATTTTGATTTACAACAAATCACCTCGATTTTATCACTTTCATTTTATCAAGTGGCTCCCAGATTAATATATATATAGTGCACGAATGTAACCAGATTCTGCTTGCGAGATATAATAGAGAAACATTCGTAGCAATTGATTATACCACAAAAAACCACTGTTTGCACTTTCTTAAACGTATTATTTCCCAGGTATTAACGTTACCAGAAAGATATAATTGACATATTTACATCATAGGACATCAGAAATTAATTAATAACCTATAATGCTGGTTATAAACAGTTTGATGTGTTTCATTTTTTCCCCACTAGTATGCATTCTTACAATATTACGATTCTATTTGGCAATAAATATGATCTGGTTGCAGTGATGAACAAGTGAAACATAACAAACGTTTATCATTTGTTTTCAAACATCGCCGTTTACATTAAATGTATAAATATATTAAAATAACTATACTTAAATAATGATTTGTGAGTAAACAGCTTAATTTTATTTGTTAAGTAGTCCTTACAAATACTACTCTTGATTTCCAAATTCTCTAGTTAAATTGGAAATCGCTCGTGGCATTACTTATGATAATAGAGCTTCAATATTTTAATAATTACATCAGGAAGACTGTGTTTAAATTCAATTACAGACTTAAGATCAGGCATGAGAGGAAAAAGAAAGGATTTCTTGATCTCAAATAAGTGGAGAAAAGTTTATTTGGCGGCTGGAGTGGCTTGTGAGTAATTTCTCTACTGTCGGAAGTTTAATTAACAGACTTGTCAAGTGGGAGGAAACGGCGACGCACTCACAATGAAAAAAGCTCACAACTGAATAAATCAGCTGTACGCGCCACACTTACACATCAAACAACCTTTACTCGACGTTCGACAAATTAAAAAACAAGAAAAAATAATACAGAATATTAAAAAAGTTCCGTCTAGGACAGGATACAAAAAAGTAATCATTAAACCGAATTATTTTTGTGCATATTTATTTTTCACAAACAAAAATAAGCATAACAAGCCCTATATTTCAGCTACTTGATTTCAACAGATCAAAATCAAACTTGGTTAATTTTTTTAAAACAATAAAAGTAATTTATTTTAGCGAATTTCAGAGATATGCAACAATTTATTAAATAACTGGTTGGATTTCAATTTGTATTAATCTGTCTTCAGAATTCGATTTAAGAAACACTTTCATCCTAGTTAAATGCTTACTCGAAAAAAAAAATAAAAATCATAATTTTCTGATACTCTATTATTATTTAAAACAATCTTGTAACATTATTAAAAGTAGATGGAATAATAACAACAACAAGCAGCAGCAACAACAACAACAATAATAATTATCTTTATATCTTTAGAATTAAGATGCACAAATGGTAAGATGACCAAGATGGCAAACCGAAGAAAAAAACTGGATCATGGACAGAAGAGAGAAAACAAATCAATAAAAAAAAAAGAGAAGTGGGTTCATAGGAAACGCCTGTTAAGTACTTGAGTAGTTCTACATGGGCTCATTCGCAATAAAAATATATACATATATTAGTGTCTATGGGAAGTAGAAGATAAATAAGGCTTCTTGCATTTATGGGTATATCCACCGCTGTGGTCTCGGGGTAGCGTGCTGCCTTGTCACGCAGCAGGCCCGGGTTCGATCCCCGGTCGGGACAGTTTTTCTGTGTGATGTTTTTATCGGGGTTTTTCCTCACCTGTAAGACAAATGTCAGGAAAACGTTAAGGCCCAAATGGTCCCCGAAATCATATGGTCATCGCAATCATCATCATTCATATTCATCTTAGGTTAAGCTTAGGATTAGGGACTCTCCTGGCGCACCATTATCATCATCATCGCCCATCATATCATCGGGGCAACGTAACCCCGCTTTCCAGGCGCCCCAACCTCAGAAGTGGGTTACAAGTACGCCATGTCAGGAGAGAAACCAGGATGTCGAAAAGACAAACCTGGGGCATTTGAAAAAAAAATTATGGATATAGTCGTTAATGATTTATTTTATTCGAAATAATTATACTAATTGATAAATCTGTTTTATGCGAATAAATAGTATTATACCGTACATTGTTCATTCACATCACCCTTTTACTAACGATTATTTTACTAGACGTATTATAAAAGTAAATCTGTTTGTTTTTAAAATTATTAAGGTGATTAAGACTTTCACGGCTATCGTTATGTATTCCAAAATATCTTTTCGGGATTCTTGACCGTGTATTGCAGTCTTGACAACACTGCAAAACACGGCCAAGAATCCCGAAAAGGTATTTTTTGGTCGATGTGACTAATTTATTATACTTACTAATATTGTTGTTACTGGAATTAAGTCAACGTTCCCACATCTAACCTGGTTGCTATGCAAACAAAATAAATCGTAATGCTGATATGGACTCAAAAAGCACACGTGCGGTAAGTAAAATAATAGTAGCAATATTTATTTTGATATATTGAATGTGATAGTACGATTATTACAATTATTGAATGCTATTGGACGAACAATGTCCATTTTCTTCAAGTTCAATATTGTCATATTTGTTTCTCCACTAGTAGACGGCCTTACTTCAATCTCGCTTCCACAATGTAAAATCTTATCTGCTGTATTAATCTTATTTTGAAGAGTTTACAAAATGAGGAAATGTCAATACCATTATTTAACTTTATATTAGCTTTGAGCATTGAGTACTCTGACCATAAACTTCCTGCAGACTTTAATTTCTCATTCCTCAGAACAAAATATGCCAACAAATTCTTCTCGTTAATCTGCACGCCTTTATCATTTAACCATTTCTTGAATGTTTTATACACTAACTCGTACCTTTCTTTAGACTTTTCCGGAATTAATGCAGAACATCCCACTCTCCAGGCTTCTTCAATTTATCTTCATCTACCATGACTCCTTCCATAATAAAATTATCAAACAGATTGTAATCAGGGTACTAACTTACATATACGGTAAAAATGTCTCTACAGCCAACAATCCTTGCTTATAATAAAACAAATGAAAAGCTACATAGCAACGATCATAGAAGTCACTTACATCCAACCAATATTTTAATTCATGTATTACTGTATTTAATAAAAATTAGTCACATAGACCAAAAAATAGTAAGCAATACACATGAGGTAAGCACGTAACAGATCTCGAAAATTGAAAAATCTCGGCGCAAGCGCCTCGTTTTTTTTAAAACTTTTTCTCGATCAGTAACAAGTGCTTACCTCACTTGTTTCGCAATATACTATTGGAATACATATTCGTTTATACTTAAGAATTTCAACGTTTCGAACCGCTTGGATGCCGTTTGAAAGAATTTAACTTCATTATAGTGATGAAATTAGCAAATAAAAGTCCACATTGGAAAATATATGTCATAATAACTTGTACTTGGCTATTTGGCAATCTAAACATAGTTTTAGAAGAAGAGACAAATATTTATCTATCTACTTTTTATTTCCTGTGAAAAAATACTGAGGTTGGCAAATTCATAAAATATGAGTCAAATGTAACTGTTCCAATCGTTGTATTATTAAAAATTGTTTAATATTCTTGCTTCTTTGATGCCTGGTGTGAATTTTTAAACATACATTTCATAAACTAAACACGTGTCGAAAGTTTAGATGCGATGTTGAAAGTTTCGCCATTCGTTACCTGTAACTTCTTCAGCACAACAGTCGTGCATCTAGTCTAAGCTGCAGGCGAAGCAACACTTGGATGGTTAGGTTACAATTTTACAAATGAAGCTTGAAATTATACGTTCATCAGATACATTACATTTCTTGATAATCGTAACAGAGATCGGCAATTTCTACATAGGCAACATTGCTGTTTACATTTTTTCTGGCAGATCTTATCTAACTACTTTTTTAAACTCAACAAAAGTATTCTTACTTTTTTTTTTCGATTCCACTGTTTTCCTTTTTGTTTTTGTTAACATAGGCCTATTTCTTTATTCACACGTATAAACACAAGGATAGGATAAACACCCAAACCTGAGGTGGAGATTACTACTCACCGACCTAGGTATGGCCTATATTTACATTGAGTTGTTGGTGAAAATACTTAACAAGTGTCGACCAATGTGGCATAAAATTTAATGTAAATATGTAGACTATTTAACTCATGCCCCAAATAGTAGTCAACGACCAATCACGTTTCAATGAATCTTGTTTCACAACCAAAGACAGTCGTGTTTCACCTCGCTCTTTAGGGATTATTCTTTATCTGCTCCTGTTTTTGTGATAAAGAAAGCTCCCCCTTTTTTAATATTCTGAACAGGTCAGAGCATTATTTTTCAACAAATACATTGTATATAGTAAATAATGAACAGAATCCGTGATTTTACCGAGTTGTTTACTAAAAATAAATGAATAACCTATAATATTGATTATAATATATAATTTGATGTGTTTCATTATTTCCACACTAGGGCGATTCTTACAATATTGCGATCCTATTTGGGAATAAATAATATGATCAAGTTGCAGTGAATAAACATCCATCCATAGTAATTCTGCCCGAGGGCAAGTCTTTCACTGCAATCATAGCATTTTCATGCTATGCTATGCAGCTTTACTAGGGAATTATAGGTGTGGTAGCTTCCCGTTGCTTTCCACACCGATGAAGGATGATGATGATGATGATGGCCGGATGATTGTCGGGGACCGTTGGGCCCGAAGCTTCCTGGCATTTGTCTTACAGGTGAGGAAAAACCCCGAAAAAAACCTCACCCAGGAAACTGTCCCGACCGGGAATCGAACCCGGGCCCGCTGTGTGACAAGGCAGCACGCTACCTCGAGACCACAGCGGTGGACTGAATAAACATAACCTCACATTTTTTTTGTTATCAAGCATCGTCGTTTACATTAAATATATAAATATTTTAAAACACCGGTAACTATATTTCAATAATGATTTTTGAGTAAACAGTTTAATTTTAGTAGGACAATTGACATTATGCACAAATCAGATTATTGAAAGTATGTAAAATATATACATATGATTGTAAAATTACACATAGTTCTTATTTTATATTGTGTTACAATAGATAATCCCTTTTCTCGGAAGTGAAGTAAGTTCAGGAGAAGTTGGGTTTCCCACAGTGTATGACAATATACCCAAGTGATTCATCCGAAGTAATCTCGAGACAGAGTGGAGACACGAGAACTCGTGTTCCGGGAAACCAGAGTAAATGGACTCACGGGACACAGGCCAAATGTGCAATCACTAAGTTCATGGCTACAAAGTCTCTTCTCAACATCTCACGAATGTATTATTTTAATAATTTTAAAAGTAATTATAAAGCACCGTTGAGGTTTTATATAAATGGTTAAAATAATAAAATATATACCTGAGAAACCAGCCGTCTCTATTAAATAAGGTTTCAGTTAAAACACCTCGTAGGTCTTTCGAAACATGTTTAATCATCAGCTGTTAAAAAGTACTGTTTTAACAGTTGATGATGAAACGTGACAAAAACCTACGAAAAATTTACGAGGTGTTTTAACTAAAAGTTGAGGACGACTAAGATTTCAAGTATTTATTTTATATTTTAACCTTTTATAAGAAATTATTTACCATTATTGACCATCATTTTACTAATGATTTTCTATATATATATATGAACATCGGGTAAAAGGAACCCTATTTTGTATTTTTTTGTTTTTTCTTCTTTTAATTAAGGGATTTGAATTTTGGTTAATTACAGTGATTATCATTAGAGTGTCCACCGCTGTGGTCTCGAGGTAGCATACTGCCTTTTCACACAGCGGGCCAGGGTTCGATCCCCGGTCGGGCAGTTTTTTGGGTGAGGTTTTTATCGGGGTTTTTCCTCACCTGTAAGACAAATGTCAGGAAAATGTTAAGGCCCAAACGGACCCCGAAATCATACGGCCATCATCATCACCCTTATCATCATCATCATCCTTCACCGGTGTGGAAAGCAACGGGAAGCTACCACACCTACAATTCCCTAGTAAAGCTGCAAGCATAGCATCAAAATGTGAAGGACCTGCCTTCGGGCAGAATTACTATGGATGGATGGATCATTAGTGTTATAGCTATGAAATAGCATTGTTATTTTATTAAAAAATGGAAAAGTCTTCATAAATTATAAACTTTTTTACGTTACAAGAAAGGTCCACTTTAACCTCCACATTCAGGTAAAATGGATTCCAGAGTCCATCCTAACCTTTAGACTATTTTAAAATTATTTACTCTATTAGTGGGAGCCTTAACCTCCTACTACCTGAAGGGCCTCCTGAGGTCTGTAGTGGGATTACTTTACTTTACTTTACTTACTAATTTATACAGACAGGCACAAATTAATATGAAAGTATTTATGGCTGATCGTAATTAGAAAGCGTTGATATTTACTTAACGTTTTGAAAAAGTATCGTTGATTATAACATTCACACGTCATTCATCTGCAGACGGCGACGGTCTTTGGGTTTAGGTAAAATTATAAGGGTATTAAATAAAATTAATTAAGTGTATGCCTTTTACATATAGCACCCTTGTTGATAAAATATACGTATTCGTGTAAAGTGGACCCAAGTCAATTTTATCCGCCTCGTGGTGGGTCTACATTAACCGAATTCCTTTGTTATCTTTAATTATTTTATACAGCAAGCCATGTCACATAATATCAAACCAAACCCGTCAGTATATTAAAACAGCATCTACATAATATACTATATTTAGGAGTTTTTCCAACATTTGTAATATTCAATAGCAGAAATTAAGAATTAATTCTTAGCTTGAAAAACTTTTAAATGGTCGTGTTCATAAATATCACAAATAATAATATCTTTTTCGCATAAATAATAGAAAAACTGGCCTTGAACACGTCAAAGTTGATGAGGGAAAGAAATTAAACTATTTTCTGTTCGAGGGCAGCACCAATTAAAAAGATATTAACCGGGTCCACATTACCCGAAGCTCATATATGCATATTTGGTCTTCATTGCTTAATGCCAAAATTTAATTATAAAACACACACACACACACATATATATATTCTAAAACGAGAGAAAATTCCATGTTTTTAAGCAACAAAATTCCTGAATGTTATGACTTCTAGAGATAACTTATTTTGTTTTATCTTTATGAAAAAAAGCCAACCCGGCAAATCCTAAAGATAAAATTCTTATTATTAAACCCAGTTATCCGGTGCATTATCGTAGTTAACTGGAAATTGTTATAAGGCTACATTTTGGATTAAAATACCAAACACGATACACCAAACATTATGAGGACTTGTGTAGGAAAAATGGAACTAACGCCTCATGATAATCATGCTGATGCTTACTTAATAATCTATTACCAACTTAAATGGTTTCTGTACACAGCCAATGTTGTAATTTCAGAAACTCTTTCTTTTTTTCTTAGTTTAACCTCTGCCCTTGTAGGCAATTTTACGTGCCCCACAAGCCCCTGGGATTTACAAGGACACTACTTTTCAGGAGATGATTTTAAACTCTGGATCACATAACTAACTAACTCACTGGCACTATCAAACCGTAGATTCATGGCCGCACGGACATATGCTCTCCATACATCCCTATCCTGAGCCAATGTTTTCCAATCATCCCCTGTATAATCTACTTCCCTCAAATCATAGTTAATGTTATTCTTTCACCTCTTTCTTGGTCTACCAACTGGGTGTTTTCCCTCTAGTTTTCCTACAAGTAGCTTCCTTACACGTCTTTAATTCCCAATTCGTGACATGTCCTGCCCATCGCAGTCTACGAGACTTAACTGTTCCTCGGATAGCGGATATATCCTCCTTCGGACTAAAAAACCCGTTCCAAATTCAGGTCTTTGTGCACCCCCGTAGTATAATGCAAAGCTTCCTGATTCCTGACTACCTTCTCCTGTCCATCTAACTTCCTGTAAAGCGACTATATCCAAGGGTGATTTATCTAATTCACGGGTTAATACCTCTAGCGCCCCGCTATTGTATAAAGTCCTAACTGGTACTTTTTTTTTGCCTACATAAGAATATTCTCTGGATAAGTGATCTGTTCAATGTCAGAGCCACCTCCGAGACAACACAAACAGATAAGATATAGAATTCACTTATAGATTCATAATAAATAAGGCGAATATGATAGGGAGATTATAATGGCGAAATGCACTTCTCGGACTATTTGGGTCTTGCAGTTTTCAGACATCTGTCATATAGGTAAGGGTAAAAACATAAAAAAAAATGTCCCGTCTCGTAATCGAACCCAAGTCCGCTGATTCTAGGTAACTACCTTGCCCTTAGACCACAGCGGTGAATCGTATAAAAAACTATCTCGTCTTACTATAATTATTAGTTTAAGCATACAATAATATTGTTATTAAATATTACAATCCTCAGACAAAATTATTAATAGTTTTTGTGTTAATAGAAATTTTCATAGGGGTCTGTAATAAATAATTATGACCAATGAATTTTAAAATGTGATATAAAATAAACAAATTCATTAATTTATAGATGCACATACTATAATGATTTTAAAGGTCACACACATGAAAGATAAAATAAAATATTTTTTAAACATATATTTTATAAACATATATTTCATACAATCGGCCGCGGGGACTAGTGGTTATGCTCCTTGCCTCTGGTCCGGGGTCGCGGGTTCAAACCCGGCCGGGGTCGATGAATTTTTTTAGGATGGAAAAATCCAAGGAGCAAGTCCTCCGGGAGGGACTTTAAGCCGTGGGTCCTGAGTCTCAAGATTTTCAGGCTCGTAAAAGATTCTTAAGCCTGAATGAAAAGGTCTCTAAGCAAAATTTACCGAATTTTCCCGTCCTAGAACTACCTTGGTTTCCTAGATATCAGTATGAGGCGGAACACTGACCACGAACCACTCAAATGACATCTATACGAAAACAGTGTAACTAAATTAGTATAGTTCAAATTCTTCCCTGCAGGGGGAGAGCGGCTAAATCTCTGTTAAGGGAAACATGGGCATATAAGATAGAAAAAGAATAGTTCATACATAGAATATGTATTTAACTTATTTGAGTTGATGATGATGATAATAATAATAATAATAATAATAATAATAATAATAATAATAATAATAATAATAATAATAATAATAATAAGCTTGATCCTTCCGGGAAATTATTAATCAAGTTATGAAACAATCCCTTGTACAAAAAAGCACCAGATTAAGTTTATATAACACTTTGGCCAGACCAGTGTTGACCTATGGTAGTGAAGCATGGACACTAAAAAGACAACATGAAAGCAGAATAACGGCTTGTGAAATGAGATTCATGCGCAGAACAGTGGGTTACACCAGATGGGATCGGAAAAGGAGCACCGATATCTTAAAAGAATATTGAAGACTACGCTAATTTTGGAATATATTGAACAGTACCAACTAAATTGGAAACACCATCTTGAAAGAATGAGTTCAAATTGGATCCCCAAAGCTGTTTATAATTATATACCAAGAGGACGAAGATCTCTGGGCCGTCCTATGAAACGCTGGAGGGAAAATTTTCTATAGGATCGTAACAGGCCTTGGCCTAATACTTGGAAGGAAGAAGAAGAAGATAATTATAATTATAATTCTCTTTAGCTTTTTTAGCATTCTTTATTTTTCAGTAGAATGAGGAGCTGGCCCATTGCTACAACCCCCAACCTGGAGGAGCAGGTAATTCGAGGCAGACCTAGAGAACATCGGATAGATGGAGTGAGAAGTATGGAAGCTAGAGATTTGAGGGAAGAAGATGCTTTAGACAGGAACCTCTGGCGACAAATCACTTTGGGTTGAAGGAGAAACACAGTATTGTGGAATATTCCTAATAAAAATAATAATAGTAATGACTATTTAACTCATGCCCCAAATGGGAGTCAATGACCAATCACGTTTCAATTATTTCTGTTTTACAACTAATCAGAGTCGTGTTTCACGAAATATTTATCAGTGTTATATTTACCATATTAAAGAAAGCTCCACCTTTTTAATAGTATGAACAGGTCTGACCATTATTTTGCAGTGACTGAGCCTATAAGAAATACGGCTAGCAGATTGTATATATCGTGCATAGATGTCAACACATAGCGCTTGCATGAGTTAATATAAAAAACATTTGTAGCAATTTATTATACCACCAAAAAAAGAAACCACTGTTTGCACTTTCTTAAATGTATTTTTTCCCAGGTAATAATCCAGAAAAATATAATTGTCATATTTACATCATACGACATCAGAAATGAATTAATATACAGTTTGATGTGTTTCATTTTTTCTCCACTAGAGAGCATTCTTACAATATTGCGTTTCTTTGGTAATAAATAGTATGATCTGGTTGCAGTGATAAACAAAAGAAGCAGATGAAGCGTACCTATCGTTTCTCATTTGTTTTCAAACATCGCCGTTTACATTAAATATATAAATATTTTAAAATAACTATATAGTTAAATAATGATTTGTGACTAAACAGCTTAATTTTATTCGTTAAATAGTCCTAACAAATGCCACTCTTGATTTCCAAATTCTCTAGATAAATTCACTCCTCACTTCGTGAGTCGTGAATTTATCGATAATTTGGAAATCACTCGTGGCATTACTTATGATAATTAAAGTTACTTTTAAAAGTCATTATGAAAGATACTATATACGAGGGCGGATCGGAAAGTAACGCACAATAATTTTTTTCTGCCTTGGTATTGCAGCTAGAATGTTGAAATTTCACAGAGATATAGTTTGAAGTTTTCACTACAGATGGTATTTTTTCTCAGATGCACCTCTTGCGAGAGAAGATTGAACTATGCAACAGAGATGGCGCGCATGCTACAGTCGTCCACCTGTGAGGAACAGAGAAGTGTTGTTCGATTTTTGTGGGCCAAAGGGCATAAACCCAGTGAAATTCACAGGGACATGCGTGGCGTGTATGGGGATGATTGTATGGACCGTAGCAATGTCTCCAGGTGGTGCACATTCTTCCAAGAGGGACGCGTGAACCTTAGTGATTCGCCACGCTCCGGCCGGCCGACAACAGCAATCCCGCAGAATGTCAGAGGCATTGAGGCGGCAATTCTGAACGACCGGCGTGTGCAACTGCGAGCCTTATCGCAGAAGTTCAACATTTCCTATGGTGCGGTGTACGATATTGTTCATGAAAATTTGAAATTCCGTAAAGTTAGTGCTCGCTGGGTGCGTAAAATGTTACAATAATAAAATACGTACTTGAGACTTCAGTCGTCCTCAACAAAGTATGTGTATAATGTCAAATTTTTTCTTTAGGTTTTTACGATTTTTTAAGTTTCGCTTTTCTTCATTACTTATTAATAACAATTTAATTTTTTGTTATGTTTTAATAACCTTGGGGTTTCATATGTTTCGTGCATTTTGTCGGCTATGTTAAGTTGGTTTATAATTATTCACTTTCAATGATCATATATATATATATATATATATATATATATATATATATATATATATATATATATATATATATATATAAGATATTTCGAGGGAAATTAAATTTATATCCAAGTTGGAATAATTTATTTTCTTGTTTACCAACCGGGCGGACTAATGGTTTTGCCCCTTGCCACTGGTCCCGAGGGTCGCGGGTTCAAACCCGGCCCGGGTCAATGGATTTTTTAGGACAGAAAAATCCAAGGAGCAGGTCCTCCGGGAGGAACTTTAAAGCCGTGGATCCCGAGTCTGAAGTTTTCAGGCTCGTAAAAGATCCTTAAGCCTGAATAAAGAGACTTCTAAGCAAAATTTACCGATCTCAACGTCCTAGTAGTAACTTGTTGCCTGCTAGATGTCTCATTGAGTCGGTGTGTTGACCGCACGCCATTCGTGACATCTATGGACAAATAAGGTAACTAAATTAACTTGGTCTTGTGACTCCTGACAAGGGAGAGACTATGTATCAACATTATAGATTAGAACATTTATTTTAGCTAGGTTAACTACCCTTCGGTCATCATTAGTTTTGGTGAAACTTTCTTTTTAGTGGTTATGGATTTTATTTTTTTTTCTGTAATGTTTTGTATCATCTCGGAAATTTTGTTGTGTATTTGGTTTTCAATTATCTGCTAACATTATTGCCGAATATGTTAGTTCCTTCTTGGTTTAGAAAATATAAATAATAGCTTATATTAATATTTTTTAATACAGGAATTTAATTTCGTTTTAAATCCGATTTGTTTCTGGTACTTTTTTTTTATTGAAATGTTAGTTTTATGTTTTAACAATAAATTCAGAATTCGTAATGAAAATAGGCCTAATATATATTTTTTATGACTTAAAATTCATTTTGTGGCACTTAGAATATACAGAGACATTATACTCATATATACCGTGCGAGATTGTAGAAATTCCCGGGAAACGGTTACGCGCTCACCGGGAATAGTGGGCCACACGCCGATTTCGCGCATCGCGTTATAATGTCTCTGTATTTAATTACTTTGGTAGTCTTATACCAATAGTCCCTATATGACTAACGTGTTTCCTTATATATGTACCTTGTGCAAATAAAATGTTAATACATTATGGACTGGTGATTAATAATTAAGAGCATCGTGGTACCGAACTTCCAGCTCAGAATTTGAGTTGACTAATAAGAAAAAGCACAATATAAATCCCAATTAGGTGGGTCGGCACCGGAATTTGATCTCGAGACCTCTCGAATTATGGGTCTCAAACGCTACGGTCTAAACGAACTATTTGATGAAAATCTTTTTTACTTGATAAAACTACAAATAACTTCTTGGAAAACATTATTTCCTAAGAAGTTAAACAAGAATTCGATTTTTTAATAGGCCTAACAATTAAAGTATTATAATTTAAAATTGACCGTAAAGGGTAAAAATTCAATAAATAAAAAAGTATGAGTAGCATTGTCTGAAATAACGATATTACAATTCATAAAGTTTGCCGCAATATTTTATTACACTTTTCAAGTGAGGGATGAGGAACAGGCAGAAAGAGAGAGCAGACGGGAATAGAAAATATGTTGCTGACGGTTCCTTCCTCCATAATAAATTTCATTCAACACAGTCTGAATTAGATAAATGAAAAGTAATTAAAAGTTGGCTTATAAAATACGAAAGGAAATGAACTGGACTAATTAGAATAAATGAGGCAAAAAGATACACTGACGGACAAAAGTACTCGGATAATTAAGTTTATCACTTCAAATCGGCTCTAAATATAAATTTATTAAAGATAGTTCACCCGTTTCAACATAAATTTTATTACCTTATATTTTGTAATACACGCAAAAGAAAAAATCATAATATACAGAAAACACAGTAAACATTCTTAGATAAAAGCTCAATAGTATATTACGATGCGAGGTTGGGAAGTGGTTTTTTTCAGAATTGAGGAAAAATGTTTAAAAACCTCGTTATCGCTCGGTTTTTAATTTTCGAGATTCTATAAAACACTTCACAAACGTGTGTTGTACATTAGTTTTGGCGAGATGGTGTTTTCAAAATAATAAATAATAGTAAAATAATATCTTTGTTAGAAATATTTGCGTTCATTATAACAATTGACTAACGTTAACAGTGTGGGCAATGTTTATTAGTTGAAACAACAGGAGGCCTTGAGAACAATTATTGATAACATGGCCGCAAGTACGTATTTATTGTTTTATATTGTTTCAAATAAAGTTCAGTTCATTCAAAATGCAGTGATTCGTTTCGTATAATGTATATTAACACTACCCTTTGGATATTTTCTGTATATACATTGTACGTAGTATACATAGGGGGCAGTGGTTTTATTTGCCGCACGTGGGTGTAAATATAATATTACAGTATAGTTATTTAGGTTGGCAACCCCGAAATGTAGGAAGTTGAACTTTCAATAATGGTCGCCATTGCGACAAAATGCACTATCGCGCAAAAAAAGTAATCATTTATAAAAAGAATTATAATAAAAATACAATATCTAAATTCGTGTTGGCCAACTTTTTCTGCGAATGTCTTCTCTCATTCGGGCAGGCATAGAATGAAGAAATATCTCCGTAAGATTTTGTCCAATTTAATTTCGTTTTTTCAGAAGTATGTGTTTGGGCTAGATATTATTTCCCAATATCATCTTGTATCCACACTTGTACTTTTTCTCTTCCATGAAAATAATTTAATCCAGTCCCGATGTCATAACATTGTTATTAACCCCATGTTTCACTGTGGACCGGATGTTCTTCTATTCCAATTCTGTGTTTGGCTTTCTCTGTATCCAAGCACGTCCATCAGAATGAAAGATCTGAAATTTACTCTTGTCTGAGAATATGACTGTTCAATATCTCCGAATTCTTCCCCAAAAAATTAATTTGCAAATGAGATTTTTTTTCCTTTTTACTTACTCTAGAAATGGGCCTATATAGTTTTCTTTCTGGTACTCGAGAATTGCACCCAGCCCAATGAAGAGTTGTCTTCATTGTTTTTTAGGTGAGCACCCTTTCCTTAAATCCGCATGTATCTAATATTATTCCAGACGACTTAAATTGGAATTTTCTTCACTGTATTAAAAACATTTTTATTCTTCTCTGATGGTAAGCTTTCATGGACAGCTTTTTCAAATACTATTTATTAAAGCATCTCTTTCTTTAGCCTTTTTATGGTATCGAAGATAGTTGAGCAATTTCTATTCACTGCTTTGGCATTTTTTATAACTTTGCCCTTGTTGATACAAATTCATTATGCTTTCTTTCTTCAATAAACGTTTCTTAATATTTACGTTCCATGATATTTTTACATTTTCTGACAATGGAGATCAGGAACACTTCATGAAATGCAAATGACTGTAAACAGGACACGTATACAGTTTTTTTTTCTCTCTTTAAGTGATCTATCCGAGTGCTTTTGTCCAGGCGAAACTCAAGGCAACTAGATATAGTTCCCGATATTGTAGTCGTATATGTATTTACATTCCAGGTTTTAAAATGTTAGATGTGATATGATACTGAAGCTATGTTCTTATAATCTACCATCATAGCAGTAACATTATGTTTTCATTTTATCAAAACATTATGTTAAATTTAATCTATGGGCTTATCCGAATATTTCTGTCCATCAGTGAAGACTATAGTATCACAGATAAAATAAAAGAATAAGACTACCTGTTCTACAAATAAACAATAGTTAAAAAAACTAAAACAACACGCTTTATTAGAAAACCGAACTAAAAAATGAAAAACAATTTTAATTTCCAACAAGCTTGGGATTAAATTAAAGTGGTCAACAAAAAAACCATCTCCAACACATCTAGAATAAAACTAGAGTTATCTACAAAAACATAATTTTACCATCAAACGTGTGGGGTGCTCTTTATCAATTAATATATTTGATAATAAACAGATATTGGTAAAAGTAAAGTCTGTAAGAAGAAAACGTAAAAACCATAAAAAACACCCAACGCTTTTGATGGTAAAATTATTTTTTTTGTAGATAACTCTAGTTTTATTCTAGATGTGTTGGAGATGATTTTTGTGTTGACCACTTATTATTTACACCTACAACTACAGAACATTGAACACATACCTAGCGTGTAAAACTGCAACATCAACCAAATTCACCAGGTACGTGAATTGTGATTACGATTGTTTTCAAAAATGAAAATTCCCTGCGAAGCAATCCCTCAATCTGTAATTGACATGGATATATCTTTAGATCGATGAATAAGGCAGATATTTAAAAAAACGTGTTAGAGGTGGAGTCCAGCGTCTTTGAAGGATTTGGCAATGTAATATTGTCATGAGAGTATGTAATACTAAAGTAACCAAATTTAATTTGATGTGAAACAGCAACTATGTCGCCTTTACTTATTGAATACCGTTGCATCGGCAATTAAAAAAAAATGAAAATAATATAAAGGCGAAAAGTAAATATAAAATTAATGATTAAGAGGACGAAAAAGTTAAAGTTAAATTATCATTCACTGAAAGTGAAACAAATATGCTATATACTCAAAACTGGTCGGAAATGGCCACTCCAAGATCCACGACATTAGTACATTTAGAAAGTATGAAGAATGTCTCTGAATACCGGTTTTTAAGGAACTGTTTATAATATATATATATATATATATATATATATATATATATATATATATATTCACAGTAACTACTTAAATTCGTGATCAATAACTTCCAAACATACAACGGCTAATGGGATTTTGACTTCTCCATTCAAATGTTCTTCAGTCTTGTTGAAAGAAAGAGCTAAGATTTCAATAACATTTATTTCTCTGTTTCTCTGGAGTCTCATACATCAACAATTTGATGCATTATTTTGCGAGGTACCCATGAAACGTTTTGAACCAATTGGGTTTTGTTATTAAAACTGACTAGTAGTTGAAGCCTGCACGGTGATGGAATCAAACAATCCTGATCAGCTGATTCTTATAGGCCTACACAAAACACCTATTTCAAATGCATCTACCATCCGTGCCATTTGGACTTACTAGTCCTGATATGACTAGTGATTATACACACTCGTCTCTGATTCCGAAGTTCGCGGGTTAAATCCCGGACTGGGTAGAAGGATTTTTAATGGCGTAAAAGTTCTGAGTATCGATTCATCCGAAATAAAGCAGAGTTGTGGTTACAATGTTGTAGATATACGACACGTTAAATAACCTCATACCTTTGAGCAAAATTTGACGGACAGCTGATGCATAAATTTTAATTGCGATGCTGATGACCTGAGTTGTTAAAAACACCGTTAAACAAAACAATAGCTAACAAAACTAACTCGACTCAACATATTGGACAGAGAAAGTTTAATTCGATCACTAGTAACTATAACAGCATCTGCTAGAGGCTATAGGCGGATTTTTTATATTACACGAGGGTACAATCAGCAATTCCAACTCGGTTATACTAAAAGTCTCTAAATGCCCCATTTTGAATATTGTGATACTCTTTTTACTGACCTAAATACTGTTCTTACCAAAAGACTTCAACGTGTTCATAATTCTTGCATACGTTTTATTTGTGGTATACACAGATTCGATCACGTTACACCATCCCTGGAACAATTGTCATGACTTCGTCTACAAGATCGTAGAACCATCCATTCCCTAGGCCTTCTCTATAAATATTACACACATCATTACCTTGTTATTTATCACACCGCTTCACTAGACTCTCTGATACACATAAATTAGATACCGATCCCATGAGCAGTGTTCTTTATATCCCTCCTCATCATATTACCTATTATTCGAAATCTTTTACAATTTCTCTTGCTAGAACATGGAATCCCCTTCCACCCTATGTCAGAGACTACCAAACTTTACCATCTTTCAGAAACAAATTGAAAATAAAATTACTAACAGAAACACTCACTAATATTACTTTTTAAAAATTAATAATTTGTTTTTTCATTATCTAATAAAAATAGTTTTAAGATTTGTTAATATATTTGCCTAATGCCTTGTATAATAAGCGATAGTTTATTACTTTCTTTGTGTTTTTTCTTTCTTTTCTTTTTATGTATAGTAGATTCGAGCTGTTATTCCTTTCTGTATTCATTCTATTATTAATTTCATTTTAATTGTATTTAATTTTATTGCATTTTAGACATTATTTTCATTATTATTCAATTGTTTAGTATGACTATTAATGTGATTTTTTGTATTTATATGTAACATATGTTTGTCCTGGTGAGTGGAAGAGAAGGCCACATGGCCTTAACTCCACCAGGCTAAATAAATCTATTCTATTCTATATCTATTCAAAAAGTAGCTATGTCCAATTGAAATAACTGTAATTGTCAAATTTGAATGTTTTCCTCAAAATGTCGCAAATTTGTTCTCTAATGCTGTTCAAATTAAGGCACATCGTGAACACTGGTTCACCGCACATTTGAATTGTAACTGAGATTAATTAGAAACCTCAAACGAAATAAGAGGCTGATCCGCATCGAGGCAATTTACAACTCATTACTGACTCTGTCTCCCTAGTTCGCACTACCAAAAGCAAGGGAATCAACAAGATATTTAATTTTAGGAAGTTATATTTTGAGGTTATTTTAATTATATAATTATATATTATATATGACGATAAAACAGAATTGTTTTGAAACATGTTCAAGAACAAATCAACATTAATGTTGAGGTAAGATGTTCAGACTAAAATAATATAATTCAGTCACATGATAACACAGTAACATTGTCCAAATACAGCCTCTTTGTGTTTTATGCTTGTCAAATGGATGTTCAATGTGAATGTTATATGTACTTTCAAAGATAGCTGAATGTTGAATGTACATGCTTTGAAAGTTATTATGTATGGGTTTAAAGTTCGAAAACTCCCGAACTCTTTTCTCAAATATACGACCAGATAAAAAGATTCTAATCCCAAAATTTAATTTTAATCACTATTACTTTTCTCAAATATTTAAATTTGGCAACCTATCCCTCAAATTGGTAACACTAGGTAGAATTAGTTGCTAATTCTTACAATATTTTACTTCAATTCTACAACAATGGCGCGAATCCAGGGGGAGAAACATGAACCAATGCTTTGGTAACCATTTAAATCACAGATTATTCTACAATATCTGGACATACCGTTAAATTTCTTCGAAACATATGGAACTATATATATTATATGCGTTCTTTAGAGGTACCAATTTTGTATTGGAGTTAATTACTATGTGATATAGGACCTGTGATTTGAGTACTTAATATGTTGTATGACATATGTATGACAAATGTTACTATGGTAGTGTAAAACCTGCCAGTATGACCTATAACATTACTGAATGATTGTAAAGTATGTTTAATTAATTACTTGTAATGAAATATGGATCCATCTCTTATCTATTTGAGGTAAACGTGGCGCCACACAATTAGAATAGTAAATATAGTAAAATTATATATAATATTTGATTTTGTATTAGATAATCTTATAATTGAAGAGCTTGAATGATTGTAGAGGAAATCATTATTTTAACAACAAACACTTAAGAGCTTAAAGGAAAGTTCAAAATTTTACTAATGTGTGTAACTGTGTAACAGCATTAAAAAGCTGATTTAAACCAAGTCCCTATATGAGATCGTAAACTTGTAGTGGACATTAAAAAAGCTGAGTTATACTACATGGGTTCATGAACTTGAAATGAGGGTGCCCTCCCAGGGGCGTTGGCCTTCTGATGTATGTGTGTGTGTGTGTGTGTGTGTGTGTATATATATAAATAAAATCTTAGATTGTAAGACAGATAGGTTGTTATTCTTCTACTGTAATCATCGTCAGTTTGTTTCATATTAAACGTTATTCTTCAAAGGTCTATGTTTGTTCCTCAGTCTAGCCATCTAATTTTCTAAGAGTCACACTTAGTCCTGACTACGACTCACACTCCGAACTTAATCATTTTCCGGTTCCTCAATGCTCTTAACATTTTATCCAACTTCATGAAACAGGAGCTACAAAAATATCACCATCTCCTAAAATTACATAAATTCCAAACATCCTAAAAACATCTTACCTTTATAAATATATCAACCAAATTATCTACACATTATCCTGAGGAACCTTAATCACAATATTACAACTAATATGGCCATATGTTACACACATGTAAAACTACAAGTTTCAATACGTATTATTGTGAACCGAAAGTGCATTTTTTCGGTTCAGTGTGGTATCTTTGTTCTCCTCCCTACACAGGAACATTTGTGAAATATGCCAATATCCATGTTCTCCTAGTGGCTACCCCTTCCCTCTTCATCCTTCCTGCCGCGCATGTCTACGGCGCATTCCCCCTCTACCTCGGAACCTTTATATACATAGTGCACCAACAGAACTATATCATTCGATCATCCTAGCAATCGGCGTTTTGGTTGTACCAACGGATTCAAGAGTGGAATCCGGTTCCAGATCAATATGCGACTGGAAAATTAAAACATGGAATTCTACGTAGACAAGTTGTCTTGAGGCCAAGAAGAGGCCTGTTTGAGTTGGTCCGACCGTCTAGGGACGAGGATATTCCCGAAACTCGGACATTTGTGTGAGTGTGGTGTGATGTATGGTATGTTACTTATTTATTTATTTTTTCTGTACGGCTACTTTGATCGTTTGATCGAATGCCATCATTTCTTTGTTGTTAATTTACTTTTATTAAGCCAACTTGTTTATAAAGTTATCTTTTAAACAACGCCCCTCTTGCTTTGTTTAAGTATGAATAGTTGTTCACTATCCTGTTACGGAAATCACTCACGTAGAAACCATTCCGAGCTCCTCAACTATAAGGCTGATTAGCATTGTTAAAAAACACAGTCATTGTCTTGTTCACTCCCTGTATGTATTTAATAAGAAAGATGAATCAACGGCTACCTTCTATGGGCCTGAGGTAAGCCATTTTCCTGATAAGATATCCTCTTTGGAAATCTGATCCACGTTAATAGAAACAGCAAATTACAAAACCCGATCCCGGAGTAAAATGGTAGCAATCTGCGTGATTTTCATTTAACGCCACAAATGGTAAAAGAAGCGTGGTTTGGGTTTCGTAACCCCCACAAAATGGTAGTCAAAGAACGTGGTTTATTAATAGTGGGAATCGTAACCCCCACAACTGATACAAGTGGACTGGAAATAAATATCAATAAAACTAAATATATGGTCACACCTAAAAATTCATTATATAATGGAAATGGACAGCTAATGACAAATGAGGGAAATTTTGAGGAAGTGGCTGAATTCAAATACTAGGAACAATAATCACAAATAGGAATGAGATGCACAAAGAAATTAAACATAGGCTCAATTCTGCAAATGCGTGCTATTATGCATTGCAGAGAGTCTTGATGTCCCAACTCCTTTCAAAAAACGTTAAACTGAAAATATATAAATCTATTATTCTGCCAGTTATATTATATGGGTGCGAAGCATGGGCTCTTACTTTAAGGGAGGAAAGGAGATTACAAGTATTTGAGATTAAAGTACTTAGGAAAATTTTAGAACAGACAGGTGAATGGAGAATACTACATAACAATGAACTACATGGTCTTTATAGGAAGCCAGATATAATAACAGTTAAGTCTCGTAGACTGCGATGGGCAGGACATGTTGCACGTATGGGGAATGAAAGACTTGCATGGAAGCTTCTTGTAGGAAAGCCAGAGGGAAAACGTCCAGTTGGTAGTAGACCAAGAATGAGGTGGGAGAATAACATTAACTATAATTTGAGGGAAGTAGATTATACAGGGAATGATTGGAAATCATTATCTCAGGATAGGGATGTATGGAGAGCTTATGTCCGCGCGGCCATGAACCTACGGGTTCAATAGTGCCACTGAGTAAGTAAGTAAGTAAGTAATGGTAAACGAGCCAAAGCAAGTCTACTCCCGTGTATGCTAAGTATCTACAGGCAGTTGCGCGAGCACTCTGTTAGTCATTTTCTGTACATACGTGTGTTTTCTCAGTTGATATCCGAGATACGCTTCGGATTAGTTTCATCTCGCTCGCATGGTAGCCTACTATACAGAATGTGATGGTTAGATAAGAAAGAAAAAATAATGAACTTGCAAAACTTATTGAGCGCTAGTTCAATCCTAAACAATAGTTTTAATCAGTTTAATATATTAGTTTCATTACTGTGTACAATTCTTGGGTGCTCGTCTTCAGTGGAAAGACTTTTTTTTCAGCTTTATTCTCGAAACTCTAGAAGAAAGGAGATATTTTTAAAATGATTTCAATTGAATCGTGAAGAGTATATTAGAAGAGCATAAAAATAAGGAACAGTTCTTTGAGGTTGTGATTATCAAATCTGCTTCCCAGGAGAGAAAGCTGGAATTTGAATTCTGACTGATCTTTGCGAGATAATCAGCCACATTTTAAAGAAAGGATAATTTTTTTACAAAATTTTGCTTATTGGTAGCTTGAATAAATATAATTATTATTATACTAAATTATTGTTATAATTATATTATTTGAAACTACCATCTTTGATTTACTATTGTTCATTTAAAAATTGAAACTCGGTGCTTTGGCAATCTGAATGATCAGCACACATCACTGCTAAACAAATAACAGGTATACAAATCGCTAAAGTACAAAGTAGTTATGAAACTTTTCCTTTCATCCATTCAAATGCACGTGAGCACCGGAACTTTGTGTACGTACTGTACAAGGCCAGTTTATTTAACCCACAAATCCAGAACTAAGAAAAGAGAACGAATAAAATAAAACTGCATTTTCTACATACTACGATTGTTGACTGTCGATGCAGCTGGACGCCAGCCAATGGGAAACACAGGTGGCTATGACGTGAATGCGTACCTGAGCGTATTAATAGCGCACGAGCCGTGGAAATCCCTCACTCGGACGTCGAACCCGCGCACGACAAGTAGGCCACAAGATATAATCAGAGCAAAGCGATGTTATGCTAAGGGTGATTACTGACATCTGAAGGCTGACACTCGTAGACGTATAACCTATGCAAACTTCATGTTGCTGAGGTCAAATTTGGCTAACACACATTTCGAGTGGCTTTTTGCCCAAGTTATGGAATTATCTAGAATATAAATATAGTGTAGTCATCCCGCAGTTTTGTTAAGCACCTTGCACTACTGACTCTCTTATAATCTACAAATTGCAAATTTCAATAGGTCTATATTCTTTTTAATAAATGAAAGGTCTTTATATGTACTCATGTATTCCATGACCCCAGCAGGCCGTTGGCTTATCAGTTGGTTGCTGGCCTCATATCCAAATGTGATAATCGCAGAGATGGCCGATCATATAATTACTGTAGGGGTGACATGTGATTAGCATGTCGCGTCCCCAGCCGTTATAGCTGGTTTCCTCAAAATGAAGCCGCTACTTATCGCAGCTACATATACTTCTCAAGATGCTGGGTGGGCATCGGTCCCACTGTGGTGTTGAAATTCCATGAGCAAATGTCTTCCACATGGGAAACCGAATCAACGCAAATAGTTATATATGTGATGTCAAATCGATGGAATTATATAAACATTATGCCTAAAACACAAAAAAAACTTTTATTTTTAAAATTTGAAACTATATATATATATATATATATATATATATATATATATATATTCCACCGCTGTGGTCTCGAGGTAACGTGCTGCCTTGTCTCGCAGCAGGCCAGGGTACCATTCCCAGTCGGGACAGGCTCCTGGGTGAGGATTTTAGGGGTTTTCCTCACCTGTAAGACAAATGTCAGGAAGCTTAGGGCCCAACGGTTTCCGAAAATCATCCGGCCATCATCATCATCATCATCATCCTTACCATTACCATCCTTCACCGGTGTGGAAAGCAAAGGGAAGCTACAACACCTATAATTCCCTAGTGAAGTTGTGAAGCATAGCATGAAAATGATGATTGCAGTGAAAGACCTGCCTTCGGGCAGAATTACTATGGTTGGAGATATGTTATATATTGTATTAGATGCTAGCTAATACCCGGCGTGCGCTGCTACTCCTATATGTTAATGTGTTTTTACCACCAGCCGTGCGCTATTATGCTTGCCCGGGAATCTGCTTATCCCGATCTTCTTGGCATCAATGAAAGACAAAAATGGTTATTGTGAGTTATCCGTAGAAGAAAAACATATGCTGTTGCGGACTTTTTTGTAAAGTTTTTTGAGATATTCAATTCTGTGTACATTAATTTGGTGTATTTGTTGTGGTTTAGGTAGCGTAAGCCATTTAAGCGTCAAAATAGGGACTTTATTTCACGTTTTTCACTACAAAGGGTGATATTTATGGATGAAGGGGTTGAGTATTACAACTCTCTTATAGCCTATGTTCATCCCGGGAATCTTCTGAACATTTTGCAAAAAAAACCATCATAATCGAATCAACGGTGCATAAAGCCGCGCATAAAGTACGAACAAACAAACAAACATTAATTTTTATATATTAGATAATAGTATGGCTACAAAAGTATTATTCTCAACTTATTTAGTATAAAAAGTCGATTCTGTAAATAATATATCATTGGAACAGGATTAGCTCAGGTTTTAAAAACGTTAGGATCAAAATTATACTGTTGGTTTAAGATTCTAATTAGGGTGTTTTGAAATAGTGACCTAATGGTCAGAAATGTTTATTTTAGGAGTAGAGAAATCTTTGAGGTTATAAGAAACTTGGAGGATTAAGCTACGAAGAGCCGGCCAGGGTGTTAAGCATAGTTTACCTTAGGGTAGACTTCGAAGAAATGAAGAAAAAAAGTTACCCGTCAACTTGCACATGAACTATGCTTCTACGGATCTATGTGGATAACATAATGAGAAAGCAACAATTGCAACACTATAATCTGCTTTGTGTGAAAGAATTGGCGTCATATTATTTTAGTAGTTTCCTAGTGTATATTAATGGATGAGGCATATTTATCATATGTTCAGGATTTCTTAGAGCTTTAAATATGCATTTCCAGCTGTTTGTTCTCTATCTCGTCCACTAACATGATCAAGGATTAACGTCATTGTCTCGGAACGGAAGAGTACCTCGATCTCCGGTCGAGACAAGTCTCCAGGTGAAATTTATTTTTTTTCGTTTTCTCTCCCCTCCTTAACTGTAAGATGCATATCGGGAAACTTCCATCCCCAAAATACCATCTGGTTATTATAATTAGTAAATTACCCACGCCACATTCGTCTTTTTTAATATGAATATATGAGTAAAAATGGTGTACCTGTTTAATGTTCGTGTGGTCTTGGAGGTGAGATCGACAATGAACTGATCAGTAATTCGGAGAGGTCCTCCGAATGCTTGTGTAATTAAAAGGGTATACTGTATTTTTATGTGATTTAGATTTAAAATGCTGCCCTGTAAGATAGAAAAGACGTAGAGCACATACAATTAATTGCGGAGCATAAATGAAGGAAGAGTAAGAGAGAGAGAGAGAGAGAGAGAGAGAGAGAGAGAGAGAGAGAGAAGAGAGAGAGAGAGAGAGAGAGAGAGAGAGAGAGAGAGAGAGAGAGAGAGAGAGAGAGAGAGAGAGAGAGAGAGAGAAAGAGAGAAAGAAAGAGAGAATGTGTGTGTGTGTGCGCGCGCGTGTGTTTTCTCTATCTTAAAATACATAACAGTTGTCTACCGTTTAAAAGTTTTCTTAGAAAATGCATACACGGAGATGAAATCAAAATTAATTCTTTTAATGCATGTAATTCATTCTGACAATATTCTTGGAATGAAAAAATGCAATATCGAACTTAAGTCTTTAATATAGTTGGTAAAAATACAAGCGAATAAAAAAATGTAGTTCTTCGATGACTTTACAAATATACCTGGCCTGTTCCTGGTCCCATAACACACAACAAATTTGAACTTTTTGTCGCTCGCAGAAATGAAAAATAGGTGATCTTAGTCAATTCGCATGCACTGATTTCGAATTTGAAGTCCGTTTTTCTATAATGGTACTGTACATCAACTATATGTAGACTTCAAAAAAGCATATGATTCAATTAAGAGGGAGAAGTTATATAGTATCCTGCTGGAGTTCGGAATTCCTAAAAAGTTGGTTAGACTTATACGAATGTGTCTAAATGGCTCAAAGAGTAGGGTGCGTGTAGGCAAACAGTTTTCAGACACTTTTGAAATCCAGAATGGGTGGAAGCAAGGAGATGCACTATCTCCTCTACTATTTAATTTTGTACTAGAGCATGCCATTAAATCTTTAGAG
Source organism: Diploptera punctata (assembly GCA_030220185.1). NCBI lineage: Eukaryota > Metazoa > Arthropoda > Insecta > Blattodea > Blaberidae > Diploptera > Diploptera punctata. Next base: position 124,823 of record JASPKZ010007754.1, on the reverse strand, counting down.
AATGAGGAAGGCTTACAACTCAATGGTATTAATAAGCTGTTAGTTTATGCTGATGATGTAGTACTACTGGCCGATAGCGAGGAGATACTAAAGGCCAACACGCACACACTATTGAGTAACATTAAGAAATTAGGGCTGGAAGTAAATATCAGTAAAACTAAATATATGGTCACACGTAGAAATTCAGTATATAATGGAAATGGACAGCTAATGACAAATGAGGGAAATTTTCAGGAAGTGGCTGAATTCAAATACCTAGGAACAATAATCACAAATAGGAATGAGATGCACAAAGAAATTAAACATAGGCTCAATTCTGGAAATGCTTGCTATTATGCATTGCAAGAGACTTTTGATGTCCCAACTCCTTTCAAAAAACGTTAAGCTGAAAATATATAAAACTATTATTCTACCAGTTATATTATATGGGTGCGAAAACATGGACTCTTACTTTAAGGGAGGAAAGGAGATTACGAGTATTTGAGAATAAAGTTCTTAGGAAAATTTTTGGACCAAAGAGAGATGAACAGACAGGTGAATGGAGAAGACTACATAACAATGAACTACATGGTCTTTATAGGAAGCCAGATATAATAAGAACAGTTAAGTCTCGTAGACTGCGATGGGCAGGACATGTTGCACGTATGGGGAATGAAAGACGTGCATGGAAGCTTCTTGTAGGAAAGCCAGAGGGAAAACGCCCAGTTGGTAGGCCAAGAATGAGGTGGGAGAACAACATTAACTATGATTTGAGGGAAGTAGATTATACAGGGAATGATTGGAAACCATTAGCTCAGGATAGGGATGTATGGAGAGCTTATGTCCACGCGGCCATGAACCTTCGGGTTCGATAGTGCCAGTGAGTAAGTAAGTAAGTCCGTTTTTCTCTATCACCTAACAGTTTTTTGCGAGGACGTGTTGAACGTTTTTCGTTATATTTCGCATATTATTGCTCATCTGCACTTAGTTTCAATTTTGTTTGCAATAATATTGCTAGAAGCAATTGATCTATGTAAAACCAAATCATATAAGATCCAAAAGGTTAAAATATTTTTTTCTAAGAAGGATAAATAAGTAGTTACGTTACAACATATGCTTAAATTGTAGCAAAAATCTCACCTTTAAAAACTTCTTCCTGGATGCCTTACGCCGATAAGATGGCTCCGAAATGTCTATGATAAGTTGCCAGCAATAATCAGCAAGCATGTTGTCACTGAATTCCCTTTATAACGCCTTTCAATTTCTAAAATGTCTTCGTGGAACCTTTCGCCATGTTCATCACTGACGTCCCCAAGTTCGGTGAAGAATCACAATGTTTAACAGGTCGCATGGCTGACTGCAAATTTGGATACTGAAGAGAATGCTTATTTCTTTAAGTGAAACCAGATATATTGACCATACAGAAATAAATCAGTGATGTGGTCCGTAGGTTCCCTCCACAACACTGGAATCGCAAATGGCATGCACGAATGCGAACCTTTTAACCACCCTATTAAGTTCCTTTGGCAGTTTGTACAGCAAAAATTGGGGGCCCAATATTTATCAGTATCTCCAAATTTACTATAGTTCCCGAATTATAAATTATACGCCTTTATAACTAGTTCTGCGCTGAGATTTTGTACAATACTCTACACATACGTAACAGAATAAATTAGGAGAATTCTTACAGCGGCGAGACATTACAAAATTATAAAAACACTAAATCTTACGTATTAAAATATATTATAGTAGATTGTTTTAATTCAATTTCTTTATAATGATACACAATAATGCATATAATGACACTTCACAATGATGTATGTAAGACGAACTGCACAGAACGAGGTATTACAAGCCATTACTTCACGTACTTGACAGTGGCAATCAGGACATTTTTTATATCTGTGTATTCCTGAGGGTTTAATAATCCCTAAGAATAATAAAACCGCGCAAAAGAAAAAGAAGGGTGACCAGTTTGAGAGACAAAAGCGCCCGCGACTCTCACGGAAACGATCCCTTCTGCTAAGGTTGTCGTCGAAATATCTGACTCCGGTTAGGTGATTGGAAAAAACTAATATAATTTTCGTCTTCTGCGAGTCCGAAAATATAGTTATTGATACATTTGGAGCCTGCGAGTAATTCTTTGTTGTTGTGTGAATCAGCGTTTCTCAACCCAGCCGTTGGTTATGCGCATTTTCTCTACAGGGAAACTGACCGCATTCCATCACGATTTGGATGTGGTTGTTTTTGTTTCTAACTTTTACAGGGAGAAAGGCTAAAAAAATGAACAAAAAGAAAAAATATACAATACCAACTAAACTGTAAATTACAATTCCATGACGAGTAGCGCAACAAGGCTTAAATGCAAAAAGACGAAAATGCATAATTACATGTATACAATATTGAGGACATTTTTATTGATAAAATATTATTTTTATGTTCTAAAAGTTAAGATTGCAACATAGTATAATGAGAAGTTAGGTTCATTACTGTCTTTTGTTTTGGTTTCACACACAAACAGTTGAATAGTATAATGAGAAGTAACACTTTTGACTGTCTTTTATCTTGTTTCACACACAAACAGTTGAATAATATGTACTACCTGCATTGGAATCTTATCATTTATTACATAAAAATTAGCTCTCTAATAATAATGATGTAGGCGGCAAAGTTTAAGCTTAAGGTCATCTGACAGAGTTATAAGAAATTTAAAACTCTATTTTGATATAACTGAAGAATGGAAATGATTTTGAAATTTGATGGACCTTTAGCCGGTAAAAATATGCTTACTAATGAAAAATCCATTTCTATAATCAATGATGCAATTTCACTGAAACATAAAACACTCCAATTGGCTTTGCTGTTGGAACAATGATAACATTTTAGTCATCAGCCAGTTTTAATTAAATTGTATAGCATATATTGAACCTTACAAGTTCGTTGTGACTGGCAATAAACTAAAATACATTTACAACCTGGCCCCAGCTATGTACTTCACCCGTAAAGCCTGAATAAATGTAAAATCAATTTCACTACGATATAAAATAATTTTTTTTCAATACCGGTAAATTAAGACAATATAAAATGATATCCTATGGGAAAAATAAAAATAAATAAAAGTGTATTATAAAAAATTTAAATATAAAAATGATTAAATTAAATATCTATTAATACTAACAATTTTCAAACTAACGAATAAAACATAAAAATATTATCCTTTGTTTCAAATATTTCTATTTTATAAAGATTAATAATAATAATAATAATAATAATAATAATAATAATAATAATAATAATGAAAACCTTAAGTAAATATGAAAAAAATAAAAATCATTAATTTGATAAGAAAATAATTAAACCGTACATTAATAACACTGATATGCATTTCAATCTTTTTATAACACAAGGGGGAGAAAATACTGATTTAATAAACTAAAATGCTCTAAATCCAATTTGTATTGAGATTTTCTGAATCACGTCAGTTTTTTTTTAATTTCAAAAAGAAAAACGAAAAGCGAAAAAATAGTAAGGTTCAATGATTAAAAAATTAATACAACAATCTAACTTAACTTAAATGACAGATTCTAGGTATTAAGAGTGTTGAATTCGTATCTGTATTCACATTAACTTATCGCGCCCGATTTTTCTGTAATTTTTGGAAATAGAGAATTAAACCCTTCACCATTTGAACAATAACTTGGCGAAGATATCAAATGAGATACATTATTTTTAAAACACATTTTAACGTTATAATAAGACTTTCCGGAATATAAAATGAACAATCAAACTTTAAATGATATTAATAAAATGTATTTAAATCCTTTCAGAGGTTCAAAACGTCGCTCGAAACTTTGTGCCGTTTTAATCCCTTGTTGTGACTTTAAGATGAATTCCTCTTTATTCATCAATAATATAATCAGCTAACATTGCTTTCATTCCACTTGCCCTGGTACCTTGTTTTCATGGATTCAACATCTTCATGAAATATTTCACCCGGCTCCTCACTCACTACACCAAGATTTTTGGGAAGTAGTCTAACTGGTTATTTATTTAATATTAAATGTATCACTTTGTATAGAAAATGAAGTTTCACACTCATGTTACAACATAGAGAATTGAAATTAGATAACATTTCCTTAACGATTTCCTTGTATTTTTTTTTAATTTTCTCTTACTACGAAGTTTTCCGTCAATCTCTTAAATGAACGCCAAACGGATGTTTTCTTTATCATCAGTTGAGGACTGGAAATTTGGATCCCTCATTAGGTCGCGTACCTCTGGCCCATCAAGTACACCAGCTTTAATATTTCTTCACTTTTTTGACGGAAATTTCAGTTCTAAATACTGAATTACATTGGTTCAGTAGTAGAGCACCAGCATCCAGAGTTGTAAGCCCGGAGTTCGATTCCCGGTTCTGGCAGATGTTTCTATCGTTATCATAAATTGTAATAGCATAGGGGTGCATAATAATTTACTTATTTATTCATAATAAAGCCTTCCTTTGGCCAGCAACCAATCGAAGGGACTATTATTATGCTTTCAAGTCTTATACGAGAATTTCCCAAACGCTGGAGGGAAAATTTTCTATAGGATCGTAACAGGCCTTGGCCTAATACTTGGAAGGAAGAAGAAGAAGAAAGCTTTAGCTGCAGTAAATCCCATCATAATATCTCCTTGAATTAGAAGTAATAAAAGTCCATTGTGAATATTGATTCATTGCTCTGGTATTAAAAAATAAGGGATTAAGGTGAGAGATTAATTAAAAACTGGAGTTTCTGCTTGGGTGGGAATCAATGTCTAGATAGCTTAATGGTAAAACATCAGACCATAGAACTGAAGATCCGAGGTTCTATTTCTGGTTCAGGCAGATATTTTTTCTCTTTACCATAAACCCTTGCTGCATGCGATTTTTATTACACATGCACTTCATAGGATAGTAGAGGAAGTTAGGTCAAAATGTCCTTGTGCAAATGCTGTGATTACATGTCTGAAGAGGATGTTCTTAAGAGCACCATTATGGTTTACATAATTTAAAGAAAAACTTCCAATATCCGATATGTAAATGTTTTGAAAATTTTAAATAGATGTTTCAAATGACATTCTATATTTGATTATGGTATAAAAAGAGAACATGTGAGCTTTTTATTATGTTCTTTACTCCTTCTGAATTATTAATATTCTGATAAATTGTATATTTTTTAGGTAAATGAAGGCCTTTATGAATGTGATGATGTTTGTATTGCACAAGACAAATTGCACTGACGAATCCGAAAATAGTGGAAGGCCTTGCTTTTATACTATCCCATTTTGGTACACTACTATCAATCATATTTTTGCTGGAGGCCAGAGACCTGCTGCGAGTGAAGGCAACGACATTGTGTGCAATATAGAAATTTGCCTGGATGAAATTCCTAGAAACATGGGCAAAAGTCTTCAGGACCAAACTTAGAAAAAATTTACGAGTACAAATGAATGTTTTCTATGGAAGTTCTTCAGCCACGACATAAGAGCTATCACCGGTGGATGTGGCTTGGTTTAAGTACTGGCCGATCGCATCCTGTGAAATTGAGAGGACATGTTCTAAATTTAGAAATATCCTAACCGGAAAGGAGACATATATTTTCACCAGAAAATATTCAAAAATATGCTACAGGTATGTTAATGTAGAATAAGTTGTTTCAGTGGTTTGAGTGCAGCTTCATTGCATCTTTACAGAAGATAAATCAATAAATTGGAGCTTGAAGTACAGAAATATCCGTATTTAACTTTGCTCATGAAATAATTTAAATTTCATATAGTTAAGTAGTAAATATAAGTCAATATAAATATCGGTTGCGCCTATTTAAGTGCATATTTTAAATATTTTAGAGACTATTTAGGCTGGCTAAAACGGTTTTTTAAGAATTAAATATCCTTAGCCTAAAACAGGAAGACAAAAATGGCTATGAAAGTAAATGCATTACACAGGTACCGATACATCTCTTTGGGTGATCTTTTGGTATTCTACTCTTCGGCGATAGTGCAGATCAACATGAATTTATTTTATTGCATCACTAAGAAATTTCCTTTTCACAAAATAAACGCACATTTAAAGTTTATACCTACCTATTTTAAGTAATGACATACGAATAAGTGTAGAAATGAAGTGGATTTTCTTAAAGTTTTCTAGCAATATTAAGCAAGAAAAATGCAATGTAGGAATACTTTGCACATAACGTCTAATTCTGCTCTTTTATAATATTTTACTGCCCACCGCTGTGGTCTCGAGGTAGCGAGCTGCCTTGTCACGCAGCGGGCATGAGTTCGATCCCCGGTTGGAACAGTTTCGTGGATGAGGTTTTTATGGGGTTTTTCCTCACCTCCAAGACAGATGTCAGGAAAATTTAAGGCCCAAACAGTCTCCGAATACCATATGGCCATCGCAATCATCATCATTCATATTCGTCTTAGATTAAGCTTAGGATTAAGGACTCTCCTGGCGCATCAATATCATCACCCATCATATCATCGGGGCAACCTAACTCCGCCTTCCAGGCGCTCCAACACTCAGAAGCGGGTTACAATACCGCCAATGCCAGGAGAGAGCACCAGAAATGTCCAAAAAGGACAAACTGGGGCATGAAAAAAATAATATTTTAGTGATTCCATTATGTTTAAATTACTAGCTTTAACGCAATAATAATACAACTATCTATCTATGGATATATATCCCTAGTAATTTCAGTATTGCAGACATTTACATGGATTTATAAAAACAGCTGTTTAAAAATTGGACGAAACGTATTGAATCTAAATTGGGCTTTATAACTAACTACCTATAGTGGGAAACAGTTTTTCTGTAGCAAAACGGTTGCATATCAGTATAATCAATACTTTTAAAATCAATATGAAGCACCGTTGAGGTTACAATGTAAAATGTTTACGTAATAAAATTTTTGAAGTTACATTGGGATAGATTAAGAAAAAATCTACTTGGTGGAGGTCTAGTAGTCCCCTAGACCCCCATCAAATATTTTTTTTAATCCATCCCAATATAACTTCAAAAATTGTATTATGTTAGCCTTTTGCATTGTAACTTCAATGGTGCTTCATAATCACATTAAAGGTATTGATTACACTACTAATATGAAACCGTTTTGCTAAAAAAACTATTCCCAACTATGGATTACAAAGCCCGTATTTAGTTTCATCAGGATTCGTCCATTTTTTAAACAGCTGTTTATAGAAATTCATGGAAATATCTAAAATACTAACCTGCTTGAGATCTCAAACGTCCTTAACTAAGTCTGTCTATTGCTTTGTGTATTCTACAGCTAGCTGATTTCTATTTTAATGTATTTGAAAAAAAAAATATTAATGGCAGTGGTAATGAAAACGATCCCAGCGTTTTGAATTGGTGATAATGACAATTACAGAGTATCTACAGTCATTCGGGATTTGAAGTGGGACCTATCTATTAAATTGAAAGTGAAAATGACTGAACCATTCTTAAAATAACGTTTTTATTCCTAATGTCACGTCATAACATGAACACAATACGAAATCTACATACAACATGTGGCTTGCATGTGAAGGCCACTAACCTCTAGATTGGCAGACTTCTTTTTTTTTTCGGAATAGCAGAGCTTTGTAATATGACACGAGGATATAAAACACTGACACTATGCAGAAACGCACAATGTTTAATATAAAAGTCAGACACATATAAGCAAGAGCTAACCAGACTTCGCAGAACTTGCCGACAGAAGCCTCTTCAATGCTTTCAAATGGGCGCAGATAACCATATTATTCTTAGAAAAATACATTAGTTTTACTATTTTGTACACTGGAATTAAAATGTTTATATTATAGATATCTAGAAGGATATAGAAATTAACGAACTTAATTTAGTCCACTTGTTGGTCCATTCCTGTCTAACTGGAGGTTCACGTCAAATATCTCTCCACGAGACATCTTTTTTTATTGGTTTACAGTTTTTTTTTGCCATCTGTCTTTTGACATTCTGTCCATATGTTCTAGCTATTTAGATGTATAATTTTCTGTTTTTGTCAAGAATGGATTTGTTTTCAGTTCTGCTATTAGTATGACGGCTTTGTAGTCTATTTGCAACAGTTGTCTTTCTCATATGAGGCTTTTTGTTCCTATTCTTCAGGAATATGTTTACTTCAAATTTTCCTAGATTTGCAAGTATAGATAAGCTAGAATGTTGTATAATTTAGTTCTGGTTTTCTTTAATAATGACTTCGGTTTGAATGTGCTTTTATTAAATATGCTATTTTTTTAAAGCTGGTTAATTATTGCTAATATCGTTTTATCCTTCCTACGAAATGCCTTGGTGATCCAGGTGTTAAGTTCCTTGCTTCTGGTTCCGAGAGTCGCGAATTCAAATTCCGTCGAAGTCGATGGATTTTTTAGAATGACAAAATCCACGGGACAAATCTTTAGGCCGGAGTCCTGAGTATGATGATTTTCGTGATCGTAAAGGAACCTCAAGCATAAATTAGAGCCTCTGAGCAAAATTTAATCGGCCTCTCTCGTCCAAGTAATACCTTAGTTGCATTACTAGATGTATCTTTGAGCGATGTGCTAACCACATGTCACTCGCGGACATTTATAGGGAAATAAGAGTAACTAAATTTGCTCCCGTTAGGAAGCACTCTTGTCCCATGTAAGGATGTACAGGTATAGACTGGACTAGCCTATGATATTGAATGCAGAATAAGATGTCTTATTTTAGGAAATACATATAAATGATACACTGCATCCCTATGATTTTTCATATTTAAATTCTGCGATCAACAAAATTGAGCAACTTCTAATTTAGATTTTTATTATTCCACCAGTTATATTATATGGATGCGAAACGTGGACTCTTACTTTAAGGGAGGAAAGAAGATTACGAGTATTTGAGAATAACGTTCTTAGGAAAATGTTTGGACCAAACAGAGATGGACAGACAGGTGAATGGAGAAGACTGCATGGTGAACTACGTGGTCTTTATAGGAAGCCAGATATAATAAGAACAGTTAGGTCTCGTAGACTACGATGGATAGGGCATGTGGCACGAATGGGGAATGAAAAGCGTGCATGGAAGCTTATTGTAGGAAAACAGAGGGAAAAAGGCCATTTGGTAGACCAAGAATGAGGTGGGAGAATAATATTGACTATATTTTGAGGGAAGTAGATTATACAGGGAATGATTGTAAAACATTAGCTCAGGATAAAGATGTATGGATAGCTTATGTCCGGGCGGCCATGAACCCACGGGTTCGATAGTGCCAGTGAGTTAGTTAGTTATCCCAAATCACTGGTCTTTCTTCGATGTTCAACTCGTACAACTGTAGAAAGTCCGCTGCAAGCCACCTCACAAGTTATTCCCCAATGTTATAGGTAATTCTAGATATGGTGCTTATTTAACGTGTCAAACTAGACAAATACATGAACAACAGTTTTTATCAACTATTATGTTCAAGCTTTACTTGTTGCTTGATGTGAGTAGTATGGAGACGTTGTATTTACTTTATTTACTGAGGTATTGGTTATTGAATAATATATTGATATTCGTGAGAATTATAATACCAATTGTTCTCTTTCTTGACAAAATACAATAATATTTGGTTCTCCTATACCGGTGAACTAAACGACATTAGCTGATTTGATCTTTTATGAAAACTGGCCATAAATGATGACGCCAGGCCATTAAGAGAATTTTCAGAAAGCAGCAAGCAACAATATCCTTTGCAGGATTTCATTATCTTGATCACAAACAGATACACTGTGATATCATACTTGTATTTTTAACCCATAGTATTTAAAAATATATTGTAGTTGTCAAAATTATTCTCTATATAGAATTCTAAACCTTACTTTCTTCTTCTCCTTTTTGACACTATAGCCCAGGATATCCCTTGGCCACCCTCAAGAATTTATGCAGTTCATCTCTATTTTGGGCAATTATTTTCCAGTTCCTACATTCTGCTCTTGCTGTACCTTCTTCATTTGCACTGTAGCTTTGGTTTAACTCTATGGAGTTTTCCTACAGGATCTGATTATAAAATGTTTCCTAGCTGGTCATGGTCTGCACATCTCAGTCTGATTACCTTTATACACTTACATCAGGATGATCATACAGCTGGTGATCTCAAATTTTGTCCTATGGTGCCATCTTCATCCACTCTTATTGCAACACATTTTTCCGAAGGATCTTACGTTCAAAATATTCGAGCATGACACCTCATCATGGTCTAAAAGTACTCAAGTCTGATCCATACAAGAGGGCCATATTTAGGATGATTTTATATTTTCAATACAGTACTCTTGATTTCAAGTGCTTCGTAAGACCATAATAACATATATTGTCTGACAATAATCAGGCATAAATTTCCAATGTTCTGTTATTTTCTTTGTTAACAAATGGATCCAGATAGCCTAATTAAAACTGTCTGCGCTGCGAAAGGTGTACTTCCCAAAATTAAGTATATCAGGTAGATTAAGGGAGTTTCCTCTAAACAAAAGGACCTTTTTCTTGATTTATAATTAGTCCCATATCTCTAACAATTTTTAAGAGATAAAAATGCATCCTTTAGGCCCATTATGGTACAAGACAGTAAGTCCACACCATCAGTGTATACTAAGAGATGTACTGTTTTATAAAATATAGTACATCTTGTATGACTGTTAGAATCTGGAACCATTAATATTAAAAAAGTAAGAAAGCAAGAGGACCTCTCTGCTTTAATCCAGCCTTACTTTCCACGGTTTCAAACAAGTATGACTGAACATGAAGAGAGCATTTCACCTGAGTCATTGCCAACTTTACTATTCTCATCAGCTCAGTTGGATTTAACAAATAATCAATTCCGAGTAAAGCTTTTCACGATTAATGCTATCATATGCAGCCCTGAATTCGATAATGAGGTGATACACTTCGATCTGGCATCCACGTGTTTTTCAATAATTTGGTTTAAAGTGAAAAAAATCTGGTTTAATGTAGACTCACCAGGACAGAATCCACATTGGTGTTCGTTCTATAATATCTTCAGTATACTTTTAAGAGTCACAAGTAAAGAATGTTGAATAGAATTTTGTAAGCTACATTTAAAAGATATACATCTCTCTAGTTCCTGCATACTAAAGGATCTATTTCTTATTAAGTGAACATTAATTGCATAGTTCCACTCATACGGTAATTCTTCCTTGGACTAGATATGTACAATTATCTCATATATCCTCCTTATGAGTTCTGGACCACCATGCTCAAAAAACTCTGCAGAGATACATCTTTCCAGGTATCTTCTTACCCTTAAGTTTCACGATAACATATTACTACTAACCAACATGTTAAAGAATGTACTAGTTGAATCAACCGATATCCATTATCATAAGGCCCAGAGTTTATTACTTATTTCTTTGTTGGATTTTAATATTTCCTATTTGTACTATTAGCCAAATAACGGCAATAGAGTGTCGTTTATTGCACCTTCAAATGCTAAAAGGACATCCGAGGGTACTTTGATGTGTCAGACATTTCTGTGACATGCGATCGATGATATTTTTAATTTTTTTTTTCAGCGTCTTCGAATTTTATTCACGGAAAAAATAATCAAACTTGGCTAGGAACAAACGTGTTGATGTGTGACACGACAACGTACTACGTTAAGAGCTTATCGTAGTGCGCTAACTGATCCCTTAAAAGTTTTGCTCTCATTATGTTTTTAAATCAAATCATGATCTTACTGACGAAAAACAAAATTAACTCACAATGAACTTAAAAAAAGTATAAATCTTTATTTCTAACACAAAAAATCGGAAACATTAGTAATTGTGATATTCCTGAAAGTTTCTCATTTATGAATCAACAACTGAATTATTTAATGACAGACAAACATATAATTTAATTCGTTAAAATAAGTTTTATAGTATTAATAAATTATTAACACATTCGTTTAAGAAACTTAGGTATTATAATGACTGTGTTAGTTTATTAATTTTAATTTTTTTAATTATTTCTTTGGGATGATGGAAAGATAAAAGTAACTCTTTTTTGCCACTAATATTGTCACATATTCAATATTATTTTTGAATTGACCAGCCTCATGGGCTAATGGTCACCGTTTCTGACTACAGTTTATGAAGTCCCGGGTTCGATTCCCAGTCAAACCATAGGAACTTTTCCTTAAAGGGAATTATTCCTGTGGTTGCCCATGGTCTGGAATTTAAGTTAAGTTTAGGTTAAGAACTCTCCTGGCGCTTCATTATCATTTATCACCCATCATATCATCGGATAACGTAACTCCGCCTTCCTGGTGCCCCAACATAAGAAATTGATAACAATTCCACCAATGCCAGGGGAGAAAACCAGAAATGTCATAAAAGACAACCTGGTGGCATTAGACAAAATATTATTTTTGAATGGATGTTAGATAAGTGTTCATTTTGTAAGTTTTAGAAGATTTGATATCGTACCGGCCATAATTAATCACAATTAATATCGTCAATATTTTGATATACTCTAATTATTTGAGTGCTTTGATAGACATATCTAAGAAATGTGTAAGTTTATATAAAAGATTTTACGTTGCACTATGGAATATTTTTAAAAATGTCTTGCTAACAATAAGAAACAACAACATGGTAATTTGATACATTATTCTGTTCTCTATCCATGCCAGTGCCAGTTTTGTTCTCTTGTCAAAGAAATTTCCAACTTCATTAAACTAGAAGATGAAATTCGATCGTTTTAACATTTGATCTTTAGTGGATCTAAGATTTCCTACTCTTTCAACTTTTAACTTTACTGTTACAGAAAAACTGATTACGATTTAAAAACATATGTCTCAGGTTTGAAATACATATTTTTAATGAGATGATCTATTTTAAACATTCACCTACGCTTTCCAAAGTTGGTAGGGGAGGAACAAAGAAAGTTCAAGCTGAAAATAAAACAATGTATGTCCAACAATAGATATAGCTTATCTACCAACACATCTGAAGTGTTTTGGAGAGGCGTTAGAAACTTATTTGCAGGGCGTTAGTTTGCCAAAAATAATGACAATTTTCACTAGTAAGCTAAAAATATTGAGCATATTGTTGCCAACACCCTAGATAATAACAGGACACTAACTGCTAGAAGAGAAAATAAGCCATTTGATATAGGGTTTTCGTAATTTATGTTAGCTCACAGAGTTTTTTTTACTATATAATTTACAATAAATAAGAACAGGTGAGAATTTCTATTCCTTGTAATATTATTAAAATATTTTAGTTTCGAATGATTTAACTCTTATGTAACTATTTCACTGGCAGTACCAAACCCTTATATTCATTACAGCGCGAACATAAGCTCTCCATATATCCCTATCCTGAGCAAATGTTTTCAATCAACCCTTGTATAATACACTTCCCTCAAATCATGGTTCATGTTATTCTCCCACCTTATTCGTGGCCTACCAACTGGTCGCTTTCTCTCTGGTTTTCCAACAAGAAGTTCCTAAGTCCCGGTTCCATTCCTCATTCGTGTAATATGTCTTGCCCATCGTAGTCTATGGGACTTAACTGTTCTTAATATCTGCTTTTCTAAAAAGATCATGTAGCGAGCTACATGATGTAGTCTTCTTTATTCGTTTGTCTGTTCATCTCTCTTTGATTTTAAAAATTTCCTAAGAACTTTATTTTCAAATACTCGTAATATTTTATCATCCCTTGAAGTATGTTATATGTTCCAGGTTCGATACACATCAACCATGGGCTGGGCTCAAATACTCGAGAGAGTGATACAACCTTCCGTTTTGCCCTATTCTGTCTTAAGTGGACACAAAGCCTCCGAATCATGAGGAAGTATGTGAGCGTGGTTTGTTAAACCAGACTATATTTTACCTAACATGAGATGAAGTAAAATATATGAAATGAATTAATGGGGATAAAATGGCATGATGGGGTAGGAAAGAGGAGTGGAGAGCATTGGTGGGAAACGGGAGAACCCCGAGAAAAACCCGAAAAACCCAGATGTGCCCCACCACCAATACCCCGCCGGAACCACCAGAATTCGAACCTGAAATCCCAATTCGGGGCAGCAGCGCGCGCAAGCCATGCATCTACCGAGAGGGCTAAAATCTACCATAGCTTTAAATCTTAAAGAGAATATATGTACTGTATAAGATGAAATGAACTTTACATGACCTATATGCGACTTTTCTTTTGTATTCCGCTGTTTGAAACTACTATGAATAATACTTTGCTATGACAGTCGTCTGTACTTACAAACGTTGTTTGCTCATTTATTATTATTACGCAGGTGCTTACTAGCCAAAACCTCTTGCGGATCACTAGTTCCCATTTCAAAGAAAATTATTATTTATAGAACAAAATCGTTGCAGTTGAAACAGATGATCCTTCTTCTACATTTTTATGATGTGTTAACAATGAAAACATTGTAACATGTTGCGTAAGTGGGTCGATTTAGAAGTGTACATTCGGACTAATAATCATGTGGTTTTTCCACTCAATAATACAAGATACAAAATAAAGCGAAGTTTCACTAATTCATTATAAAACTTCGCACTATCTAAAGACGCCAAACAAACAATTTTTATCAGCCTAGATTTAGATATATTTAGCGACGGATTCTTAAGTAAATAACACAACATTTTCATATCTTAAAATAAACTTCCATGGATTGAAGCTTTTATAGCCAAATTTATTAAATAACTTCGGACTATTTTTAAAACTTCTGAATTATTGACAGAGAAGTTTATATATATATATATATATATATATATATATGTGTGTGTGTGTGTGTGTGTGTGTGTGTGTTATAATTACATTTTTGACATTGAGCAATGCAAGCTTAATATGACATGATAAGAAAAATAAATGCTCGGACGGGATTTGGATCTGGACCTCTGGATTGATACCCAGTGCGCTACCGATTACGTTACCGAGCAAATCTAGTACAAACAAGCATTCTTATGAATGTTTGAACTAGATTTGCTCTGTAGCGTAATCGGTTTCAATCCAGAAGTTCGGGTTCAAAACACGTCCGAGCATTTATTTTTCTTATCTATATATCATATACATACATATATAATTAAATAATTGAAAATACAATAAATTCTATAAAAGAATTTTAATCCAAACTTTAGTGATGCCGCATTTTGACTTTAGTGACGTTCTACTAACTGACATAAGTGACGGAATGTCGGACAAACTGCAGCGTGTCCATAATATGTGTATCAGATTCATATTTAATGTTCGAAAATACGATCACATTTCTCCATTATTCCACGAATTGTCATGGCTACATCTAAAAGAGAGAAGAAAATGGCACTGTCTAATTCTCCTATTTAAGATCCTACATACCTCGATTCCCAATTATTTATCATCCCGTTTCCAGTATCTATCCTCAAACCATAACCTAAACACAAGATCACAACATAGTCTCTTACTTAATATACCGCAACATAGGACATCACATCACTCCATGTCATATACCATCTCCACTTCTCGCAACTGGAATTCCCTACCACAAGAAATAAGGGGCTGCCGGACATTGGCATCTTTTAAAGGAAATCTAAATTTATATTTGCTCTAAACTCGACTTCATTATTATCCAGTGTAAGATATATATATATATATATATATATATATATATATTAATTGGTGTTTCCCGTATAATGTATCATATTTATATTATTATTATTATTATTATTATTATTATTATTATTATTATTATCGTATCATTATTGTTATTACCCTATAAAATGTTGTTTGCACATGACATTTACATTGCTACATTTATTGTATCTTTAACTGTTTATAATTAGTATAGTGTATATCTATATTTGTCGAATATTTATTTGTATTTGTGCTGGTTGAGTGGAAAGAGAGGGCCTTATGGCCTTAACTCTGCCAGAATAAATAAAGTATTATTATTATTATTATTATTATTATTATTATTATTATTATTATTATTATTATTATTATTATTATTATTATTATTATTATTATTAAAAATTCTAATCTTAACAATGCAGCCAGTAAATACTTTCAATTCGAAGAAAATACTGAAATTCCACACAAAAAATACATACATAAAACGGTTTTAACATTTATACATATATGTCCACCGCTGTGGTCTCGAGGTAGCGTGCTGCCTTGTCACGCAGCGGGCCCGGGTTCGATCCCCGGTCGGGGCAGTTTTTCTGGGTAAGGTTTTTATCGGGGTTTTTCCTCACCTGTAAGACAAATGTCAGGAAAACTTTTAAGGCCCAAACGGTCACCGAAATCATATCGCCATCATCATCATCATCATCATCCTTCACCGGTGTGGAAAGCAACGGGAAGCTACCACACCTACAATTCCCTAGTAAAGCTGCAAGCATAGCATGAAAATGCTATGATTGCAGTGAAAGACCTGGATATATATATGGGTCTTTAAAATTACTATGGATGGATATAATATATATATATATATATATATATATATTAGGGTGGGTCTTTAAAACTTTCACCTCTGGTATGAATATTTCTGATATAAAAACAACACTTAAATAGGGGGCATCTGATACATATATTTTTTTTCAAAATCAAATATTTTTTAGATATGACGGTCAACTTTCGTTTTTTAAATGGAAACCACTTACGTTTTGTGTCGCAAATGTTGCGTTAGCTACGCCAACCCACAATTGACTACTTTAATGATGTTTGTTATATAATCGGGACGCTAAATACAAACAATGACTGACGCACACTTCCATTTGTCTAATTCAAAATGTTGACATTGAAGATCGAACACGCCCATACCACAATACTCAATACTACGCCTTATTTATTCAGTTCTGTATGGACAACAGACTAAACAGACATTGGTTAAGTGTTTTAGAACATATCTCTGTGGCACAGAGGAAGATTTACGTGTGTGTAGATAAATTATGTTAACTTAAGTAGTGTACTATTGTAATATTGAAATGGTTTTCACAAAAGACGAAATGACTGATAGCTATTAATATATGGAGAATGTTTCCAAAATGCTAAACCAGCAAACAAGCCGTTTGTTGAACGTTTCCCTGAGAGACCTCATCCAACCCGTCCAACCTTCAGTAGTATTGTTAGAAAACTTCGAAAAACTGGAATCTTGAGCCCACGAAAGCGGGTTCGAACCAAGACAGAGACAAATGAAGCAGCCGATTAGCTGTTCTTGCAGTTGTTACAATAAACTCTCACGCCAGTTCTCTCGAAATGGGAAGAGATACTGGAATCAGTCGAAAAAGCGTGTTCCGATTTTTCATCCGTATAAGTTACACCCACTCCACATCTCACTACATCAAATTCTTGACGGTAATAACTTTAGGATTCCTGAGTAGCTCAGTTGGTACAGAACTAATGTATAGAGGTCTCGGGTTCAAATCCCGTCTCGGACATTTATTTTTCTTTTCATGTCATAATTGGTCTTCATTACTAAATATAAAAAAAATTAGTTATAATATCTTCTTCTTCTTCCTTCCAAGTATTAGGCGGAGGCCTGTTACGATCCTATAGAAAATTTTCCTTTCAGCGTTTCATAGGACGGCCCAGAGATCTTCCGTCAAATTCTCGTATAAGACTTGAAAGCATATTAATAATCCCTTCGATTGGTTGCTGGTCAAAGGAAGGCAAGACCAGTGATGGGGCTGCCATCTTATAGCCTCTGGTCAGGCTTTTCTGGAGAAGAGAAGAAAATAAACGAAAGAAGAAATGGAAGAAAGGAAAGACTCCCTAGTCCTCAGATGCCCTAATAGCATCGGGGTCGAAAAAACAAGAGAGGTTAGATAGTAAAGTTAAAAGAATCTGGTATAAGTAAGTGGTAGAAAGGAAGAAATACCAGATCGGTTAAAGATAAAAGTAAGGAGCAAAACACAAGTAAGTGGAAGCAATGTTTTGCTCAGCTTGGGCACCTTGTGGTCGCCATCCACATATCCCCTAGATGAGGGAGGACCCCTGAGGGATAAATTATATATATGCAAAAGCTGAAAATGATCGGCGTTTTTTTGGAACTACGGCCTATGATATCAAGTCTACTTCTCAAGCACTCGTACCCTGCCGCTCAAAAACCATGAGTGCTTGAAATATTCAGTCTTACGTCTTCCGCACTGCGCATGCGAAGCTTTGTTCCCATGACTAAATGGGTGTATTTCACTGAAAAACAACTGCTGAATATTATTGTGATGATTGGAAAAAAATAGTTCAGGATAGGGATGTATGGAGGGTTTATGACGGCGCAGCCATGAATCTACAGACTCGATAGTACCAATTAGTTAGTTAGATATTTAAATTTTGCCACTTCTAAAATTTCCCTCATTTGTCAATAAGTGTCCATTTCCATTATCATAGCACTACAGTAGTGATTAATTTATTTTCTGAAATTATCAGTTATATTATTTATTAGTTATCTACAGAATATATTATTATCGTCATCATCGTCTTTCTTCCACAAAATTAGGCTATATGTTGATCAGTTTCGACCTCAATGGAAATTCCATGCATCAATATTTTTCCTATAGGATGATAGATAAGAATCTGCTTTGGTAGCCTGTTATCTTCCTTCCGAAGAATATGTACACATATTTTTTATATATATCCTAAAATTTTGTTTTCTAAAGATTTCATGTGAAGTTATACTAAAATTACTTAATTTATTTTATGACATAATAATCTGTACCCAGGAGGCCTCCGAACATGTATAATTTCAGTAGATTTAATCTCTGTATATAATTGTTTGATTCAGTGTGCATATCTCGCTGTCATAAAAAAAGGGTTGAAAGGGTGTTTACTTATTTATTACTTCTATTCTTTTATTTTTAGACCAACAGAGGTTTAAAAATAAAGTTTATTAGTCCTGAGATTTATAGATTTTTTTATATTTACACATTTTCTTTTTCATATGAGATGTTCATATCAAACATTTAAAGTTACGTTATGCCACGAGTGATTTCCAAATTATCGATAAATTCACGACTCACGAAGTGAGGAGTCAATTTATCTAGAGAATTTGGAAATAAGAGTGGCATTTGTTAGGACTATTTAACGAATAAAATTAAGCTGTTTACTCACAAATCATTATTTAAATATAGTTATTTTTAAATATTTATATATTTAATGTAAACGGCGATGTTTGACAACAAATGAGAAACGATTGATACTCTTCATTTGCTTCTTTTGTTCGTCACTGCAACCAGATCATATTACTTATTGCCAAAGGAACGCAATATTGTAAGAATGTACTCTAGTAGAGAACAAATGAAACACATCAAACTGTATATTAATTCATTTCTGATGTCCTATGATGTAAATATGATAATTATATTTTTCTGGAAAAAAATACATTTAAGAAAGTGCAAACAGTGGTTTCTTTTTTTGGTGGTATAATCAATTGCTACAAATGTTTTATATTAACTCCCGCATGCGGTATGTGTTGACATTCATGCACTATATATAAAATCTGGTAGCCGCATTTCATATTGGGTCAGTCACTGCAAAATAATGCTATGACCTATTCAGAATGTTAAAGGAGGTGCTCTCTTTATTATGATAAACTTCAGTTGGTAAATTCTAGGCGAAACACGACTGTGATTGGTTGTAAATCAAAAATCATTGTAACGTGATTGGTCATTGACTCCCATTTTGGCATGAGTTAAATAGTCCAATATAATTCTACTTCTGACGCGGTCTACACCTCGAAATACCGTTATGTTTGTTTTTGTGTAGATATTTTCATATTCCTTTATAATTCCCTGTAATTCATATATTTATTTTTGTAAGTGCAACAAATATATATCCAAACAGATAATAAAGTTAGCACTCCTATCGCTGGACTGCCTGCCTACCATCGGGCCAATAGTCAGTAATTACTTTCAAGTTTCAACAGAAAGAAAGTCAGACTAAAATATAACAACGAAGTTAAAATATATGGTGCTGTGAGAAAAAAAAGCTAATGTATGTTTGTGCTTAGAGGGAATTACTGAGTATAGTTCATAAAAATCGTCCGGGTCATACTATATAGTTACTGCAGGATGGATATAAGTGGCTTCATAAAAGAGAAAGTTTTAATTCCGGAGGATCACTGGAAATTGACCTAGTTTCTAGAGAATATCCTACTAGAGCAGAATTTGTAGACGCCGAAAAGAACCCTCAGGCGACTCTTTAGGTTTAAGTAATTGGAGGGAGGTTCTGGTATTATTCCAGGAATGTTGACGCGATTGTACGTAAATGAAAACAGATTACTTAGTTCTGGATACAAAAACTTCAAGCATTTCACACTTAAGAGTTTTAAACTTCTATAAAAAGTCTGTGAAAAAATAGAAAAGTATATGTCTTACATAATTTAACAAATATGTTATTCTATTAGAATAATTTATTAAAAATGCATTCTTTAGTAATTTGGAATAAAATCTGCAGGGAGATACCTATGAGTGTTGTGTAGTTTAGAAACATAAAATGCACTAATCTGTGTTTGAACCTGTACGATTTGTATAAATTGGTGAGAAAGTTTGCTACAAGGTACACACAGTGTCTCATTGAATTATCCGATCTGGGCAAACGCATTAATCAGATTTGTCATTATGTTAAAGGGCATAGATGCAAATCCTGTTGAGAGAGGTGATTTTAGGACTATAAAATCTACGATAACTCAAATATATGTTAAACATAGGCCTAAATAAAAGTACTCTAATTGTTGCAGTGCTAATGACAATTGAATAGCCAGCCAGAACAAGTTTTTACCCTAATGTTTCCAAAGTTGGTGTTTTACATGCAAATGGTCGTTAATGACACTATGACCTTTTTCAATATGAACATCAAATTTGTAAAAAAATTCGAGAATTACAACCTTGATCTAGGCGACTATTCAGTCGAAGAAGATATAAAATTTATTTTATAAATGAGACTGTTTAACTCATGCTCCAAATGGGAGTCAATGGCCAATCATGTTTCAATGAATTTTCTTTTACAACCAATGACAGTCGTGTTTCACCTCACACTTTATCGAATTCTCTTTACCTGCTCCTACTTTTGTAGATAAAAAGCTTCTCCTCTTTAATATTCTGAACAAGTCAGAGCACTATTATGCAGTGACTGGCTCTACAACAAATACATTGAATATAGCAAATAATGAACAAATTCCTTCGAACAAAACATTTGATAATTGTGTGTTCAATAATTGTGTTTTTAAATAATGATTTTACTGACTTGTTGTTCACTAAAAAAATAAATTAATAATTTATAATGTTGGTTACAATATACAGTTTGATGTGTTTCATTTTTTCTCCACAACCGGTACATTTTTACAATATTGCGATCCTATTTGGCAATAAATAAAATTATCAAGTTGTAGTGAATAAACAAATGAAACATAACCACACATTTCTGATTTGTTTTCAAACATAGCTGTTTATATTAAATAGGGGGCCCTCATCTAGGGGATATGTGGATGGCGACCACAAGGTGCCCAAGCTGTGCAAAACATTTCTTCCACTTACTTGTGTTTTGCACTCTTTTAACTTTACTATATAATCTCTCTTGGTTAACTCTTGTTTTTTCGACGCCAACGCTATTAGGGCATCCGAGGGCTAGGAGTTTTTCCTTTCTTCCATTTCTTCTTTCCTTTATTTTCTTTTCTTCTCCAGAAAAGCCTGACCAGAGGCTATAAGATGGCAGCCCCATCACTGGTCTTGCCTTCCTTTGGCCAGCAACCAATCGAAGGGACTATTATTATGCTTTCAAGTCTTATACGAAAATTTCGCTCAAATGCTGGAGGGAAAATTTTCTATATGATCGTAACAGGCCTTGGCCTAATACTTGGAAGGAAGAAGAAGAAGAAGATATACTTTTTTAAATACCGGTAACTATATTTAAATAATGAGTTTTGAGTAAACAGCTTAATTTTATTCGTTGAATAGTTCTAACAAACGCCACTCTTGATTTTCAAATCCTCTAGATAAATTAGAAATCACTCGTGACATTATTTATGATATGTTCTCCTAGGACTATCAAGTATGTTACTGAGAAACTTAAGTTCTGAACTTTCTTTTCTTTGTCTTATCAGCGTAATTATCATACTTGTGTTACATTTTGAGCGAATGACGATTCATTTTAATGGAACTGAAAAATAAATAACCTAACCATTATTCCGTAGAATTTTGCTTAACTTAATAAACTAAATATGTATAATTCTAGCAAACAGATATTGTAATTTTGCACAGAAATGAGATATTATCAAATAAAAAAGTTCGGATTACTTAATTTATAATTTGTATTGTATATTCTTGATCAAATTCGGTATTATAATTCCCTCAACACAATTTTGGAACCGGATTTTAAAGATGATAGAAAAAAGCTTAATATTATTTCATATATTCACAACTGTAATGCAAACAATAAACACCAAATCATTACAAATTTGAATAAGATATGGTTATTTATAAATAATCACTAAATAAAAAATATTATTTATAATTTGAATATATACTAATTATTTTAAACATATATTAATTTGTAAATTCTAACCAATTTGGATGTGAGACCAGTTGTCGGATGGTAGGCCAGGATCTCCTAGGACTGACATGCCATGTAGTCATATAAGCTGATCGCTAGTTGTCTACAAAAAGTCTATATTTACATATATCAACACCTCTGTTCTAATGAGTTCATGTGAAAATTAATTCAATGTAAAGGTAAAAAATTACTTGTCTAGTAAATTCGATAATGTAAATACGTCTATTTTTTTTATCTAAGAAACTACCCGATGGACTATAAAATAGGTGATTAGAATAAGAAATCATTTCACTGAGATGTAATGTGGTCTCAGCATCTTGTGTTCCGATACGTTGCAGACAAATATTTACATAATGCATATGATAAATTAAGGAATTATGTCAACAAAAACATAATTAAAGTTAATATTTTTCGCTTCACGAATAAAGAGACATTAAAACAATGAATGTTAAAACTTTGATAATAATGAATATAAAATATTAACTACTTGTTAAATTTATTCATCCTCGATGACGGGACACTGAAGTGTCAAGCTGTTAGACCAGGACTAACTTAGATCAAGAAACGTGTGGTGCCGTACTAAATAATTCGCAGATGTCCTCTACGCAGAAAATAACATTCATGCCACACACGTAAACATACGGAATAAACGTTTACACTGATCCTACATTTTAAATTACTCAAGGACAAGCAATGTAATAAAATGTAGGTTAACATTTCATTACATTCTTCAAATAATTTTACTGACAAGTAACTAATTCCACATAAGCATAATTATTTGTTATATATTACTTAATATTTCCTGAATATACTTTACATAATACAAAAGGTCACACATTTTGAAATGACAAGTTTCAATTTCGTACAATTGTTTTTTATCTATTACAGTAGCTGCAATAGACAGTGTCAAAACCACTAAATTAATCAGAAAAGTAAATAGGAGAAACAGCCTTAATGAATTGTAACTAATGTCCTTAAAATAACTATTTTTTAAAATTATTTTCTTTACAGTACTTCCTTAATTTAAATTATTCAACTTATTACCATTTGAGTCCACCGCTGTGGTCTCGAGGTAGCGTGCAGCGGGCCCGGGTTCGATCCCGGTCGGGGCAGTTTTTCTGGGCGAGGTTTTTATCGGGGTTTTTTCTCACCTGTAAGACAAATGTCAGGAAAACTTTAAGGCCCAAACGGTCCCCGAAATCATATGGCCAGCATCATCATCCTTATCATCATCATCATCATCCTTCACCGGTGTGGAAAGCAACGGATAGCTACCACACCTACAATTCCCTAGTAAAGCTGCAAAGCATAGCATGAAAATGCTATGATTGTAGTGAAAGACCTGCCCTCGAGCAGAATTACTATGGATGGACTACCATTTGTTAGTTACAGTAAGCACATAATTATATATATCAAATCATGAACTGAATTATAAGACGCGAAATGAAATACTGTAGACTATACATTTTTATTAATGTTATACTCAATAACAAAAAAGTCGTATATTGTAGTTTATCGGAAAATTCTGTAGGAAAAAGTAGTTCCAATTATTTGACCTAAGTACTAGGCCTGTGTAAAAATAGTTCAATACTCACCATCGTTATAAATAAATGCTCGAATAAAAC
Source organism: Diploptera punctata (assembly GCA_030220185.1). Taxonomy (NCBI): domain Eukaryota; kingdom Metazoa; phylum Arthropoda; class Insecta; order Blattodea; family Blaberidae; genus Diploptera; species Diploptera punctata. The sequence continues at coordinate 100,695 of JASPKZ010007754.1, read as the reverse complement.
AGTTTTTTTCTGAGTAAATCGTATATTTGCGACACAAAGTGATACTTATTGTATATACTCCAAATAATTCAGAGGCCTACTTAAAATCTGCACACATATGTTATTTCCGCTCTGTATTTTCTGTTGTTTCTGAAAGCGAAACTCATTCCAAATGATGGATAAATACGTTGTAAGCTATAAATACTTGTTAAAGTTATTTACATTAGAACTGAATAAATTAACGTGTTATAGCTAAAATATTAAATTGCTTATTTATTATTATTAAAGCTAAAATATTCTCAAGATATATTGAAATTAGTATCACGTTGTAAATCTCAAATAAAACGCTTCTTCTGGGATTCGTATAAAAACTGATATTACCACCACGCAGAAGTTGTAACACAAGCTGTTAAAATCTTAATAAGATCAAATTAATTCTTGTTACAAAGATTCTGCAGCTGGTAGCAGAGATACTTGGTGACCTGAAACTGGCAAGTAAGTAATTTGATAAGGGGACGAGAAAACAGGCGACAAATGGTCTATCGATTTGCTTTACTGTGGTGTACTCAATGAAATCTTTCGTAGGACAAGGGAGAGTGCAAGCAAGAAAGAAATGAAGATGTATCTTCTTCAGGAGTCATCAAAATGTCAGCTCTTCAATAAATCATTTCATCAAGTAAAAATCAATAGCTGAAAACTGGTAAAACATGTAACATGCTATTGCTATTGTAGTAAAAAGAGAAACATTTTAAAAGAGTTCTTCATACTGATTCGTCTCGCATTCCTTACAATATTATCAACATTGATATATTTGTAGAAAGGGTCTGTGTATATGTGTATGTATGTTTGTATGAATGTACATATGTATGTTTATATTATATTACTGCGTATGTTACGCGCGTATTTCTGAGAATTTGCATGTCGTTGTAAATAAAACAGAATAATGTTAGAAACAATACAATACTTAATAGTACCATTTTAATGCAATTTGTAGCTGATCATGGTAAATTATATATATGTACGTGTGTATGTCTGTGTGTATGTGTGTTCACCGCTGTGGTCTCGAGGCAGCGTGCTGCCTTGTCACGCAACGGGCCCAGGTTCAATTCCCGGTCGGGACAGGCTCCTGGGTGAGGTTTTTTCGGGGTTTTTCCTCACCTGTAAGACAAATGTCTGGAAGCTTAGGGCCCAACGTCTCCGAAAATCATCCGGCCATCATCATGATTATTATCATTATTCTTCACCGGTGTGGAAAGCAAGGGGAAGCTACCACACATTTAATTCCCTAGTAAAGCTGCAAAGCATAGCATGAAAATTCTATGATTTGGGGCGGTATTTTGGAGGGTGTTAAATGTCACTAGGGTTTCACTTTGATTTAATTGTGGATTTACTTGCCCTTCCTCGGTAGCTAGTCGGTTCCTGTTTCAGGGTGAGCGCTGAGACTCCTATCTATAACGGGTTCGGAAGGAGAATTGCGTGGGAACAGACAATCACTAATTATTTGAATTATTTTATTTAATTAATCTCTGCAAATTTAAATGCACGTTACACAGTAAAAATAAGACTTCTCTGTCCCTGGCCTTCGATATTTCGCTAATGAGGACTAGCAAATGACTTATGAGTTCGGCAGATTTTCCCTAAGTCCATAATCGTCGTTACAAGATATTTTTTTTTTACTATACAATCAAGATCTTCTTCCTTCTAAGTGTCGAGTATAAGTGTAAGTGTATTAAATTTTTGTCCTCATGAGTTCCGTATCGAAGTCAGGACCAATTATTCCCCATATATGGTCTATACCCTCACTCTCATTTTGATTGGTTAGAATATTTAATCACATGTCATCCAAGGGCGTAACTATTTTATTTAAACCACCACCTACCTTTTGATTTTATTCTCACGGCTAGGGAGTGTTTGCCAGCTTGGGCTTTTCGCGATTGTAAATTTGGAGTTTGACATTTCTCCCAAACGTGAGTTTTGAAGCTAGACCCAGCTTAAACATTTCAGGTCTAATTTGAGGAGTTACATGTTTATGACCTCTTTTACTTAGGGTTTCAACCGCTTCTTGTGAGAACTATTTACCAACATGAAACTTAATTTATTTTTTACTATATTCTATTCCCTCATTATTTATTCATTTCTTATATTCATTAATCACTATTAGGGCCGTATCATATTCGTCTCACAATGCCTCTTGTTAAAACAAAAAAAAAATACTAACGTAAGGTTAAACATATCTTCTTTTTTTTTTTAACACAGCTCCCCTTAGAAGAGAAGTAATTAAATATGCTAATTACATCAAACCAAAATGTATTAAACTATTACTTTTCCTACAAGTACCATATATGGAAATGTTTTTACAAACACCAAATAGATTATATTATTGAACATATATCACCCTGGTTTACTTACAGTTTTCTGCATATTACCACTAGAACAACAACAAAAAAAACATGTACATTTAAACTCAATTTGCGATCGGTGATTCACCTTACTTATTTTTTTTTTTATAATCAACAAATGTTTTTCTTATTTTAACCCTATGGGTACTTTATCATATCCCATACATCTTCTCGTTTTTTCACTTTATTATACGTTTGTTTCTGTTTTACTTACGTCACTTTTTTTTTCACACGCTAGGTAATTTCACATTATACGTTTCCCATATATCACTCAGTTTATTATTTCAATGTCATGCACATTTTTATTTATTTTTTATATCATCCCTTTATATCGTTCGCACTTTCCATGGTTCACACTTTACATATGCACTGGAACTTACTTATTATAAACTAACATTTTTTTTATTCCAATTAGCTACTAATTTATTCTATTTGGGTCATTTATTTATTTAATGAGACATAGATCTTAATGTTGCCGTAAACATATTTGCCCTCTTTTAATCAAATGGTAACTTTACTAATTAGTTTCGTATGTAATTTCCGATGATTATCCTTTATAAATAAGTATATCGGTATTTAATAAGAATCATATATGTTTTATATCGCGATCTCAGTTTTCAGAACATTTCACGGTTCATCATAATAATTCATTTGTAAATCTATCTTCTTCTTTTTTTTTTTTTAAATAGGCGCTCCCTTAGCTGTGGTCATTGAAAATTTATTCTCAGCATGTTCACTGACTGATCTTCACAATACCTTGAAAATCTATTTATTCTTTATATAACTCCTTTATTCATCATTCGCATATTATTTTTATTCAATCGATTAAGGTGGAAATTATCCTTATTTATTTACTTGTCGGTAACATAATATCACATTTCATACGCGCAGAACCGTCGCTGTATACAGAATTTTATATCATCGTAGCTCATATTCGTCAATTTCGTTTTTTGACGACAATTTATATTTCATTAGTAAAACAACTCGACAACACCGGTCGAATCAAAATCATGTCGCACTATCTACCCATAATAATTCTCGCTACCATATGAGCGAACGTTTATCATTTAAAAGGACATAATATAAACGCCTCCTTCGGGCTTTGATCCTGTATTAATTAATTCTTTCACTTTGTCTACGCTATATTTTTTTATTTGTCACCAATCATAACTGTTAAAAGGACGATGCCTTAACCTCTTTCTTAAATTTTCGTATGCTTATAACGCTTCCATTTTATTCCTTAAGAATAATATTAGGTTTTTAAGAACATTAACTATGAAGTTATAATAGCACTTGTTTAATTTGTGTATATATATATATATATATATATATATATATATATATATATATTTTATCAATGATATTTAAAAGTTTTGTTTTAACATTCATTTCCTTCGTTTTACATCGTATTTGGGTAAGTAACTTGTTTTCGACAAATGAATTTTGTACCTGTGACGGGTGTGCCTATTTCCGTCTCACTCGCACTCTTTCATCTTTTACAAACATTTTAAGTTTAGTGAACCGATTTTTATCTCTATTCTAGACTGGGATCAACGTTTTCTTACATATTCCCACTACGATCAGCTGTTCAATTCTTTGTAATTTTCACAATTTACTTATTATTATCATCGTCTCTGTTATCGTTCACGCTTTAGATTAAGGCAAATATACATGCTAATTATTATTATTATTATTATTATTTTTTATAAAGCGGGGTGGTGCCTCTCGCTCCCTCTGTAAATTTAAATTTTCTTCCCCTGTTTTCGTCAACATTTATCTAGTCTCATTATGTTTTCTAGTGAATAAAAAATGTAAACCCTTTCAAAATATTTTCATTGACCTTTGTGATACTTAGCCTAGCTTAGTTTCATATTCAACTACTTATTGCTAACATGACGATAGATTATGTTTTTACAAACACATATAAATCAACTTATCTGTGCATACAATGTAGATGCATGTTAATGTCTAACTGATATTACATCCATTCTAACAGGATAGTATGAATTTTGCATTCTACCATTTTGCGATAATTTCGCGCCCGGATCAAATACTTCAGCACGATATTTTTCTAGATAACATTTTCTCTCATCATGCACTAATTTAGTACAGTACTTCATTATGTTACTTTTGAATCTAACGTATTGACTGTTTTTCGACCATTTCCTCCTATTTTTTGGCGCTTCTTTATTACGCGGTATGACTTATGCATATTTTCTTTACGTACTACCTTTTTCTTGTTTTTCTTTTCATACTTTGTTCGTATCTTGTCCATGCATCTACTTTGCATATCCACATTTTCAACTTGGAATACTGAACGGATGTTTGGCTGTGCCGAAATCATCAGGTCAGTTGTTCCATTTTGATTTAATTTAACTTCATTAACAACATGCATTTCATTATTGCATTTAGATATATTTCCATGTAATTCATCATCATTGGTTTGAGGTATTTTGTTTGCATCTATAATAGTTGGCTCCCATTCTTTTCCCTCATTCTGAAGTGTCATTTCCCTATCTGAGTCCCTTTGAGTTCGATCTACAGTACTTTCACCTGTTGTAGTAACTACCATATAAATATCATTGTTACTTTTACATTTATTTTCTTGGGGAGTTTCATATCCTGTCTCCCTTTCATCGTAATTATTTCTACCTATCTCACCCTTTCCTGCTAAACTAGTGGTCAATTTTTCTCCTGTCCCCTGAATTTCTGATTTTAAAGAATCTCCAGTTTGTTTTATTGCTAATCTCCATTTGCTCATGTCTTCCCTAATTTCTTTATGACCTTGTTTCATTTCTTCAATAATTTCTTTATGACATTGTTTCATTTTTTCTCCCAATGAATCTAGCATATTCTTAATATCATGCAAAAACATCAAGGAATCTTCATGGTTAATTTGGGTCATATTTATTTTATTTGATTCTTTGTTTTGACCCTCTAACAAACTTCCTCCACCATTTAAATTTATATTATTTCCCTCCATTATTTATTTAATTCTACAATTTATTAATATTAATATTTATTTTCTATTCACAAAAAATATTTTTTTTATGTTATTCAACACTCAAACACTTTCGTTTAATTTGTTAATTTTCCACATACTTTATTTTTCCGTCTTTTGACAACTTTTATGTTCTATTATTTTTTTTTTTTAAATCTGTCACTTTACCTTGGTATATCTTCATTATTTGTCTTACGTCAGGTTTGTAGAGATCCGCCATCGGTTATCTAGGTTGATCTGCTCCTGGATTGTTGTCCACTCCTGGCTGCTCCTTCCATCTCGTGGTTTGAATGTTGTCTTCCACACTGTTGCTGGATCATGATGTTCAGTCCACAACTTTCGTGAGTAACTCTTATTTTGAATGCACTCACGTGGTAAACACTTTGTCACAGTAAAGAGACCCTTTCGTTGGGCGACACTTTGGGGCGGTATTTTGGAATGGGCTGTTAAATATCACTGGGGTTTCACTTTGATTTAATTGTGGATTTACTTGCCCTTCCTCGGTAGCTAGTCGGTTCCTGTTTCAGGGTGAGCGCTGAGACTCCTATCTATAACGGGTTCGGAAGGAGAATTGCGTGGGAACAGACAATCACTAATTATTTGAATTATTTTATTTAATTAATCTCTGCAAATTTAAATGCACGTTACACAGTAAAAATAAGACTTCTCTGTCCCTGGCCTTCGATATTTCGCTAATGAGGACTAGCAAATGACTTATGAGTTCGGGAGATTTTCCCTAAGTCCATAATCGTCGTTACAAGATTTTTTTTTTACTATACAATCAAGATCTTCTTCCTTCTAAGTGTCGAGTATAAGTGTAAGTGTATTAAATTTTTGTCCTCATGAGTTCCGTATCGAAGTCAGGACCAATTATTCCCATATATGGTCTATACCCTCACTCTCATTTTGATTGGTTAGAATATTTAATCACATGTCATCCAAGGGCGTAACTATTTTATTTAAACCACCACCTACCTTTTGATTTTATTCTCACGGCTAGGGAGTGTTTGCCAGCTTGGGCTTTTCGCGATTGTAAATGTGGAGTTTGACATTTCTCCCAAACGTGAGTTTTGAAGCTAGACCCAGCTTAAACATTTCAGGTCTAATTTGAGGAGTTACATGTTTATGACCTCTTTTACTTAGGGTTTCAACCGCTTCTTGTGAGAACTATTTACCAACATGAAACTTAATTTATTTTTTACTATATTCTATTCCCTCATTATTTATTCATTTCTTATATTCATTAATCACTATTAGGGCCGTATCATATTCGTCTCAGATTTCAGTGAAAGACCTGCCCTCAGGCAGAATTACTATGGATGAAAAAAATATATATATATATTTATTTATTTATATTTATATATATATATATATTTATATTTATATATATATATTATATATATATATATATTTTATATATATATTTATATTTATATATATATATCCTTCTAATTTAAACTTATTCCGAATGATAAAAACTGTATTAGACCTAGTATATCAAGGCCCACACAATGAATGGATAATAAAAATAAATATTACTACTCCAACAAATGAAATTATTGATCCAATAGATGAAACCACATTTCATGCCGTGTAAGCATCTGGATAATCTGAATATCGTCGAGGAATCATAAAGCCAAAGGTGTCTTTATTGGAAAAGTAGGGGTGAAAGGGAATTTTATCAATATTTCTATTTAACCCGTCACATTCACTTTAATTTTTTATAGATTTAATTTGTAATTACGTAATTAACCGTTTTTAACTGTAGCTTATCCTACCCATAACCAACAAATGTATTCACTAAAAAGTTTTATATTCAAGCTTTTATGGCTTTTTGTTAACTGCATTTCTCCGAAATTGCATCTCTTATAAATGGATCGCTTGGAATATATGCGGTATCAAAATACGACGCTTCGGATATGATGATTATGAGTGTGTATTCCACGTTTTGTCAAGAAATCTCCACCAACAAGATCGTGCATTAGTAGAAAAAAAGAGTTTAAAATATAAACCTCCGCACGTTCAGAAATTGACATAATATATTGCTTAAAATTTTGAGACTGTGCTAAATATTCTCAGAATTCACAGAAATCTCGAACACCATACGTTCATAGCTTTCCTAAACAAAATAGATTAATGTGAAGAAAATAAGCAAACTAACTTAGTATGTAAATTTCAGACAAGGAATATTATCATTTTGTATAACATACATGATTTATCTGAACGGATCAGAAAGCCATATATTTCCACTAGCAGCAGTTGTGTTTGTATTCACGAACACTGTTTTAAAATAATAACTCAGATTTTATTTTCACTGGAAAATAAGAACAGACGAACTGTAGCCACAAGAAATAAAGTATGTTTTATTGATCCATATTTCATGTAAGTTAAATATTTAACGCGCATTAAGAAAAATGAAAACATCAATTCTAGCAATAATCATTTTCTCACACAGAATGTATTACTTAATTTATCTTTTCAAAGAGTTATGGGATTTACAACCATAAAATGAACAAAGCGAAGAAATCTTATATAACTGAATCAAAAAGCATTTAAATTTACCACTAGTTCTATAGTAACTAATATGAAGTATGATTTTGTATGATTTTTATTTTAAACAATTTCGTTAAAAGTACATAATTCAAAAATATAAACATAAACATATTGTAATTCTTGCCATATTTTTTTATGGTCGACCCAAGTCTCTCTAACCTATAGGTTTACTTATATTTTAAAGCTTAGTTTGGAACGTTGTTTGGAGTTATTCTATCTGTTTGAACCATTCTTCCTGATACAATTTTATTTTCTCTACTATCCTATCTACCATAAGTTTCTCCCTGAAATTCTTTGATGGTCCGATCTTTAAAGCTTAATAATACCATAGTAACCTCATTTATGTCGGTTCTCTATTCAGTGTATATTTATGTTGATAACACAGATTTCACTGTCATACATGATTGTAGTTTCAAAATGTTACGTAAAAGTAATTTGATATCTTAACATGTTGCCAAAGTAACGTTTATGCCATTCATTTTGTTGTATTTTTGTAATTTAATACATATGTTCCAATGTTTGATATACGATTTCCCATGCAACTGAATTTTATACTTTTTCTATTATCTTATCATTTATGAATATTTGAGCCGCACATTCTCATTGACTTTGTTTTTGAGTTTGATATATCCATATCTTACTTACTCACTTACTCACTGGCACTATCGAACCCGAAGGTTCATAGCCGCGCGGACATAAGCTCTCCATACATCCCTATCCTGAGCCAATGCTTTCCAATCATTCCCTGTATAAACTGCTTCCCTCAAATCATAGTCAATGTTGTTCTCCCACCTCATCCTTGGCCTACCAACTGGGCGTTTTCCCTCTGGCTTTCCTACAAGAAGCTTCCATGCACGTCTTTCATTCCCCATACGCGCAACATGTCCTGCCCATCGCAGTCTACGAGACTTAACTGTCCTTATTATATCTGGCTTAATATAAAGACCATGTAGTTCATTGTTATGTAGTCTTCTCCATTCACCTGTCTGTTCATCTCTCTTTGGTCCAAACATTTTCCTAAGAACTTTATTCTCAAATACTCGTAATCTCCTTTCCTCCCTTAAAGTAAGAGTCCATGTTTCGCACCCATATAATATAACTGGTAGAATAATAGTTTTATATATTTTCAGCTTAACGTTTTTTTGAAAGGAGTTGGGACATCAAGAGTCTCTGCAATGCATAATAGCACGCATTTCCAGAATTGAGCCTATGTTTAATTTCTTTGTGCATCTCATTCCTATTTGTGGTTATTGTTCCTAGGTATTTGAATTCAGCCACTTCCTCAAAATTTCCCTCATCATTTGTCATTAGCTGTCCATTTCCATTATATACTGAATTTGTACGTGTGACCATATATTTTAGTTTTAACTGATATTTACTTCCAGTCCCAATTTCTTAGTGTTACTCAATAGTGTGTGCGTGTTGGCCTTTAGTATCTCCTCGCTATCGGCCAGTAGTACTACATCATCAGCATAAACTAACAGCTTATTAATACCATTGAGTTGTAAGCCTTCCTCATTCTCCAAAGATTTAATGGCATGCTCTAGTACAAAATTAAATAGTAGAGGAGATAGTGCATCTCCTTGCTTCAACCCATTCTGGATTTCAAAAGTGTCTGAAAACTGTTTGCCTACACGCACCCTACTCTTTGAGCCATTTAGACACATTGGAATAAGTCTAACTAACTTTTTAGGAATTCCGAACTCCAGCAGGATACTATATAACTTCTCCCTCTTAATTGAATCATATGCTTTTTTGAAGTCTACATATAGTTGATGTACAGTACCATTATATTCCCATTTCTTTTCTAAAATCTGTCTTATACTGAAAATCTGATCTGTTGTAGAATTTCCATATCTTATTATCTGCAAATTTTGTTTAACACATAAACTGCTTCCAGTAATCCCTATTAAGGTTTTGCAATTGTAATTTGGTCATCAGCTTGCAGTATGGTTTGAAGTTTACCTCTGTTGCTTAATTGGATTTTATTAACTTTTGTTTTTATTCCTTGAAAAAAACTTACATATTTGCACCTGGAAGAAAGTAATTTTCATATGAACCTTTTGAATTATACAAAGTCCTGAAACTAGTCGACTTCAAGTCAACAGGTCAAATATTTCTGTCAAATAAATCTGGATCTTTCATATAATTCACTTGTTAGAAATATTTAACGTCTGATAATTTAATCGATTTAACAGGACGACATTATATTTAAAAATGTAATAATATTTACAAAATGTATTAAAATAATATGAAAATAGTTACAAGTGAAGAAGTAATTCTTTTCATGCCCTATGTTGTAGTAACATTTTGAAAGATTGGTGCCCCAAAAAGAATTACTGGTTCAGGTTGGGTTTAATTTTCGGTAGAGCTGGATTCTATTCTTAGGGTCGGAAGTTGGTACACTGGATAGGAAAACACTTGGGCACAATCATAAAAAAATGTTTCTTGTGGAAATAATTTCACATTTATTCACTTTGTAGATTGTAGATTGTATGTGGTATTATTCTTCACCGTCAATTAAAATAAAATTATTTTTTCTTGAATCAACTATTCTTCTTGTATTAAATATCACATTTTATCAGGAGAACTCTTATTGCTTCTATGTTTGTTGAAAGTTGTATGCAGAAAGACCAGTATAATTCTTTTATAGTTTTAAAGAACATTATTACATCACATGATGTTATATTTTAAATTCTATTGGTTAATAGTCCATTAAATACCAGGTTTAAATGTGATTTGTTAAATCAAAAAGTTAATTGTTTTAACATCCAATCAGAGTTTAGTATACTTTTATTTAAAAATATTAAGTTAAGCAGGTGTTATTACAGTTATAACAGAAAGATTTATAATTCTGACAACAATGACTTAAAATAATTTTAAAAGAATTATTTAGAAAGACTGTTATGTAATACAATTTCTTTAATTGTTACTGAGACATTTTTATTCAATAATGAACAACAATGAATTATTTAGATGTTTTTCTTTATTTAAATATTAAAAGAATTTTAAGGTATAAAATTATTAACTTTAACTTCCATATTTATTATGATATTAAAATCCTGCTATACAAGGCAGAAGTTTAGCATATTAACGATAACATATTTAGCTATTTTGTATGTTCAGAACGTTAAACATAAACTTGATTTTATACGAACTATAAATAATAGTATTTTAAATACATTCTGTATTATTTAATAAAATATTGGAGAAAATAAAACAGTAGTTTCTGAAAATAATTCTTTGTCAATTTGTTCATTATCTTCCTTGCCTAAAAAATGTGTAATAAATAATCGGGGATAAAGTTGTCCGTACAAGTTGCTATGTTAAAAGTAGGTCTATATAGCAATGTTATTTTATACAGTTGTATATATATTCGATTTCGTAACACTGAAAACATTGAAATTGATCAACTTTTATAAAATTAATCCTTTCTTTTTGTCACTATAATATTTAAAAGCTAAGTTAATAACATCAAAATATTTATATATGAATTTTTCAGTCAACTTAAATAGAGTACATATTTTATTATAACTAATAATTAAACTCAAAGTAGGCCTGTACACTATATATATATATATATATATATATATCCGATTAAGAAAGTTTTCTTGGGTTTTCCGCGTCATGGATTCAAGGTCGGCCTCTGCCCACTGATCCCGATGTTTCGGTATGATCCCACATGTCATTAACGTGGAATAATTAATCTATGACGCGGAAAACCCAAGAAAACTTTCTTAATCATACTTATATCCGCGAATATCTATAATATATGTATATATCCATCTATAGTAATTCTGCCCGAGGGCAGATCCTTCACTGCAATCATAGCATTTTCATGCTATGCTCTGCAGCTTTACTTAGGGAATTGTAGGTGTGGTAGTTTTCCGTTGCTTTCCACTCCGGTGAAAGATGACGATGATGATGATAATGATAAGGATGATTATGATGATGATGCCATATGATTTCGGGGACCGTTTGGGCCTTAAAGTTTTCCTGACATTTGTCTTACAGTTGAAGAAAAACCCCGAAAAAAACCTCACCCAGGAAGCTTGTCCCGACCAGGGATCGAACCCAGGCCCGCTGCGTGACAAGGCAGTACGCTACCTCGAGACCACAGAAGTGGACTATATATATATATGTTAAATTAATTTTTTTGACATTGAGCAATGCATGCCTATATGACATGATAAGAAAAATAAATGCCTGGACGGGATTTGAACCCGGATCTCTGATTGGTACTCCAGCGTGATATCCATTACACCACCGGGTAAATCTAATACAAACATTTATTTTTCTTATTATATAAATTATCCATTATTACGAGATGAATGAGAATTCGGTCTTCACTGCCACCTAGTAGCCACTATAACAAGTAGGCAAATTAAAGAGAACATTTTTACTTTATAGCAGCGACGCTTTATATGTAGCCTATATATACACACACATTGATTTTAATAAGAAATTGAAAATTAATCATTATAAATTAAAAAATAAAATAAAACAGCGGATGAATGTTCCTACAATTTAATAAACTAAAAAAAGTTATTTAAATAATTGTATGAATCTCATCAAAGTATGATGTAAGACAAAACTATTTTAAAATTATTTATTGAAATTTAAATAACTCTATGCTTTAGTTTTATTTTTGGCAATATTTGCACAGCACTTGTGATTTGGCAACCGCTGCTATTATAATTGCTCCCGTCATTAATCACACCTCCGAATATAGGAACAGTATCTTCCTTTCTAATTAGAATACTTACCTATGGTGATTAACGATTTTATAAGAACATAATTATTACACAACTTAAAGTCTCAATAGAATAAATAAATTTCTGTTAACATATGGTGATCGTGAATCCTTCTAGCCAATACGCCGCTTGTTTTCAAACATCAATTCAGGTTAAAACTGCATTATTATACGTTTTAAATATTTACTTGTTTTCTTAATGGACCCTGAAATTGATCTTTCCCTCAGAGAAAAGACATGGAATCTATTCATAATATATTTACTAAGACAAAGTCAAACGGCACGACAGGCCAGTTAATGTAAGGATGAAAGTGGTCAGAACGTCGGATTCTTCTGCTATTATAGCTAATTTCTCAAACTAGAGAATATAACATATCATTCCGTCTGATTCATGTAGTCATGAAGTTAGTCTGCCGGTTGCCGGGTGGGAAGCCTCTCATCTATCGCGAACCCAGTCAGCATTCTCCCGGAAGTTAACAGTTAAAGAGTTAAAACATAGGCATACATTATATTATACATATTTTGGTACTTGCTCTACTCAAAGAAGATGTTGTATGTGTTGTCCATTTTCTCTTTCGCATGTTTCACACTTTCTCAAGAAATGTTCATTTTTGCGCGATAGAGCGTTTTGTCGTACTTACAGCAATAGCGACCATGATTGAAAGTTCAACTTCCTACATTTCGCGGTTGCCAACCTAAATAACTATACTGTAATAAAAATAACTATATTGTAATATAACATATTACAAACATGCGTGTGGGAAGTAAAACCACTTCCCCCTATGTATACTATGTATAATATATATACAAAAAATATCCAAAAGGTAGGTGTTAATGTACATTATACGAAACAAATCACTGCATTTTAAATGAACTGAAGTTTATTTGAAACAATATAAAACAAGAAATATATACTTGCCGTCATTTTATGACTAGATTGGAGCCTCGGCCTCTTGTAATTTCAACTAATTAACATTGCCCACACTGTTAACGTTAGTCAATTGTTTATATTGAACGCAAATATTTCCAACAAAGATGTTATTACTTTACTATTATGTATTATTTTGGAAATACTATCGCGCAAAAAATAATGTACAACACACGTTTGTGAAGTGTTTTACATAATCTCGGAAATTAAAAACCTCGTTATTGCTCGGTTTTTAAACATTTTTCTCGATTCTGTAAACCTCGCATCGTAATATATACTATTACCCGCATAAGTTCTACTGTAATGGGTTAATTTTATATTATATTTCAGCTGAGATGTTTAGCACAGAATTCAGGGGCGTGTAAAGAATCTGGAGCAGTGGCAACAAAATTACTGAAATTAAAATCATAACTAATTCATTCCTCATTTACAATCTCCTGACTATAATTAGAATTTTCACTTCTGAAATTTGAGTCAAACAAAATAGATAATGAAAACTTGATTCAAATTCCATTTTTTTTTCTGTGAGACTTGATTTCATCTGAATGGCCATGTGTCATTACACAATTACAGATATTGATTATCAGAGAAACCTGATTTATATGAATCTCAATTGTTCGATACCAAAGCAGAAGTGTGGTGTTCTATCAGTAGCTATAGAATTATTGAACCTAGTTTCTATTAATATAATAGTGCTAAATACATCGGCCACATTCTCGAACCTCTATGTTATGCGGAGCGTCTCTCGATGTATTTCCAAGACAAAGTGACAGCCCTTATATAGTACAAGAATCCATGACCGAAGTATGCTCGATTATATGACCTACTACATCCATCCTTGTGATTTTTATATACATGGAAAATGTTAACAATATAATTTATAAAACTAATTCCCAACCTGCAAATGAACAGAAAGTAAAAATACAAATAATAATTATTAGGTTCACTACAGTTCGAACTGGTGGATGTGAATATACATTTCTCGAGGATTTGTAAAATATGCATAAGAAAAAATGGACAGCACTTACAGATCATTTGTTAGTAGTGTAGGTACCAAAAAGTGTATAATGTAATGTATTCCTAAGCCGTAACAATTAGATTGTCATAAGTAATGTCGCTTTTCAATATAATGTTGTGTGTCTGGTGGAATTTTGAAGGCGTGGTTAACTGGGAGTTTGTTCCAAAAGGCGTGCAGTCAATGCGGACCTTTATTCTCAACAACTGGAAAGTTTTCATGACATTTTGAGGATCGCGGATTCAAACTTGACCGCCGACTCTCTACTGCAGGAACACTCATGACAAAAATTCAGAAATTGGGTGGAATCGAACACAGAATATGACCATGATCTTGCGCTTTCAGATTACCACCTGTTTAGATCCATTGCCCATTTATTGGGCGAAATTTCGGAAAAAATTATAACATTGGAGGTGTGGAAGTGGGTCTCAACGAATTCTTGCATCGAAAACCAGAGACTGGTACCGTCGCGGGATAATAAACCTCACTAAAAGATGGCTCAAGACCATACCATCTGATGGTTTTTACTTTGAATAGTAGTTTAATATAATTTACAAGAGTACGCTAACTCGGTTGCCGGAGATGCGTGGCTTCCAACCCAGCAAGTGAGCGGGCTATCTTCGTGACTACATGAATCAGACGCGCTATATATATGTATGTATATATATATATATATATATATATATATATAATTCCAAATATGTAAGTGTCGCGGTGATGATAGTTCAAAAATATTATAACACAAAGAAACGTTTCTAAGATAATTCAAAATCTTAACACAGTAGGGTAAATAAAATTTGAAATTAAAAGACAAATCGTGTACGAGTACCGGTATATAAAATTACAAAACTACCATGGATAGAAATCTGGTATTTTATGCACTGCAATATTGTTAACTCAATAAATTTCGTGCATTTGTGACCACTTTGACGGTTCTTCTCTATTTATTTATAGCATGTCTAGAAGAAGTACATTTTTGATTTCAGGGTACAGGTACTTATTTATCTGAGAAAAGTAAGCTATTTTTTTACGTTCATGAATAATAAACACTCGTTGCTATAGAAATGATAAACAAGTGGAACTTTCTGAGTTTACAATCATAATGCAGAAAACAGCAAGTTATTGTTCTAGGGGTTTTGTAATTTCTAGTAAGTTCAATCAGTCAGAGATTTCATGTACACGGGGTATATGTAATAAACACCCAACAACTAACAATGAGTAACACAAAAAAGTCAGAATAGAAATGTTATAGAATACCGATTTATAAATTACATTGATTAGTCTATTATATGATAATCATATTAAATTGCGCATAAGTAATAGGTATATAGTGCAAGAGAATGGATTCACGGGCAAGATCTTCAGCCGCCATGCCAGGCCAAAGCAAAAAAAAAAAATAATGGCTGTGACTTGAGAATAATGAAGTGCATGCGAAAATAAAAGCATGTGGAACGCTCGAGATCACTGACATAAAGACAGTTTTATCACCTTGACAAAATTGTCGCTAAATGAAACCTGGCCCAAATCCATGTTCTTTAAGTTAAAATTTAGAGCTCTACACGGTCTCGATATTAAGTAAAAAGCACGAGCAATATAATATAATCATCATAATTTTACAAGAAGAAAATAAATTTAGAATTATGTTATAACTATATCACAGATTCTGTGATCTGGAGATAAATATACATCGTCCATTTTTACAAATCAAATTCAGGTTTTGATACATTATATTTATTGGTTTTTACGGTTTTTTTTTCGCATGTTAAACTCGCATAATTACAAAGGATTCATCTAGTATAAAATGACACTATGAGCATTCATGATATTGACGTAAAGAATACTAAATGAACAAGCAACAGGAATCAATATGTAAAAAATAAGCATTATAATGATATAAAAGGAACTGATCAACATAAAAATCCTGGTACTCAAAAATGGAAATAACCTAGAAATAATTAACAAATTAGTAAAAAAAGAAAATACAAATTAATAAATATAAACAAACTAGATAAAGATATTAATCAGAATATAACTAATTAGATAACCCTCACGTATACAGCAATGAAACTATAAAACTGGTCAAAGCAATTAGGAAGCACGACAGAAACATACAAATAGCATAAAATAAAACAAACAAAAAAGTAAATAATATCTCAAACAAAATAGAAAACACCAACATATATAAAAATAAAGGAAATTAAATGCAATAGTTGTGATACTTTTATATTGGCACAACTACCAGAAAATTTAATATAAGATTCAACGAGCATTTAAATATTTTAAATTTAACGAAGGAAAACAAATTTTGGGAAACACGTCATAAATGCAGGTCATCAGTTTAATACAATTGACAACACACCTTCATTAGTGCACAGAGAGCATAATCATCATAACATAAACACCCTTTATGGAATATTTTAGTGATTCATGGAATATTAAACTAGTATGATAGAAGCTAGTAAAGTATTATATACCAACACAAATGTATTAATTAAGAACAATTATTTTAAAAATTCAAGTGAAACGCTAACTTTAAGAGGACTGAGACAAGGACTTGGATGTTCTCCCTTGTTATTCAATCTGTATATTAATAGGACCATTGAAAAATGGAAAGAAACATAACCAATTGGAACGTCTCTCAGAGAGAGAAGTAAAATTTCAACACTGCTCCCTTATTATTCAATCTGTATATTAATAGGACCATTGAGGAATGGAAAGAAACATAACCAATTGGAACGTCTCTCAGTGAGAAAAGTAAAATTTCAACACTGCCATAAGCTGAGAACCAAGTGGCTCTAAGTGGTTCTGAAACGAACTACAGCGAGGAGCTCGTAATATTTTAAAAATATGTACAAAGTATGGTATGGCGAAATCAGTTAAAATTAAATCAATTGGTATGTAAGGGAAGGAATTATGGCGGGTTAAAATAGTGATTCAT
Source organism: Diploptera punctata (assembly GCA_030220185.1). Taxonomy (NCBI): domain Eukaryota; kingdom Metazoa; phylum Arthropoda; class Insecta; order Blattodea; family Blaberidae; genus Diploptera; species Diploptera punctata. The sequence continues at coordinate 83,129 of JASPKZ010007754.1, read as the reverse complement.
GAACATTAAACAGATTAAAATCTTCAATTATTTGGGAAATATAATATTATAATGGTATAGAGGATCTTTGTAATAACATTTCCAAATGTAATAAAATTAATGGTACAATCAGGAGACATTTTGGAAAATAATATGACAGACATCCAGATGAGACTCCGTAAAATAACGGCTAAATCTGCATTGGTGTTTGGATCAGAAACCCGGACCCTGAGAAAGAAAGATGAAAGGTGATTGGAAATACAACAGATGAGATTCCTGAGATCATTAGTCGGGTTTACCAAACTAGATCACATCCCTAATGAAACAATAATAGAAGGCATAACTAACTAACTAATTCCATAGCGCGACAGGCCAAGAAGGCCCTTGGCCTACCAGCCGGCTGCTGGCCTCACATCTACACAGATTAATCACAGAGGTATAAGATCATTCAGCCGGTGTAGTGGTGGCATGTGGTCAGTACGTCGGGTCTCCCAGCCGTTATACCTGGTTTTCTCGACCTGGAGCCGCTACTTATTGTAGCTACCCAAATTCCTCACGATGCTGGATGGGCACCGGTCCCCTGGGGACTCGAACCAGCGCAGCACAAGTCTCTTAGCTCTGCGCCAAGGCATCATATCTTAACCACTCGGCTATGGCACGGGACATACGAGAAGGCCTACAAGTTAACAATATAGATCAAGATATCTCACGATACAGAGAACAGAGAAGAAGACACATATTATGTCGACTAAAATTTGAGAGACCAGTCCACCGCTGTGGTTTCAAGGAAGCGTGCTGCCTTGTCACGCAGCGGTTCTGGGTTCGATCCTCGGTCGTGACAAGTTTCCAGGGTGAGGTTTTTTTTCGGGATTTTTCCTCGCCTGCAAAATAAATGTCAGGAAACTTTAAGGTCCAAACGATCCCTGAACATCATATGGCCATCATCATCATTCATATTCGACTTAGATTAAGTTTAGAAATAAAGACTATCCTGGTGCATCACCCATCATATCACCGGGGCAGCTTAACCCCACCTTCCAGGCGCCCAACCTCAGAAGTGGGCTACAATTATACAAATCTTGGAGAGAACATCAGAAATGTCGAAAATGACAATCTGGGGCATTGGATTAAAAAAATATTTGAGGCTTATTAGTTTTGATGATGGTTATGATGATCATCATCCTAGAAAAAATCAAAATATTGAGAGAAGTGAGAAATGAAAACCTGTTTAACGAGAATACACCTAACCACATAAACCCTCTACACAATAAGCTCATTGAAAACAATAATTAATACCTAATCAGCTGCTCAAGATGGAAGATGTTTTGAAAGGGTACACTATTTCAATATAATTTTAATTTGTTGGGGAAACTGACATCTCAGGTACAATATTTACTGTAGAATTATAGGTTTTCAAAGGCTGATGTCTTGCTTCTTGTTAAGTTGGTCTTCCGGGATGAACGGACGTGGTCCAGTTTTGCTTAAACTCGACGATTCGTCTACTACTGCGGTAGAACCCTCACGCAGAACCTCCTGAGTATGTCTAGAGCAATAATAGAAGATACGTAGAGATCAAACAAAACTGAATCACGGTCATTCAGCCCGGACAACCAACTTAAAAAGAGTCACAAGATTTACTATTTGAATGTTTATACAATAGCCTCAATGGTGGTTCAGAATGAATTTAAAAGTATTGAGATGATTTAATATCTATGGTCATATCGCGCTGATCTTTTTAATGATGGCATAAAATTATGAAAATGATTGAATGAAATTCCAATCCAGCATTTACCTTGACGGTTGAAGAAACCCAGAAAAAAATTCAGATTGGTCGGATCCATGGTTTAAACCCGGTACTTCTGAAAACGAGCCTCAAATGCTACAGCTTGAGCCAACTCCCTCGGTTAATAAAATACCTAAACAGTACAGTGATCTAATATTTATTCAGAAAATATCTCATAAACCTACCTATGGCCGTTGACTACACAGAAAAATATGAAAGAGTTGCAAAGCAAAGCTTTCAAGCACTTTAGGGCAATGAAGCTGAAAGCACAACTGTGCAGGATATGAACATAAAACGCGTGAAGCGATTAACCCAGTTTCAGAAGAACGCTCCCTGTCACTGAAAGTAAAAGTAGATATCAAATCCAGAAGAATTCTGAATGATAAATTGTATGAAACGTTCTTTCCAGGACTGATGAGATTTCCTTAACCATTCACAAACTCAGCAATTTCCCTTGACCAAAATTATTCATACAGGCTACTCATCTAAAATGTAATCAATTAACAGAAAATTGTAATTTATGAAATTCAAAACGAATGGTAGATTCTATCTTAATTTTTACAAATGTACTAAACAGCTACAGAAATCGATGTAAAACACCAACGAAAACCTATTTTATAAATAAAGCATCGATTGTATATTTAGAATTTAATTTAAATAGGAGAATATAGATACGGTATATATACAAAGTGTAACACAAATATATGTCAAAACTTTGAGACAACAGTACATCCAGAAAACGAAAATATCTTAGGCGAGTCTAGGGAAGGAAACATATTTCTTTTATATGTTTTTTTTATACTTCTACGGTTCTATTATTTAAAGTTGCAGGCAATATTAACTTTATGCAAATAGTGACTGAACGTAAATGACTCATAAATATGTTCAAAATGTCCTCCATAAGCACGGAAATGCGATAACCCACCGTTACAATGATTAGCTGATAAGCTGAAATGCTACAGCTGTTGTAACTCTGGAGAGTTTTGAATTGTATCGCAGCTTTCCATATCGCCGTCACTAAGACTTTCGACATTCTGCATTAGGGTTGCGTACACAAAATATTTAAGAAGAGTCCCAACCTAAAATTTTAATAGAATTAGGGAGCTGCGTGGAGACCAGGTAGTGGTCCACCTAAAGTACGATAGTGAAATATACTAACAGAGTCTTTGAAAAAAGCTGGAGCTCCATCATACGTGAAGCACGTATTTTGTCGTATTTGTGGGTCATTCTCCAACAAACAACCTGTTTTTTTTCAAGAATATTTTGAATATTCGTCCGTTGAGTTCACGTGGAAGAACTCTGATTCCGACTGAGGGTCTTTCCACTTTTTCAGCGGTTGCCCTTTTACCAGCCGACTGCTGGCCCTTCACATCCACATGTGTCAATCACAGAGGTAGATGATCAACAGCCAGTGTAGGGGTGACATGTGGTTAGCATGTCGAGTCCCCCAGCCGTTATAGCTGGTTCCTCAACCTGGAGCCGCTACTTATTGTAGCTACCCAATTGCCTCACGATGCTGGGTGGGCACCGGTCTCATACTGGCCGAAATACCATGAGAAAATTTCTTCTCCCATGGAGACTCGAACCAGCGCAAGTCCCGTAGCTCTGCGCCAAGGCTTCCTACCTTAACCGCTCGGCTACGGCGCGGGACGGGCAGAACTCTGAGGTCCTAATAAACAGTTACCAACAATTCGAAGAAGTGTAGAAGTTGATCGATAGCAATGAGACGAATGAAGTTACGACCTATCGATTAATGACGAATTCCTTTGACGAAGAAATGTTATTGACTGATGCTAAAGCGTGATTGAATGATTTGGGAAGCACCAGTTTCTCAACAATACAATATGTTTAATACATAATATTTAATTTATGTTAGTTATATATTACAAAACTGAATAAACAATATAAAATAAAATTATGTGGTAAGCGATACTGATAGATGTGATTTGCCACGTTACTGAAAATTAATGTAAGTGACTGTGTAATTTATATTATACACAAGATACCATTTTTGTGCAGTCTTTTTAACGAGAAAAAATACCTCGTACCACAAAGAAGTATACAATCTACTCGATACCACCTTTTGAGAGACTTCTCTGCTTCACATTTTAAGTGAGTAACATTGCATGTGTTTCTTATAGTAAGATTATTGTATTGTGCACGCATAAGTAGGAATTCAAAAATGTTCATTTTTATATACTGTACTATTATGGTAGAATTTTATAAGCATATTTACAATAATATATCCTCGTTCCATTTATAAACTGAACAATTTGGAATTTAAATTGTTATAAACTTAAGACAACACTTTCGCCATATACCTGGAAAAATTGTCAGTTGATATAGGTTGAGAAATGAGGAGAAAATATCGAATTACTAGAAACCAAGGACGCTTAATGTACCGGTAATTGGATTATTAAAGAAACCCGTTGTATGAATGAGATAGAATTAATAGATTTTTAAATGAACCATGGTATTCCATTGGACCGATGAAGGGAATAAATAATGCTTATAAGGGATTTATGTGTATAGTAACATGTTAAATATAAGATTGGTACCTGGTAAGTCAGTCGTCCTCAACTAAATTATTAAATAGTTCAAATATGGAGGCCTTTCAAAATCAATGTTTAATTGGTACTGATGTTGTTGTACAGGTTGTACAACGGGTTTATGTCTGCGGGAATGTTTTCATTGAGTAGGTCTGTATTCTTTACTTCTTTTAGAATCTTTTTAGTATTACTTAATTTTTATTTATGTATATAATTATTTTATTATTAATTGTTAAATGTAAGTTTATTTTACAAGAATAAATATTTATTTGAAACATAGAGTGGTCCTTACTGTATGCAAATCATCCGTAGGATACTAAAATATCAATGACAAGTGGTAAGTTCAGAGTAATTCTATAGTAATTATTATAAAGATTAAGAGCATTAATTAAAATATAATTATAGTCACGCTATCATAATAATTAATTAGTGAGCTCGGAAACCACCACCATAACATGTGGTGGACGTAATTTGAGATTCATGTAACTCACCACTATAACAACTGATGAACACCAGTTGAGATCCGCTGAGCCCACAACACTGTATATTAACTCGCCATGTGACACCATCAACTATACTCGTTGCAAATGCACACAAAAGTGGTACTTCCTGGAGTGAAGAATCGAAATAGAATTGACTGTACGGCACCATAGGAAATGTCCTTAATAGCAAATATGCACAACAAGTCCAAAAACCATACAAATTATGAAATACCTGTTACATAATTTTATTACATAATTAAGGGAAATTGTAATACATAACTGAAAATGAAAGAAACAACTTCAATTCAAATTAAAATCACACAATATTCATAAAAATATTAGAAACATGTTATTTATTTTGAAAATGAAATACTGTGTTTATAAGTGCGAATATCATAAAAATCCTGCGAGTATTCAGAAAGGATAGGTCGTTTATTGTTTCACAGCAGGCATTTTGAACGGTAAAAATACATTTCACACCAAAAAAAAAATGTTTTGTTCTAAAAATATAACATAATACATTAAATCTAATAATAATAATAATAATAATAATAATAATAATAATAATAATAATAATAATAATAATAATAATAATAATAATAATAAAGTAATTTTTCGTTATTAGCACTAAACATAGCATGAGTCAAATTTAAAATTTGAAACTCGAAGGATAAAAAGAAATGCAAAACCTTGAAACCACGTAAATAGTCCCGTTCTGCAATAAATTAATTCGGTCATGTACCACAGCGAGGCGCGGCTGCCACTTTTAATTAACATCGCCACCTCAATTCCCCACATTTTAGGTCAAATACCTAATCAGCACAACAATGACACGACCATTAGTTCGAGCACGTCAATGTAAAGAAAGCTATAAATTTCACTTAATTCCCCCCTCTTAGTCGTAGACATGTGCATGGGTACAGCATTCCCGAAAATATAGGATTCGGTATGACTGAAGAATTCACTTCTACAATTGATAATATTAACCCACAAGAATCTGAGATTAACCTTTTAATATTAACATTTGATTTTCATACGTAGAGTTACAAGAAATTAATTAAGCTGAAACGTCAAGCAAGAAGCTATCAAAGTGACGATTACATTTCCATAAAAAAATAGCGACAATTAAAATGTTAATCTAAGAATCTCTATAAAACTCATATTTCACTTAAATCGAAACTACACACAATTTTAAAATCTAACAGAATGCAACAAGATAATTTTATTATTAATTCACAAGCGATTTACTATGCAGTATATTTACAGAAGTGCCAGTACCGTACAATTTGTGAAATAGAGGAGAACTTACTTTACGAAGCAAAATCGAAGTCCGAGGATCATTTTGGAAACAGGACATGCAGTTAAGTACAAAATAGAACTTTCAAGATTTTCAACCAAACCAATAAATCAAAATATCATTATTTAATGTTACAAAAAAAAAAGTATTTACATTGTTTGACTTAATTTCCTTGTAAACTATGAACAAGCGACGCACATATTGGAATATAAGCAAAGAATCTATTTGCGTTTTAAGTACTTACTATCCGACACAGTGGATGATTAGGGAACTAATGCTGTGTCATCCCGCGTACATTTGCTTCACATCAGTCTGTGGCGTCGAGAAGACTGCAGCTATTACCCTAAGTAAGCTGTGTTAGTGCCTAATTTGATATTTGTTCCTGACTATACATGGTTAGTATCTAAAGGAAACCCGCTCTTAAAGTGATCCTCATCAAAACAAAACCATGTGACCTGCTCGCGTTTCAATGGTTATGGATACCGACGTACGATGTAGAAGCAGTATTTTTGTATTGTAAGCCCATGTCTTCCCTTTACAGAGATTTAGGCGCTCTCCCCCTACAGGGAAGAATTTGAACCATATTAATTTAGTTACACTTGTTTTCGTATAGATGTCATTTTGAGTGGTACGAGGTCAGCGTTCCGCCTCATACTGACATCTAGGACGGGAAAATTCGGTAAATTTTGCTTAGAGGCCTTTTCATTCAGGCTTAAGGATTTTTTACGAGCCTGAAAATCTTCAGACTCGGGACCCACGGCTTAAAGTCCCTCCCGGAGGACTTGCTCCTTGGATTTTTCCGTCCTAAAAAATCCATCGACCCCGGCCGGGTTTGAACCCGCGACCCTCGGGGCCAGAGGCAAGGAGCATAACCACTAGTCCACCACGGCCAGTAAGTACGCGAAAAAGTAGTTCCCTTCATTACATTAAAAATATATCCTATTAATCTTGTTATTCTTCGTGAATGAAAATAATAATGTTCAAACATAGAAAATATTCTAAAATATACCTAATCAATAATTACAACTTAAAATAGTTTATTACATATGGATGATGCATTTGAGTCATGCTTCAGGCGATTCTGATGCAAAACAAAATGGCTAAAGGTGTCCAGACTTCCGTTGCTGTGTCGCCATCTATATTTTTAAAACACAAGTCTGGCAAACCTTTGACTAGTGGTCAAAAGACAGTTATTTTAAACGTATTTCACAAGTTCAATGAAAAATCTTACCATCTTTCTTGTAACCTACCCCATTCAACGATCATATGTCTTATAGTTCACACGTGTTCCCTGTCAATGTGACAGTAATTGTGCCGCGAATGACGGAAGGATACAATTGGCATTTGTTTATGTTAGGATCACTCTAAGAGCGGATAAGGTATACGACGCAGCAACAGTGCTGCCATGTCTGGAGGTAAAAGTTCCACTGTGTCGTATATGTTATGTAGTCTCGTATACTATATCCATAATAACTAATAACACTAGTAAAATAATAGAATCTGGTAATCGTGCCGGCCATTTGAACCTATAGTAACAAAACCATTCATTTTCGGAAACATTTTAGTATCATAACAATGCTATCAAGGTCTCAAATAGAATATTTTAATATTTTGTGTGAGTCCACCGCTGTGGTCTCGGGGTAGCGTGCTGCCTTGTCACGCAGCGGGCCCGGGTTCGATCCCCAGTCGGGGCTGTTTTTCTGGGTGAGGTTTTCATCGGGGTTTTTTCTCACCTGTAAGACAAATGTCAGGAAAACTTTAAGGCCCAAACGGTCCCCGAAATCATATGGCCATCGCAATCATCATCATTCATATTCATCTTAGGTTAAGCTTAGGATTAGGGACTCTTCTGGCGCACCATTATCATCATCATCACCCGATCATATCATCGGGGCAACGTAACCCCGCCTTCCAGGCGCCCCAACCTCAGAAGTGGGTTACAAGTACGCCATGCCAGGAGAGAAACCAGGAATGTCGAAAGACAAACCTGGGGCATTTGAAAAAAAAAATATATATATATATATATATATATTGTGTGATATTGTTTATATCGTCAAAAAATACAAATTAAATAGGTCAGCGTTTACCGCTGGGTCGAGGACTAATGCCATTACAAAAGTACGCAGCGAGCCCGGGTTTGATCACCAATAGGAACAAGTTTCCTGACTGAGATTTTAGCTAGGTTTTTCCTCCCCTGTAAGACAAATGTCAGGAAACTTTACAGCCCAAATATTCCCCAACCCCATCTAGCATGAATATCTATATTATACTAATTTTATTTAAAAACACATTAAAACTGACCCAAACCCACTGGCGGCACTATGGCCCTGGGGTCGACTCAGCCTCTAACTGAAATGAGTACCAGACGCTTGTTCTGGGGGTAAAGGCGGCCGTCACGCAGGGTTGACAACCCGGCTGACATAAAGTGCCGATTGTCTAGTAAAAGTGGGAGCCTTAACCTCCTACTACCCCAAGGGCCTCCGGATCTGTTGTGGGATCACTTTACTTTTTTTTTACAAAACACACAGTAGAAATACACATACTAATTGTTATACTTAAGATTGTAAGATGCGGAATAACTTTGATGTTAAATCTTCTATAAATAAGACAAAAAAGTAAGCAAGGTTTCGTTACTTCAATCGAAGTGTCAGAGTGACGAATGTTATAAAACATTCGTCACTCTAACACCTCGTTTTTAGCATGTAGTAAACTGTGTAGATATAATTTCAAGATTCCTAGATAGTATGGAATCTTTGTCATTTAGTTACGACATAACTAGCTAATACCCGTCGTGCGTTGCTACGCCTAAAATAAATTAAATGTGTTTTTGTGTTTAGTTGAATAAGCAAAAAGAAAAATAATTATAAATTTATGTAGCAATTATTTTTAGATACACAGTATTGATTACCGGACGTTGCCCGGGAATCTACTTATTCCGATTTTTTTGGCATAAATGAGCTGAAAGAAAAAAATATGGTTATTGAGAGTTATCCGTAAAAGAATATCCGCCGTGCTCTGCTATGCTTGCCCGGGAATCTATAATCATCCCGATCTTCTTGGCATCAATGAGCTGTAAGATAAAAATGGTTATTGTGAGTTATCCGTAAAAGATAGGCATATGCTGTCGCGGACTTTTTTTGTAGATTTTTTAGAGATATTCAATTCTGTGCACATTAATTTGGTGTATATGTTATGGTTTAGGCAGCGTAAGCCATTTAAGCGTAAAAAAGTTCCGAAAAAAACACATTTTTCTCTTCAAAAGATGATTTTTTAAGGGTGAAAACATTATGATGTTTTGAAGTAATATTTTGGCTGAGACTAAAATATAGGCCAGTCAACATAAATTGCAACAAGCTCCACAATAGTTCTACAAAGAACAAAGTAGTTGTGATAAGACGTCATGTGTTATTCAATATGCATGACGGATGGCAAAATCTCTAGTTACTAAGGACCTTCATAAACTTTGTCAAGATATGTTGTATATCATATATTATAGTGTCAGTTATAGTCTAACGAAATCAAGTTTGTCTCTATAACTTAATTCAAACTTATACTATTCAGGTTCTTTCTGTAGTTCTAGTACCCAGAGATTTTCCGACTTACAATATCACTGAAAATAAATATCAAAATTTCGTTTCTATAATGTAGGAAAACTCCAATTAGTCAACACTTTTAAAATTCTTATTAAAGCACCTTTGAGATTATGTAATAAGATATTAAATATAAAATTGGTACCTGTTAAGTCAGTCGTCCTCAACAAAATTATCAAACTTCATCAAGTTACTCCAATATGGAGGCCTTTCAAAAACAATGTTTCATCTTCTGCATTTTAATTGGTTCTGATATCAGTACCAATTAAAATGCAGATGAAACATTGTTTTTGAAAGGCCTCCATATTGGAACTACTTGATGAAGTTTAATAATTTAGTTGAGGACGACTGACTTACCAGATACCAATTTTAAATTTAATATTGTTTCAAAATTTAATCAATATTAGCAGTCCAGGCAAAAATGTCTAAATCGCCCTCACGGATAGGAACCTTAAGGTGGACAGAGAGAGTGAGAGAGGGGTAGAGGAAATACAACAGTTCAGTTACAAAGCATGTACACCATTATTATAATAATATGTGTAGCGGTTTACTAGACTCAAAATGTATTTACCCACTTTCACAATACTTAAATGCATTAAATATTCGTAAAATGTTATTTTAAATGTTTTTAGGTGTGAGCGGTAATTATCATTTATTTACTTTACCCGTAAATATTAAAAAGAAAGTGGGACTATTTCCTGTAATGACCACTCTGGTTACAATAGTTATTCAAAATGGCCGACGTAATCAACGATAAACCACGATTACCACACTTCTAACCAGCGATAAATCACCGATTACCACACTTCTAACCAGCGACAAACCACCGACTACCACACTTGGCCATATCTGTAGTTTCAACAAATTATGTCTGAATTTAATTTTTACTTATTTCAACCGCGTAAAACAATAAAAAGGGCGTTCCGTGGGATTCGCCTAGATTAGAGTAATTGATTTATGTTAGAGTAATTGAATTAGGTTAGGTTAGCTTTTAGTTTCCTTGCATTTTAAATGTGATTTAATACGTAAAAAAATACCTCTTCATCACAGTTATTCTATGAAAATTCAACATGGCTGACGCTTACAACGTAAAAACATATTTCCGCTCGTACATTTTATATCATGTTAACATACTTTCACGATGATAATTACGGATTAATCACATCAACATCACTTGGTAATAATATAAATTGCATTAAACATGGCATAAGTCGCGTAAGTAAATTTTGAGTCTTGTAACACCCTAACCATAATATGTTGTAATAGTACGAATAAGATTATGATTACTAATAGTAATGTCAAAAGAAACTTATAACAGAAATAATATGATAAAAACGAAAATTAATGTACAGTAATACATGTAATATTAATATGTAATGGGATACGCTGAGGATTTCAATAAATTGGTCATTGAATAAAAAAACTCCTACTGCTAGTTAGTAATTGTGTACCTCAATCGACTATCTCTTATACTTACACCACAACTTAACATCATTTTGTTATAACAAATATCCTGAATATTTTTGTTATATATTATTTTATTTAATAATGTCATTTAACACCTAAAGTTATTAGCATCAAATTCAAATACAGGTGCGAAATAACCGACAAATTTTAATCAGAGGCCTTTCAGGCTTGAGGTTCTTCTGTTGCCATAAATCTACAACATGGTACCTATGACTTTAGTTCCCTTTCGAAGGAACACGTTTTCAGATTTTTATGCCCTGAAAAATCCATCGATCCCGGCCAGATTTAAACCCACAAACGTTGTAAACCATAGGTAAAGCATGGTATCGTACCACCATTCCACTGGGTGATGCCCTGAGCACGACGAGATGCCCTGAATAGAAAGAAGTTCGGTTTACCAATGTTATACATAGTTTTTAGTTCATGCTAGTTGTAATATTTAATTATTATTCGTTATAATTATTACAAAATAATGTTAAATAATGCAGAATACAAGAAAATATAAATAATAAAACAGTATATTTAAATTCTAGATTTAAGAACAAGGTAGAGACACAAAAATCAAAATCAAAATTGTACGAATTATCCTCAGAGAACATACCTAACGGAATAAATAACGTTGCAGAAATTAAGATATTTATGGAATAAATTAGGCAAAGATAAAGTGATCCCATACGGGTCTTGGAAGGCCCATGAGATAGTAGGAGGCTAAGGTTCTCCCTTTCTAGAAAATCGGCACGAGATAAATGCCGGGTTGTCAGCCCTGCATGGCGGGCACCTTTACTCCCGAACATAATCTTGTATCCATTTCAATTAGAGACTGAGAGTACCCCAGGGCCACGGTTCCACAAAAAGTTTTTGGCCAGTTTAAGAAACCTAACCGAACCGGGATTCGAACCCTCTACCTTCCGGCTTACAGCGTATTGACTTAACCAATTACGCTACGGTGTTCCCCTAAAATCGCACAAATCCCAATAATATAAAATTACTATTTTTCTATATTTTCTATATATTTTGATATCTATTAATTTCTTACTCACCAGTTTCAAGAAAAATACGAATACAAAATGAGAATTTTGAGATACTGGCTTGTAAAAAGCTTATTTACATTTTCTGTAGTTAAGGGGAGAGAGAGATAGAGAGAGAGAGAGAGAGAGAGAGAGAGAGAGAGAGAGAGAGGTAGATAGAGAGGGAGAGAGGTAGATATAGAGGGAGATAAATTTTAGAGTTAAGGCACTTTTATGCAACAGGAAGAATTTACGATCCTTTAATAAGTAACTTGCACTGGTGGAACTTTAATCTGTTCAATTTTTTTGTATTTTTCTCAATCTTCCTTATGTTGATGGTGTGATTAAACGGTAAATAAAATGTATGGCGATGATTACGTCTATTCCGATTTATAACTTCAATGTAATTTTATTACTCTAGGCTCAAAATACGCATTTTGAAAGTTGTAATATGGTTATTTGTTTGTTGTAATCGGATGAAATTCAATCCCCCTCCCAATCCAATTTAACTTCTAATCTGCTGAATCGTGTTAGCGTAGACATTCGTATTTTTTAATGAACATTACATCGGCTTGCATTTGAAGATCAGGTGAAATTCAGGTTTATCAACGTACGCCTACTTTTACCTGCGTACTTTGTTCAAATAGTAGGGGAAAACAAAGACGAAAATATGTATTGGGCAAAGCAATGTTACTGAAACTGATATCAGTAACCTATTTATAAACAAAAATGTTAACTTTGAACTGATTTAAGGGCAGACGGTTGTGAAGAAGGGTATAAAGAAACTCGCAATCAAAAAAGTGATATCTCTGATTCTAATTATCTAACATTACAGTAATAAATGTTTATGTGTTAATTAACTCTACACTTATCTTTAAAAGTATGCATGCATTTGAACATAAGCCTGTCTTAACAATTCAGGGTGAATTAATTTTTTAATAGTTGAAGTTTGGCCATCACGTACCTATATGAAGATACGGTTTTCTCATCTTCTATAATAAATAAGGAAGTTACATTTTAACTACATGTAGACTTATGTATAAAAATCTGCCTTAACGGAATGTGTACCCCTAATATTTTGAATCCAGAATATGATTGAATTTTAACTTTGAAAAATGATTTTTTCATAAAAGCTATTTATGAAAATATGGTTTTAAAATATAATTTTACTTTTTTAAGGACATTTACAGAAGCTTCATCATAGTTTTAATAAAGTTTTCTGAAAATTTAAAAACCCTACCTAAAGTACCTTTTGAGAAAATGTACCAATATGTTAAAAATGGAATTTTCTGAAATTATTGAGAAAATTAATTGAGAATGATTGATTTAAGATATCTAAAAATATTTAACATTTTCCAATACTGTTATTTTAACACAGTTCCAATATTGGATCACAATATCATTATAATATTATCTAAAAATACACAATATTTTTAAAACCAAATGTACTTTTAATATCAACACAGATTTTTTAAATGATATTGGGTAATTACAGTAGAATCAGATATATATTATGTCATTACGAATTATTTTTTCCTCTCGTAACAACCGTCTCCCGGATGAATTAAGTTTCGCGCCGAGATTTCACGCAGATCCCGACAATGCAGACAAATTGCGAGAATCAAACACGGACTGTAAGCGAGCGCATTGCAGCACACAAACGTATACTGCGATCAATATATACCGTTTTTCTATCAGAATGTTGACAATTAGCTCATCAGATTTTTATCATGTTACTATTAAAGTTTTTGGCTTGATAGCCATAAGATAACACGTGACTTGTTTTCACTTTCTTATACTTTTTAGCAACTCTGTAGGAAGTGTTTTGTTGCTACCCACGTATCTGTGGGCAGATATATTTAAACAACAGTCTGATGGATAAGTAGAAGTCACAGACGTACACGTCAGAACACAATAACAACTAACAGATGTTACAACAAGAGTGGGAAATCGCAAAAGCAAGTAGTGTTTAATATTCATACTGACAATAATACTTCTACAGTATAGAGTCATAACATTTCAAAAGTGATATAACTGTTCTAACAGCAAAAGTTACGCCAAACTTCCAAAGATTATTATAGAGAAAAATTGCACTTTACAACTTTTCCATATGCGTTCTTCACACAAATAATTCAAAGCCATTTTCTTTGATTACAGTCTAAAAGCTCCTTTTATGCACTGCCCGAAGTTTGACTTCCACGTGAAGGCATATACTTAAGATATTAAATGTCTAACTTGTACTACAATTAACTAACTAACTAACTCACTGGCATTATCGAGCCCGAAGGTTCATGGCCGCGCTGACACAATCCCTATCCTGAGCTAATGTCGTCCAATCATTCCCTGAATACTCTACTTCCCTCAAATCATAGTTAATGTTATTCTCCCACCTCATTCTTGGTTACCAACTGAGCGTTTTCCCTATGGTTTTCCTACAAGAAGCTTCCATGCACATCATTCATTCCCCATTCGTTCACATGTCCTCAATTAATATTTTAAATAATAAAAAATGGGAAAACATACAGTATAGTATATTTTATAAACGTATACCAGCGATAATCTAGTGGTTATGTTCCTTGTCTCTAGTCTCGAAGGGACTATAATATATGTAGCTATCATTTAAGTAAAATTTCTAGGCCAAATGTACTGTATCCCGTATAGAACATGTTTAATCTAACAGTAACAAAAAAAGAGAAACATATTTTGCATTCAATGAATTGAATACAACTGTTTAGAACCCCATTATTCTAAGCCCATTTTTTAAAATTCTTATTATGAATTGAGTGAAGTTTCATGTCCATGGGCACTGTGAGAACAAAACAAGAATTCGATATTTCGATTCATAATCATTATATTAAGAAATGGATAAAAATACTTGTATAAATTATAAACCCCATTCAAGGTTAAAACAGTATCACCACCAATATATACTATAGTTTTAAACACAGGCCTAAATCTGGAGAAAAATAAAGTAGGAGCAGATTTTTTAATAGGTGAAAAGAAAATACACTCCCAGCGATATTCTTAAGTATTGTGTCAATAATAAAATGAAGCATACTCTGAGATAAACGAAACTGAGACAAATGGGTTTTACTCTATTGTTTATTCATTAGATTATTTTTTTCGACTTACGGAAAGGAATCATATGGGAATTTCTGAAAAGCAAGCAAATGGAAATTTTAATATGCATGAACATTGTTTTGATACATGCCCATGTTTATTTTCAGTTAGACTACTATAGATGTATCAGTCCACAAAATCTCGTTCCAGTAGGACTACTATAAAAGTAATAGACGCATAGATATATTACAAGTAAGTTTTCTAGTTATATTATATCTAGATCAAAATCTCGTTCCAGTAGGACTACAATAAAAGTAATAGACGCATAGATAGATACATTACAAGTAAGTTTTCTAGTTATATTATATCTAGATATATTGATATTGTATAACTGCAATTCATGAAAAGTAATGTAGATACCTGGAGAATGTCGAAAATTGCATTTTTTTTAATTTGGCGACACACATAGTATGTACACCGCTTTCTCACTCTTTCTCTACCTCGACACAACACAACACACACATAAGCATACTCATGCAGATACTGTTATTGCAGATTTCGCCATTTATAAATTTAAATAAAGTAATTTAAAAGTAAGTATTCATAGGCGGGGCTAGGTTTTTTATTATTATTATTTTTGCAAATGCCCCAGGTTGTCTTTCGACATTCCTGGTGTTCTCTCCTGACATGGCGTACTTGTAACCCACTTCTGAGGTTGGGGCGCCTGGAAGGTGGGGTTACGTTGTCCCTATAATATGATGGGTGATGATAGTGGTGCGCCAGGAGAGTCCCTAATCCTAAGCTTAAATCTAATATAAATATAAATGATGATGATTGCGATGGCCATATGATTTCGGGGACCGTTTGGGCCTTAAAGTTTGGTTGGCACCCACCGGTGTTAAAAATATCTGATTGCGGGGATCTACTAGAGGGGGTTTTGGTTCATGACTCTGAGCCTGAACAATAAAAAAAGGGCAGAAGAGGCGAAAGTGAGGGTTTGTAGTCTTCCTCGCGGCCACGGACACAGTCCAAAAATGGGGGTGTGAGCCATAAGAGATGAACCTGATGTGCCGCCCGAAAGAAGATCTACAAGTCACATAACACAGTAGAGTAAACTTCATTCCACTCAGCATAATAGATATATCGGGTTACAGTGCTCAGGGCAGTCTGCCCGCCCAGTCCGAATAAAGAGCTTAAGAAACTTAGAACAACTTACTCAATAATAGTAGAAAGTATTTAAAATTATTTCTTTTGGCCTTTAGCCTTGGTTTTAGACAAGGCTATTAACCCGGCCCAACGTGTACAGGGGGGCATAAGCCGTAATTGTATTCAGGTGCCTTCTCGTCGCGGGGGTGAATACTGAGAGTCTTAGTGACTAAGTTCTGTCAAGGACCCAATCTCTCGGGGTATAACGAGGGCCCCTGCCCAGGAATACGAGTGAAGACCTAAACGGTTGGATCGGCAAAAAGAACAAGCTTCAATAAAGGTGGCCATCCACCTGGTGTTTATAAGAATGGAAGCATATTAAAATGCTTTGAGGTAGCAGCCCCACCATTGGACTCACTCTGCAGCAGGCCCGTTACCTGCTACGAGGAAATTTAAACAAACTGGAACTCCCCAAGACCTGAAGGCCGATGGAATGTAGGAAGACCGAAACGACATTGGAAGGACGACCTGTAACATATTGTGCAGCGAGGAGCGGAACGGGTTAATAGGTCCATACCTTGAAGATGATGATTATTATTTATTTTGCATAATACATTACGCAAACATTAAGTTTCGTAGCATCGTCAAGGTAGAGAACAGGACAAAATAAATAAATTAATGTATCTAAATAAACTGTATATAAGTAGTATGGTTTTTGATCGAACGATTAGTCTACAAAGGCCGAAATAGGATAGAAGGGTGTCGCTAGTATAGCGAGCGGGAAATAAAAAAAATGGAGGATACCGTCCAGAAAACATTAAAAGTGAAGCACGATGCGCAAAATGAATTTAACACTTTTACTTAACTATATAGAAATATTAATCACATTATACAATCTACCTAGCTTCATTCTACAGTACCAGTACTTAGCTCTTCAAACGCGACATAGTAGTTGAACCAAATGCCACCACGTATACGATTGAACTAAGTCTAGTGTAACACGCCAATCCTATTCCGACCTTTGTAGACTAATAACTACCTATAAACTCAAAATGTTATCTAACAAGATAAAGAGCACTGTTCTGCGGATTCTTAATCCTTCCATATAAAGGTCTCAATTAAGGGAGGATTAATAATCACTATTGTCTCACTTATAAATTATTTTACAGGTATTAGTTTATAATAATACTTCCACATAATTTTACTAAAAGATAATGTACGATGTTATGCATCAACCGGCTAAGCGCCATTTTTAAATTATACTTTCTTGCAATCTATTGCACTGGCTCATGAAGTAAGTAAGTGTACTCACACTTTTAGCGCCAAATATTTAAATAAAGCTTTACTATTAAAAAAAATGTAAACGCCATCAGTCCTATCAGAGATTCTATGTTTTGCAACAAACGGCTATAAAACCAGACCTTCATAAATGCTGATCCAAATTTTATATCATGCATCTAAGCGCCAAATGTTCCCGCTCTGTTTGTTGATGCGTAAGTGTCAAACAAGAAAATATTGTTAGTTTGGCGCTAGAATAAACAGTGAAGGGTTGACTTAAACTTTAAATGTATTTTTCTCGAAACATAGATAACATCACACAGCCGGTTGATACATAACGCTTTCCAATTATCCGATTGGCATACTTTGACAACATGGAGGACAATTAAGAGTATAACAGGAAAATAGTATTACCAAGTATGATTAAAATACTCGGATGGATGAAGGAAATAAAATAATGTATTTCCACAATAAGTAGAGAGCGGAAATTGTTCCGCAATCCCGTAGACTTACTTGCACTGGTATTGACTGTACTATACTCTAATTCAACCCAGGAAGTTAGTACAGACCTTACGGGCTACGCCAGTGTCCACCTATATTTGTTTAGGAAGGGATGGAGGGGGAAGGGTAGCAGTACTTTTTCTAAATCTATGTACTATACATTTAAAAACACAGTTTTTCTTTTACGGCATGCAAAATAGTTTTATAGTAAATGTGAGAGTCGACACTTTCACACAGGGTAGTACAGGTCCGCACGAGCTCAGTGACAAGTGGTAACTGTTTTTTTTTTTCTTTAATACGGGGTGGCTTGGACGGCTACAACTTACAAACCTGTACTTGATGTGTTGCATATTTCAGTTTTATTTAAGGATTTCTCTCAAGAAAATACTGTTAAAATGGCAACCCAGTGCCCTATTCCAAACACACAGTAACTTCCTGGGTTGAATCTGAGTGTAGAGCGATGGGGAGGGGTGGGATGGGGTGTATCACAAGTATGTAAATCTATAGGGCGACTCTTCTGTAATATAAACATTAGGAAGCAATATAAGGTGCATAATACAATAAAATTATTTTAGGTAATGCATTGTTTACAAGGTAATGAAACGAAGATTGCCCTATCGCATGTACATTTGTTTTCGTTTAGGGTGGCATTTCACTACACGTAAGATCAGGTACGCGCAATATCAACTGCCAACAATAAATCCACTTCTTTACTAAATGAACGCGTCTGTCTTTCTACATGACAGAGTTCTCTTCGTAGCCCGGTAGGTATGCAGTTATGTGATACACCTCATGCCATCCCCTCGCACGCGTTCTCCTATAGTCTATGTATACCAGTCCAGATCTGCGGAGGTTACGAGCGGCAGCTGGATCATCGCTATACCATTAACTCAGAAATAATATCTATGGGCTGAAGAGGGCTTTTATGACCCTGAAGCAGCCAGAAGAGACAGGCCTCGGGCCCTGCTCCTTGATTCCACCTAGCGAACTGAGTGAAAACTCGACGGGCCAGGGGACAATGAGTAAGGGTACAAAAGGAGGGCACTGCTCTTTCAACCCAAAGTCTAGTCTAGTCTAGTACAAGTAAGCTTTCTATATTGTGGAACAGATTCCGCTCTCTGATAATAAGATTCCAGTAAAATCAATATCAGTGTCTTCAAATGTATTGTGGTATTGCAGCACATTTCTGATTTAAATAAAAATAAAAATTTAAACTGAAAGTTTTTTTATATTTAACGCACTTTACGTGTTCCAATATCCTTCATTGTGCTGTAGTAATGTAAAAGTTTGAGTCCTATCTGTGAGGGTGCTATAGATTTCACAGTGTTCCATGACAATGTCGTTCGGATACGCAAAGACAAACTCGGATTGTTTCGTCGAAATTCGATTCTTTCACATTTTTCCACCCTCTTAAGTCATAACCCCTGTGGTGAAGATTTGCCATTGCTCGAGAAAGAAATTCTATTTATTTCGTTTAAATTCGGGTATTGTAACCCCATCTCAACAATTAAAGTTGTCCGCTACTATCCTTTTTCTTTTCCTGGTTAATGATGCCAATTTAGCAATTTTTCAATTAACTAACTCACTGGCACTATCGAATCCGTAGGTTCATGGCCGCGCGGACATAAGAACTCCATAAATTATATTATCTTCCAATCATACCTGTATAATTTACTTCCCTCAAATCATGATTAATGTTATTATCCCGCGACATGGCATTTAAAAAAATGTAGTTTCTAATGAATATTTACAGCGCATAAATGATTTTGAGTTTGGGAAACACTATTTAACATGTATTTTTTGCACGGCCAAGAGAGAATTTCCCGTTGGTTCATCAGCAAGGTCGCGAGTTTGACATGCCTGGACTAATGAAGTCTTCACATGAATGATATCACAAAGAGACCTGGATATGCTCCAGCTCTCTCAACTCATCAAATGAACGCAGCATCTGCAAGGCCAACAACGCGGAAACCCTTTTTGTCATAACAAACCTATCTAAACTACATGCTGCTGCTTCTCCAGTTATCTAAAAACATCAAAACCACCCGTGATATATTCGCTAAGCAAACAGTACTATAAATAAGAAACAAATAAACTTGGAAGTGATTTATGACACTGCATGCGAATAGCAAATGAGACACGAATAATATTTTATCCTAATAATTTAAACTACACTGCACTAAACATTAGAGAAACACATATTTTAATCAAACTATCAAAATATGCTGAAACAAACTAAAGTTGTCAAATTTTATGGACTAAAGTATTGTTTTAAAATTAGAAAGGCATTCAAACAAACTGTCTTTATTATAGGCTTAGAAATACGAACAAAATATTGATTAATACGGAAAACAAAATGAAAATAAAAAATTACACTATTTACTAATCAATGTTTCGATGGTTGTTTCAATACCCAGTGGCTTGTGTGGTTGAATGGCTTCATTAAACCTGTATGTAGTGCCTCGTACAAGCCTCCTATAGTGCGTGATATACTATAAAATGATTGAGGTGTCTGCTCTCAGCTGGAGCGAAGATCACAGCGTTGTCAAATGTCTTCTCACTCGCTCTCGATCTCCAATGGCGCTAAACCTAATTTTTTTTTATTCACTATCGGTGATATGTTAATCGCATATACGGCACGTGAAATTTTTTTTGATACAGGCAACTTGATACGAATTAAAACTATTTATGATTAACACGCAAGTCTCAGTTTCACACTGTGTATAACGTCCATCATATGTTCATATCAAATCAAATTTATATGAAATGGAATTTTCTTTTGTGTATATTATGAAATTATTTCATTGAACGATATGAAATTTTGAGATTAACCACATAAATATTTTTATAAATAACGTTTTTTGCGCGATAGTGCGTTTTGTCTTACTTACAGCAATGGCGACTATGATTGAAAGTTCAACTTCCTATATTTCGGGATTGCCAACCTAAATAAATTTACTGTAATAAAATAACTATACTGTAATATTACATATTACAAACCATGCGTGGGAAGTAAAACCATGCCCTCTATGTATACTACATACAACGTATATACAAAAATATATCCAAAAAGTAGTGTTAATATAGGCCTACATTATACGAAATAAATCACTGCATTTTAAGTGAATTGAACTTTATTTGAAACAATATAAAACAATAAATACGTTCTTGCCGCCATTTTATCACTGATTAGTGTCACGGCCTCCTGTAGTTTCAACTAATGAACATTGCCCACACTGTTAATGTTAGTCAGTTGTTTATAATGAACGCAAATATTTCCAAAAAATATATTATTTTACTATTATTTATTATTTTGAAAACACCATCGCGGAAAAAATAGTGTACAACGCACGTTTGTGAAGTGTTTTACAGAATCTCGGAAATTAAAAACCTCGCTATCGCTTTGTTTTTATACATTTTCCTCGCTTCTGTAAAAACCACTTCCCAACCTCGCATCGTAATATACCATTTTTTTTATACAGGAACTAAGTCAACACAGGACGGCGAATCCCCGAAATAATACGATAAACATGAATTGTGATTGGTCATCAGTAAGGCAAGCCCTTTTTTTTTTGTAGTATTTTAGTGGTGCCGCCGATTATAGAACAAAAGTTCTTCCCATGGGATGTTAAATAAATCAATTTTAGCACTTGTGCCGAAATCTTCTTTGTGAAAACTAATATTTACATTTTTTTTCGATTTCTACACTGGGCACGTAAGAAAAAACAACTCTTTTCACATATCCTACTAAGTTTATAGGCATCTTGGAAGTTAAACACCTTAATTTCCCTTCCTAAATTTACAACTGTATTAAAAAGGTAAAATACTGATGATGTCTAGGCTGTGTTATATTACTCACTCTGATTAGTCTAAACATACGCAAATAAATGCAACACGATACGCTTAGATATAGGCTACTTGTACCGTTAGTGCTGGTTTTAGATAAATACGACTATAAGAAAATTACGAAAAAAAACTTTACATAAGTTGATAAAATAAAATATCAAGCCAAATTATAGTAGTTTTTGTTACAATTACACTTAATAACATGTCTGTTTCTAAAATAGTTAAAATCAAACTAAATATCAATTTATTTATAACGCAAAAGGAAATATGAAGTCAACTTGCTGTATCGGTATCGTGGCTGTCCAAGTTCACAGCCTGGCCGTACCGGAGGGGCATTGGTGGTGGGCCATACCGAGACTTTTCGAGTTTTTCTCGGGGTTCTTTTGTATCTCGAATTCCATTCCACAACACTCTCCATACCTCTTCCCTATCATGTAATTTCATCATAATTAAAAATCCTTCATCAAATCTCATTTAGGAAAAATGGTATTTTCTAGTGAACCACAGATATTTAAAATTTGTGGTTGTGGTGATCCAGGTGACACAGTCCTGTACTTCCTCACGATTCTGGGCTTTTGTGACAACTTAGGGCAGAATAGGGCCAAATCGAAGTTTTAGCCCATCCTCGGGGTCCTGGTCCCAGCTAAAAAAATGACGATATTAGTCGTGTGTAAATGCTCAATTGCCGAAACCAGTAACACCATTACATATTACATAACACCGTAGAATATATTAAATTTTCATTCATTGATAACAAACAACGATGGGTCCTATAACACTAGCCAACAAATTTTTACTTTTTTTCTGTAACTGGAATGAAAACAGTTAGTCTTTAAGTTTCGGGTGTGCTGATAACGAAAATGTTAATGAAAATGCAAGATTAGCTCTCGTTTTGAAGTTATGCTAACTTTACATTATTGCCTATATAAGCTAATTCATGTATTAACCTTTTTGTTATCCCTTGGAGGAAGGTCACTGAAGGCAACAGCTTTGCCTGGCATTTGTAACTTTCTGCTGGTGATTTCCTAATTAGTGTCCAGCCGTAATCGGCTAACAATGATGCACTCCACTTTCCCTGATATCTCATTTCCATGTTCGAAGTTTGCTGGTGGAAACGTTTCCCATGCTCGTTGCTTACAGCACCACAGTTGTCAGGAAAAAAGTCCATGTGGGAATCTAAGAAATGTAACTTTAAGGACATGTTACACCCCAGTCTATCGTAGCTGTGCAGAAGATTTGTCACAAGATCCTTATAGTTTTCTGCCCTCTTATTTCCTTGAAAGTTTGTTGACACTTGAACAAAGGCATCCCAAGCTAACGTTTCAATTCCTGCGAGGATGGTGTTGATATGCTCATCTTTGAACATTTTCCATATCTGGGGAACCACGAAAATCCCCTTTTTTTTTTCGTCTCACTAAACCATGGAAATTTCTGGTGCAAATAGATAAATGTTACCCCAGTTTTGTCCATGGCTAACGAAGTTTATCATTAGGCCCAATTTTACAAGTAGGCCCTAAAGCAGAGAGAATTACGTTCTTGGATTCGACAAGTGCTTCCTGCATACCATTGTGAGGTCTGGTTCAAGTGATTAATACTTGGGCCAATCTTCTATGGCGCGGCTAACTCAGAGGTACTGGAAGCAACGAACTTGGTATAGCCCTGTTGTAGCCCAAGTAGTATGACTATGATTTTCAGATCCCCGGAAATCTGTCATTTAAATTTGTCATAGTTCAATCGCAATAACAATCGTTTCATATTAACATATGTTTATTTCATGTAAGGTTCATACCCAATCGGAATCGATGGTAACACGTTGCCATTATGCAGTAGGACACACTTGACATTTATTTTGGAGGAGTCGATGAACAACCTCCACTCAACACTTTTATAGTTAAAACCCATAGCTGTCATTAGTCCCAAAAGAGAGTAATATAAGTATTGGCTTTAAAATTTTCTAGTAAAGCTTTTTACTTGTTTTTTTTCAAGCATGGATGCATTGTAAAACACGTTGCGTTTAGTTATACGCTCTTCTGCGTCGAGACTGGGGGTAATGACGTCATCACTTTGGCCTTACTTTTGCACATAGAAGACTAAAATTTTGCACATAGGCTACATTGCATGCACCTCTTAGTACTTTTCAGTTGATTTTGAGATCTGTGCGTTAACATAGGATGGTGCAGGGGGCTCAAACTTAGAAACAAGGGATTTTCAGAAAAAATCCCAATTTCCCTCAATGTTTCCCGTCTCGGGTACATGATAGGGGCATGTGCATGGTACCGTTTAAAGACTTCTTTTCTGAAGAGAATGAGGTTCGAAGCATGATCCTAGGATAAATAGTGATGTTGCTGTAGCTGCTTGCCTGAAATTAACCTAAACAAAAACATAATTTAAAATGGTTAAATGCACCGCCTTTAACTTGGAAATGAGAGCTAATTCGAGCTTTTCATAGCCTTTTTCGTTATCAATGTGGTCGATATACCTACAAAAAATTTACTTCATACCAGTTACATTTTCACTGTTGGCTAGTGAATGAATCTACATAAGATTACCGTGTTATGGGCATCGTTGTTCTAATCTAATCTTTGTCAACTTGTTATAAATTACCATTATCGCTGTTTAGCTTACGCAGCATTATTACCGTTACAAACAGTCTTGAACAGTCGGCTTCAATTTTTTTCTCTCTTCAGTGATACATTTCGAAATTGAATGAATTAAATATTTCAAAGAGCGCGGAGATAAAAATAGTGACTATTATGCTAAGCACTCTGTTTGTCTAATTAGGTAACTGCGCTTTATTTTTATTGGATACCGAATCTAAAACTGTCCGTCGCCGTGGCGTAGTCGGTGGAGTCCTTACCTTCCACTCCGGCGACCCGGGTTCGATTTCCGGCGGGGTAGGGAATTTTGGGTTTGGGTGTGTGTCCTGTCTTGTGTTTGTATGTGTGTGAATAAGATAAAAAGGTTAACAATGGTAAACAAAAAAAGAAGAACAGTGTAAACGAAAGGAAAACGAGAAAGAAAGAAAGAAAGAAATTAAAAAAAAAGACGATTCCATTTAACTCCGTCTAATATTTGTTATATATTCGTAAGCCTTATAAATGCATAAACAATAACAGAAAGTACCGTATACTACAGTACTGTTATTAATGTCTGAAGGATTGAAAATCTCTCACAATAAAAGAAAGAGAATTCGTTCTGCCTTTGGATGGTTTAAGTAAGACGATGATTTTTTTTTCCCTTGGAGGGGGGGCTCTGATGAGAACTGACAAGGGCCGATGTTAATAGTCTACTTTTATGAACGGATGAATGAGCGGACCAGGTTTCAATAGTAAATAGTGAACAGTGGGCGGCGGAAGCCGGTAGCAGAACAGAACTCTGCATTACGACATATGCGCGTATTTATTATTATTATTTGTTTTTACTTTATGATTTATTATTTTTCCACTATGACATTTGGCATACTTACAATTAATTAAATGGAGAATAACCGGGTAATTTAAATATATACAAGGTTGCGAATTTTATGAAAGTTGATATTTGTTTAACAATTTTATTGTGGTATAAAGTTCTGTTAATATATAAACATGGGAAGTTAATATAGGCCTATATGAGTTAAAACATGATAGGCTATTATTTAACCTTTTAACGGAGATTTAATAGGATATACCTTAATGGGAGAAAACCAATGTTTACATATGTCGATATGCAAGTTTTCAATAATTTTGATGCCCAGTAAACTTTAAAAACAAAATCAGAAATGGCACCAACAAAACTTATATGGGACTCTTTTTATTACCCTTAGAAAGCATACAAGAAATTTCAAATATTACAAAAATGTCTGTTTAGTCGGTTGTCTGTATAGAACTGTATATCAGAAATCTGTAATCTGTAACACTCGATAAGAAGTGAATGTTTTAAGTGGGGCACTCTGTATATATATATATATATAATATATATATATATATATATATATATGCATACATATTGCAAATTCAGTCCACCGCTGTGGTCTCGGGGTAGCGTGCTGCCTTGTCACGCAGCGGGCCCGGGTTCGATCCCCGGTCGGGACTGTTTTCTGGGTGAGGTTTTTATAGGGGCTTTTCCTCACCTGTAAGACAAATGTCAGGAAAACTTTAAGGCCCAAACAGTCCCCGAAATCATATGGTCATCGCAATCATCAACATTCATATTCATCTTAGGCGCACCATTATCATCATCACCCATCATATCATCGGGGCAACGTAACCCGCCCAAACCTCAGAAGTGGGTTACAAGTACGCCATTGCCAGGAGAGAAACTAGGAATGTCGAAAGACCATCTGGGGCATTTGAAAAAAAAAAAAAAAAAAAAAAATATATATATATATATATATATATTGCAAATTTAATAAATTACTAAAATAAATTGTGATATTTATGCAACTAAGTTATAAAAACTTTAAAATTCATAATCTATCAACCTTTTTATCTTGACTTCAAGTATGCGGTGCTTCTTATAATCCAAGATCACTAGTGATGGCAAGAGCCATTACATCCTCTGTTTCATGTGTTCTGATTTATTGGGCACTGCAAGTTAAATTATTACTGGGATGAGCTGTTTTTAACAAGTAGCGACATTAACGTGTGAATGCAATTAAAGTTTCGAGGGTTTTTAAGCAAAGAAGCTTATTATAACAGAACTTGGCACTCATGATACCCTTATCTCGGCCTTGCTCTAACCTTGTGACGGCCACTTCCTGCTAAATTCGTAACTCCACGCCTTGATACAAGATTTAATTCGTGCGACAAATCCTTCCTGTGCCTGCCACATGTCCATTTCCTTGTTATGTCAATAATACTAGCCTCGCCAATTAATTCTTCCATTTTGGAAAATAACTCCGCACAGCTGTTCCATTTAGGGAATACGTACTGAATATAATGCGTATTAAGTAACTAACTCACTGGCACTATCGAACCCGTAGGTTTATGTCCGCGCGGACATAAGCTCTCCATATATCCCTATCCTGGGCTAATGTTTTTCAATCATTCCCTGTATAATCTACTTCCCTCAAATCATAGTTAATATTATCCTCCCACCTCATTCTTGGTCTACCAACTGGACGTTTCCCCTCTGGTTTTCCTACAAGAAGCTTCTATGCACGTCTTTCATCCTCATTCGTGCCATATGTCCTGCCCATCGCAGTCTAAGAGACTTAACTGTTATTATATCTGGCTTCCTATAATGACCATGTAGTTCACTGTTAAGAAGTCTTCTCCATTCACCTGTCTGTTCATCTCTCTTTGGTCCAAAACATTTCCTAAGAACTTTATTCTCAAATACTCGTAATCTCCTTTCCTCTCTTAAAGTAAGAGTCCATGTTTCGCATCCATATAATATAACTGGTAGAATAATAGTTTTATATATTTTAATTTTTACGTTTTTTGAAAGGAGTTGGGAAGTCAAGAGTCCCTGTAATGCATAATAGCACGCATTTCCAGAATTGAGCCTATGTTTAATTTCTTTTTGCATCTCATTCCTATTTGTGATTATTGTTCCTAGGTATTTGAATTTTAGTATTAATCTTATATATAAAAATTCAGGTATGTTTGTTTGTATGTTCGTTTGTTTGTACTTTATGCGCGGCCATACCGTTGATCCGATTGTGATGTTTTTTTTTTGCAAAATGTTCAGGACATTCCCGGGATGAACATAGGCTAAAAGAGAGTTTTGATACTCAACTCCTACACCCTGTGGTGGAAAACGTGAAAAATGTAGCTCTTTGGACGTTTAAATGGCTTACGCTGCCTAAATCATAAGAAATACACAAATTGATGTACACAGAATTGAACATCTAAAAAAAAAACTTTACAAAAAATTAGAGTATAATAACGCACGGCTGGTGGTAAAAAACACAGAAAACATTTATTTAGGAGTAGCAGCGCACGCCGGGTATTAGCTATTTACAATATATGGGTTTGTAATATATTGAATGCAGATCTTAACGATTCCATTATTAGGCTAAAGAATTAGGACCAAATATATTTAAAATTATTTATTTTATAGTTTCCTTGTTCCTAGTAATTTAGCCACCCTTTCTTCCAACATTCTCATAACTGTCTCTCATACTGGAGAAAAGGTATGGGAAAGATACAAAGTATATTATTGTTTCAAAACCATTAAGTATTTTAAAAGAAGGCTAAGTAACGACATACAATGCAATATGATACTTTAAATAATCACAGTTTAAACTCTAACTGCTTTAACAATATTCTGTTCACTATCAAAGAGCTAAACGAATAATACTCATCAAAGTTAGAATTTAGTTTTATACAAATTTGTATTCTGTGGCCAATCTCGAGGGGCTTGTTATAGAGTAATGGTTAAGACAATACACTATAAGCCAGAAAGTTACAGGATCGATTCCCGATGAGGGTCAGGATATTTAAACTAGCCTAAACCTAGCATTTTGCCCATATTTGTTTTATCTTTGTATAATTACAAGAATCGGCCGCGGTGGACTAGTGGTTATGCTCCTTACCTCTGGTCCCGAGAGTCGCGGGTTCAAACCCGGCCGGGGTCGATGGTTATTCTAAGGATGGAAAAATCCAAGGAGCAAGTCCTCTGGGAGGGACTTTAAGCCGTGGGTCCCGAGTTTGAAGTTTTTCAGGCTCGTAAAAGATCCTTAAGCCTGAATGAAAAGGCCTCTAAGCAAATTTACTGAATTTTCCAGTCCTAGTACTACCTTGGTTTCCTAGATGTCAGTATGAGGCGGAACGCTGATCACGACCCACTCCAATGACATCTATACGAAAACAAGTGTAACTAAATTAGTGTGGTTCAAATTCTTCCTTGTAGGGGGAGAGCATCTAAATCTCTGTTAAGGTAAACATGGGCTTACAAGAAGATAACTAGAAGAGCAAAGATTATGTTTGATAGAAAATGTACATATTTCATAACTTTTTTAAGTTCTAAGTTTTCTACTATAAAAATAGGCTATTATAATAGAGGAGATAAAAAAGTATTTACTTTGAATAAAAAATGCCAAACATGACTATAGGCCTATAGCTAATAGTTATTATACAGTACAGTAAAAGCTCCTTATTCGCGGTTCCCGTACTCCCGTTTTCATTACTCGGGGGTTAAAAAATTGCGACACAGTTCCTGTATTCGCGGCTAAAAATGTCTTTATTCGCGGATTCATTCGGTATATTTAAAAAAAAAATGTATCCTTTATTAACGCATCGGCAGCCATGTGCCAAGGCAACTTTTACACGAAGAGCAATTCAAAGCAAATGGACAAATTAATATCAAAGTAAAACACTAAGCCTAAATTTCGTTGTTAAAAGCCACCGCCGTCGTATTTCTCGCGCCACTATTTCCGTTATAAACGCCGCTCTCGACACGATCGGTGTTTTATTGTTTCAACTTGTCATTCGTTGCAATAATTTTGATTGAATAACACGTATTTCTTCTGCTTTCTCGAGTAAAAGAAAAGAAAGTAATTGTCCCGAAGCGGAAAAAAGTAGTGTTGCTGAAGTAAAAACAGAAATGCTTGACCGTTTACGCGTTGGCGAGTCGTTTGCGATTAACAGATCTTTTAAAAGCGGTAAAATATAAAACAAATTACTAACTTATTTAAGCCTTTGCCTAAGCCTGACAATAATAATTAGGCCCTAATAGAAATTGTTCAAAATCTCTCATTAATTGATTTTATTTTGATCATTTTTATTTTATTCTGGAACATTGGAACGTTATCCCCTATATACCCATACAAATTACCATTCCATATTCGCGGTTTCTGTATTCGCGGCATTTTTACGGAACATATCCTCCACGAATAAGGAGCTTTTACTGTATATATACTTTCAGGCTAACATCTGATGGGTTTAATGACATCTCTAAAGAAAAAATACTTTGTTATCGAACAGCATTATGAACCGCAGAACCATATTTAAATATGATATATCAGAAATTATCCATTATCAGATCCCAGAATTCTCATGTATAATAAAATGTCGGCACAGATGTAATTTTTTCTTAAGATATGTTAATTATTTAAGTTAGTTTCATATAACTATATAACAGTAATAACAACAATAATAATTAATCGTTATCTCAATCAAATATTCAATTTATTCAAGTCGATGTTTCAATCTCTTTGTGTGAGATAATTTTCAAGCCATTTGACATCGTTGTTTATAATATATAGTTGCCATCACCAAAACAATTTTTGTGTGTGCGTTTTTTTTTACAAATTAAAATTAAAATATTCAAAATTCCAATTTATGATTAAAAATATTCTAACAAGGAATCATGTTTCACACCATTCACTTAAATATTTCTGTTTATTCGATGTTTTATTTTGTTATTTTTTATAAAGGCCATTTCTGCTATCAATCTTTTATGGTAATTATTTTCTTTGTGCAAAATATTTATGTCATCCCATTTCATTTAATGATTTTGATTAATTCTACGTTCACTAATTACCGAAAATTCTGTCCCTGGTGTAAAGATGTTCTTTTTTCTTACTGATGTTTCTTACAAATCTTTTTGTTTGGCCTACCTAAGATTTTTCGCAATCGAAACACTGAATTTTTTGTATACATCTTTCAATTTATTACTATAGGCCAAAATTTTATATTTGCCTGTTTTTATTAAATTTCTTTCAAGCTTGTTAGGAACAATATGAACAAAAACAAATTTGAATGGTTTCAATTTCTTTTCCAATCCTTCATTTAAATATTTTACATAAAAAGAATATCAGTACTCCAATTACAGAATGTTCGGTAATTAGTGAACAAAGAATTAATCAAAATCATAAAATGTAATGGGATGACATAAAAAATGCACAAAGAAAATAATTACCATAAAAGATTGATAACAGAATTGACCTTTATAAAAAAGAACAAAATAAAGCATTGAATAAACAAAAATAATGGTGTGAAGCATATGATTTCTTGTTAAAATATTTAAAATCATAAATTGAAATTTTGAATTTATTAATTTAAATTTGTGAAAAAAAAAACACAAAATTGTCTTGGTGATGGTAACTATGTATTATAAAAAACCATACAAAATTGTAATGTCAAATGTCTTGAAAATGATCTCGCACAAGGAGATTGAAACGTCGACTTGAATAAATTGAATATTTGATTGAGATTGTTATTATTATTAACTACTCTCAAGGAACAATATTTATAAAAACATATTAGATATAAAACACAGTTCTTAATCAAATTAAACTCTTCATTTTTTCTAAAAAAAAGTCAATTGATATGGACTGGAACAATGATCCTTCAATTAAGCAAAATGTTCAAAATAAATAATAACAGAGCTCTACAAAAAAAAACTTTTTTTGTTGCCCTGGATATCTCGGCGAAATATTATGTTTTCAAGTGCGAAGTTTACGAATATATTCATGAAAGTGCTGAATGTGCTCTACTTTTTTATGATTTTTGCGTATCTTGTATCTTAAACAGTAAACGACTTGTTACTAATATAATTTATATTTCCAGTCATGATTTGATTTCTGCGCTTTTTTCCGCGCATACAAACATCACGTGATCCCCACTCTCACACCCCTCACTCCGCACATCGGCCGTTATCTCAGTTATTTGACAAAATTAAACTCACAACGTACACCTGGATATGATAAAACAATTCGTCAAAGCATTAAGGAAGGAGAATGTTTCAAATAAATTTGTAGAAAATTTCCTAAGCTCAGTATGGAAAAGTTAAAAGGCGGAAGATTTTATAGTCCTCAAATTCGGCAATTGATGAAAGATGCAAATTTTATCAAAGTTATGACTGTTCCAGAAAGTGAGGTTTGGTATTGGTAGTAGAAAATTTCCTAGGTAACTATAAAGCACCAAATTATAAAGAAATTGTGCAAAACATGTTGATAAGCTTCAAGATTCTGGGAGCAAATGAGTATAAAGTTACACTTTCTCCACAGTCATCTGGATAGATTTCCGGATGATTTAGGAAATTATAGCGATGAACATGGAGTGCGCTTTCACTAGGATCTAAAAGTAATGGAGGAAAGGTTTCAGGGCAGATGGGACCGTCACATGATGGCAAATTACTGCTGGTCTTTAAAAAGAGATTGTCCCCTAAAAAATTATAGAAGAAAATCTTATAAAAGGCGTTTCACTGAAGTATAACATGGGTTTTCGATATTTTTCTTTCTATTTATGTCAGTGCATACTAATTTTTCAAAAAACAATTGACATTATAAATATAACTTATATTGTTTCATATTTTCCGATTTTTGTAGTGTAAAATGAAAATAAATATAAAAACAGAGCAAATCTTCCAAAATCATTTACAGTTTCATGAATTGTGAGCATAAATATATCCGAAATTAATCTTATATCAAGGGCAACAAAACTAGTGTTGACCAGTCTAATTAATGTTTTTAAAGATCCTTGGACTAAGAAATAAGCTCCGAGGAACTGTTTCCGAGAATTATTTTGTATAATATGATTGATATGAGCTATTATTAAGCTCGACGTTCCAGCTGCAGATAGAATCGGCCAAGTAAACGTCATTCAACAATGTAGAGTCGCGATATCGCCACTATGTAAGTGCGTCACAAACTTAATTTATTGCATTTGTTAGTAGACAAGGATGTGCGACAATATACATTCCAACTCCGAGCTATCTTTAGCTTCCACTCGTAATATCGCATACCACAACAAACTACTAAGAATAAAATAGATCTATAATACGCTTATGATGGATATTTTCATCGTAAACACTGTCATTATTAATAAAACACAGAATGACAATAAAATAATCATATTTCAATGTGATAGTGAATTATTAGCATAAATGTCACACACAGTGCCTCAGAACTTTAGTTATTATATTTCAAAGAAATAACGACCAACTACATTTTTTTAAATCTCTGAATAATAAGTGACTAGTGAATTTATCTGGAGGATTTGTAAATCAAGAGTGGCATTTGTTAGGACTATTTAACGAATAAAATTAAGCTGTTTACTCAAAAATTATTATTTAAATATAATTACCCGTATTTAAAAATATTTATATATTTAATGTAATCGGCGATGTTTGAAAACAAATCAGAAATGTGAGGTTACTTCATTCACTGTAACTTGATCATATTATTTATTCCAAATAGGAACGCAATATTGTAAGAATGCACCCTAGTGGAGAAATAATGAAACACGTCAAACTGTATATTATAATCAACATTATAGGTTATTCATTTTTTTTGTAAACAACTCAGTGAAATCAAGGAATCTGTTCATTATTTGCTATATTCAATGTATCTGTTGGAGAAAAATAATGCTTCAGAATATTAAACAGGAGGAGCTTCATTTATCACAAAATCAGGAGCTGATAAAGAGAAATCGATAAAGAGTGAGGTGAAACACGACTGTCATTGGTTGTAAAACAAAATTCATTGCAACGTGATTGGTCATTGCAATGGGGCATGAGTTAAATAGTCACATTAATGTTTCTTAAAAACCTTTTCCAGTTTTATAATATTTCCGAATTAGCTTTATAGAAATGTATTTATTCGTCATATTTATTTGGAAATTTATTAGCGAGATATTCTTGGAAAACTCCATGGTGCGACAGGCCTAGCGGCTGGTTGCTGGTGTCACATTCATATGTGTTAATCAATGTGGTGGAAGATCATCCAACCAATACAGGGGTGACATATGATCAACCAGACGTTATAGCTGGTTTTCTCAACCTAGACCCAATTCTCATTTTCTCAATCTAGACCCAATATTCATTGTAACTATCCACATTCCTCACGTTTTTGGGGAGACATCGGTCCATACTGGCCGAAATTTCATGAAGAAAATTATATTCTTGGAGGGGCCCAAAATCAATCGAAAAAAACAAAATGTTTCGTTAATATGACTAGGGTTGCTTAGGTTTTATAATACATAATATTCATGTGATAGTTCTAATTTTATGAAAATTATACTTTAAGTTTAAATTCTGTACTGTATGTATTACAATTCAACACTGTATTACGGGGAAACAATATGGAATTATTAATCTCGCCAAATATTGAAATAATATGAAGGTGAAGCTGTATTTTTTTTCAAATGTCCCAGGTTTGTCTTTCGATATTCCTGGTTTCTCTCCTGGCATGGCGTACTTGTAACCCACTTCTGAGGTTGGGGCGCCTGGAAGGCGGGGTTACGTTGCCCCGATATGATGGGTGATGATGATGGTAATGGTGTGCCAGGAGAGTCCCTAATCCTAAGCTTAACCTAAGATGAATATGAATGATGATGATTGCGATGGCCATATGATTTCGGGGACCGTTTGGGCCTTAAAGTTTTCATGACATTTGTCTTACAGGTGAGGAAAAACCCCGACAAAAACCTCACCCAGAAAAACTGTCCCGACCGGGAATCGAACCCGGGCCCGCTGCGTGACAAGGCAGCACGCTACCCCGAGACCACAGCGGTGGACGCTGTAATGCAAAATAATTAATTGACTAAGATAACTGGTAATCAAATTATTTTTTATTATTATTTGACAAGCAAAGCGGAAATGAGTTGATGCTTCCGAAGTAGAGCCTAAAACTAAAATAAGGCAAAATGTGTGTGATATTTTATCACATACATGTGACCTTATGTGATGTACCTCTAACATTTTCCTAGAAATGAGACATTAATGTGACTGCAGCATGCTAGATAATGAGAACTCCTGGGACATAATCGTTAATATAACTTATGACGCTATTTTACTTCAAGCTCGTGTAACAAATTACACATTTTATTTTAAAATATTATATATAGTGTCATTTCTCTTCCTAATTATTTTCCTCCACTATGCTTGATGACACAATGCTATTTTACTGTCAGGTATCCATTTTATTACGGTATTTAAATATAATACACTTTGCATTTATTGATTTCGTATTTTAAGGCGAGAGTATGGTAATTAAATTTCCGTTTTTGATAATGAAAAATTAATTCTCTAAGAATGAGCTCTGAAAATAGCTCACCAACAAAAATATATATTGGTACATATATAATTCAATTCCTAATCTCCTTTTCAAACTCCATTAACTCACCGGCACTATTAAACCCATAGGTTCATTACCGCGCGGACATAAGCTCTTCATATCTCCCCATCCTGAGCTAATGTTTTAATGTTACGTATTTCGCCGTAGATTCTAGAGATTCCATTTTTCAATTCTTGTTTTACCGAAATGAATTCTTCGTTCATGTAGTCAATTTTAGTCCGATTGAGTGTCTTTCCACTTTTCAGCGGTTGCCCTTTTACCAGCCGGCTGCTGGCCCTTCACATCCACATGTGTCAATCACAGAGGTAGATGATCAACAGCCAGTGTAGGGGTGACATGTGGTTAGCATGTCGAGTCCCCCAGCCGTTATAGCTGGTTCCTCAACCTGGAGCCGCCACTTATTGTAGCTACCCAATTGCCTCACGATGCTGGGTGGGCACCGGTCCCATACTGGCCGAAATACCATGAGAAAATTTCTTCCCCCATGGAGACTCGAACCAGCGCAAGTCCCGTAGCTCTGCGCCAAGGCTTCCTACCTTAACCACTCGGCTACGGCGCGGGACATTTTAGTCAAGAAGAGAAAAACTCTCATAATTTAATAACTGATGAGGTTCGTCGAGCTACTCAGGGCTGCAGGATGATTCGTCGCCAAAGTCTGGAATAGATAAACTGCCGACGCTCAATTGGGAACAATTGGACTCAAGACGCCAAAATTCGACGGAACGACGTCATAGGACATCTTCGAGCGCCACTTTGAGACATCTGCGCTCATAACAGATGGAGGTGGGAGGAAGGACGACGCAGCTCTCTCTCCAAGGACGAACCGCAGCATTTCATCGGAGGGCCGGGCAGGGGACATCATAGAGGACTGGAAAATCGTTACGGCCATCGTCATCTCTGCACCGTTTATCGGGCCCAACTAAAGGCTTGTGCCCAGCGCGCCAGGGAGTTCCTTTAAGAATACGCCATGGTAATAGAACAGCTGGCGCACGAGGCCCTAACTGGACTCCCACAACTTTCATCTATGTAGAGGCGACGTCTATTTTAGTATTGGTCTAAGGGACCATAATATAAAACTATAGATCTACTTGATGCTGGCGGAACATCGCGCCATTGACGATACCCTGAATGACGTTTTGAAACTATTGGAACGGCTACATAGGCCATAACGGAAACACAAAAAATGAATCGGTGAGAGGAGGGGGTCACCACCACCACTGCTAGAACTTCCACAGCAAAACAAGTAAGCTGAAAAAGGTCAAAACGAATATACTGAAGCTCTATCATTAAATAGCGGGGAAAATTAATGTAAAATTGAAACCTCCCTAACATTTATTGCATTATTGTCGACTCTTTCGTAGTGTTTGTATATCCCTGAAATATGTTTAATCCCACTCGTCCCAAATTCGACGCATAAATTAAACCTATGCCAAAAATAAACTCTTTTTCACAAACTAGAAAAAAAAAGTTGTAAATAATTTTGAAGGCGGATGTGCAGCATTATATCATCGAATATTTGCCAGAAAACATGTAATACTGTGACTTATGTTCACAAACTCAAAAACAAACGTTCCATAATGTCGAATTACAGAATATAATCGTCATAATATAAGGTCTCTTATCACATATTAACCATTATTTGAGGGAGGTAAATTATACAGGGAATGATTGCAAGACATCAGCTCAGGATACGGAATGTATGGGAGCTTACGTCCGCGAGGTCATGAACCTTCTGGTTCTATAGTGTTAGTGAGTTACTTTAGTTATCACACCACCACCCACAGGAAAATTATACAAAATTCCATCAAATTTAGGAGCATGACTATCAGAAGTCCGCATTACTTATCACAGCCTATTTATGCAAACACCATAAATTTAACAAGAGAGAAAGGTATAATAAAAAAAAAAAGCTAGATACATTTTTAAAAGTTCGCAGCATGAATGGTACCGTTTGGCTTACGAACACGCCAAGTTCCATTGCATAAATTGATTTAGTTGGCCTCTCACCATGCGCAAACTTCCAAATTAAGATAATTTCATTCAGTTCCTTCTATCGGAAAAATGTACGTCCCAAGCATAGCTACTCGAAAAAATAGACCAATTCTCATCTATATCAGGTATACATCTATAATTATAACAACATTTGGATTGAATTCGCCTCCTGATATTTATATGATCTGAAGCAATGGCGATTTCGTAAGCCTCAAAGAAGAGGTAAAGCAAGTTTTATTAATGTTGGGTACTTTTTTAAAAAATCATCCTGAGAAAAAAAAAATTGAAAAATTTTGCTCGATTTTATCGCCTTATACTTATTAACCATACTTATTACTCATATTCATAAGACATTAAAAAAGTAGTTCTACATTCTAATTTCAAACAATTTGAACAATTTTATATTAAAATTTTCTCACAATAGGCAGCTTATACACACATTCGTTCTCTATTATTCAATAGGTTAGACTATTCAATCGAGTTATTATACGAGTATTGATTTTATCTGAAGATAATAACTGACAGAGAAACTAGAAAGAGGCCGATGTATTCTTATTTTATTTATTTATTTTTATTGTTGCTGTGGCATGGTCGGTAGAATAACTAACTTCCACTTCGGGCGTTGGGTTCGATTTTAGGAGGAATAGGAGATTCTGATATCATGTGATATGTTTAACAGTTGTCCTAGGAGCTATTAATCACAGAACCAGAGAGATCCTTCACTGTATGCATTTTGGAAGATGAAATTTTATTTATTATCTGGACTGTATAAAAATAGAGTAGAAATAGAATTAATTAGTTTATTGGTTGTTTTGACTGCTATAACAAAAAGAGCCCAAATCCCTTTTTCTTCTTGATTACCGGCGGCAGGTGTGTGTGTGTGTGTGTGTGTGTGTGTGTGGGTGGGTGGGGGGTCATACTCCATTGCTTCATGCGTTACTCAGAATGTTTATCGGTTTGGGGTATGTATAATACGCGGTGAAAATAAAAGAAGGGTCAAATTATAAAGAGAAAGATATAAATATTATATATTTCAATGTTTGTGTGTTTTGATCAAGGAAGCACTAATCGATGTTAATGACACGTTGTTATACTTCATTTGTGTTAAATATCAGTCAAAATAATAATGATTTTGTTATCATCTTCATTTGTTTAAACATCAGTATATACAGTATGTGAATGTTTTAAGGAAACGAAAAGCATAAACTAGGAAATAACCATTTAAAACAGATGTCTGCGGAACACATGTTTGCACACAAGCAGAATTGGAGAAAGAGAAGTTCAATCGTAAGCTTTTAAAGAAAATGAAATAAATCAACTAATGATAAATCAGACAAGCAGTACAATAGCCTAAAGCATTCGCCTCCACAACAAGGAAGACGTGCCGTACTTAAAAAAAAAAAAAAGACAAACCAGTGCATCCAGATTGTAAGAATTACTAATAGAGGAACAGTGGAATATGTCACCACAAACCTATATACGTATTAAATTATGCATGTAAAATAATATAAATAATAATTTAATATTATTCTTAATCTACTTCAAATTAATAAAATATAGTGAAACTATTTACTATAAATTGGAATGCAAAATATTAAATAAAAAAATTGAATATTATAAAAAAAGTAATTATACATGTCTAAATGTTATAACAGATTTTTTCATTACGTTTTAAAATGTCATATTGTAAAAGAATATTGCATAACCTATTTCTAAAATTAATGATTAAATTATCAGGAGCTTTAGACTAGTGGGTTTTTATAAATATATTTATCAATCTAACTTGAGATAATATTCATTATTCCCGTCAATTAAATAAAAACTATCCGATATTTTGTTCCATTAAATGAAGATTATGAAATGCGAACAGGAGAATATTGTATTGGAATGAACCAATTTACAGATATGTAAATTTTCCTATACAGGGAAATACAATCTTATTTTTGGATGTTGTTATTATCATTATTATTATCATTATTATTATTATTATTATTATTAGTAGTAGTAGTAGTAGTAGTAGTAGTAGTATTAAATCATTTCCTTGATGTATACACATAAATCAGGTCTATCAGCCATAAAAACAATTATGTGAATGGTAAATAAGTGTTACATTGCACCCTAAAATTACAAGCTGTAGGCCAATAAATTAATTTTAAAAAACTCAGTCAGTTCCTGCTTAATTATAAGTTTATTTGAATAAATTGTATAGATTCACTTTTAGCACTTATAAGTAAAATATAATCAAAACTAAATTAACATGGTAGCGTTACTGGGAAATTTAGAATACCGGGAATTGATGCAAGGAACTTTACGACCACACCCTCAAACAAGTACACTGTTGGGTGCGGCTTCTTTTTCATTTGGCGTATTTGTGCAGGTAATTCACACAGTGACTGCTCATTTTATGACTGTGCTGAATGAATTAAACCTGATATATCATTTTCGCAAAACATATAAGTTTGTCTTTCTTAACTGAACAATATATTTTACCTATTGAAGAATAGGTTTTACATGTATAAAATGTTTCTAAAAATGAAAAAAATATTAGTACACAAAAGAGACGATTTTATCTTACATGAGTCCAAAAATGTATTTGCTGCTATATCAGACTCTCAAGAATCGTAAGGTTAGAAATTTGCTAGAATTTTGTTTCATCAATATGAGCCATAATCTCAAATAAGATGATCTCCTTCTCCCATCATATCGTTACGTTATAAAACTCTAAAAAAAATTGTAAAACTTTCGCATTTCCAAACCCATTTTATACAATGTTATTCGGTCTTTACAATTTGTATATATGAAGAACGTAACACTTTAATGTTGCCGTAAACTTTTGAAACACTCTATATACAACTTTTTATATGACAGACAAAAACTAACATAATTTAACAAAATATAGGATAGATAAGAAAAATAAGAAATCAAAATTTTATAAAACTTTTAATGGGCATAGATACGTAAATTGGGTCTCGGTTAATTTTCGAACTTAAGTGGTCGGTAAATCAGATCCCGATTTAGGTAAATTGCGTCATGGGTCTAGGTAGCATTCTCTAATTGTCTTACCTATGTTGATTATTAATTTTATAAGGTATTATTATATTGCAATTGAGACGGTTAGAAGCTAAGAATTTGCTGCATAATTACATTCTTGAAGCATAATTTTATTTAGTGGCAAAGGCATATAAGTGCATGCGTTAGCAGTAGATAAATGATTGTTACAACCACGGAAAATTCATTCGTTGGCATTGTAGTGCTCTATTGTGAGCACAAGTTAACTGAAACCGGAGTATTCATGCGATGTGACGGCGCAGCTGCGGTGCATACGAGAGTGAACAGAATACGGACGCAATGGTTCTGTGTGTTGTATACCTCATTTCCCAACCACTAAGGTACTTTCCCTGGTTATAACTTTGCATTTTCTTACACAACTTCAACTTTAAACCAGTTTTTCTCAATACTACAGAACTTGCACTTATAAATATTTTCTTCTAACCTCTCAATTATAATTATAATTTGTCACAAATAGAAATGCGTTAATATTTGAAGAAATAGATTTAATTGAATTATCAAATTAACTAATCAACTAAGTTTAGCTTTAATGACGTATTAAAAGATTTTCAATCCAAAGTTTACATTTATATAGAAGTTCATCAAAGTAGGCTAAAGGAAGAAAGAAAAAGGAACAGTTTATCGCTGAAAAAAATACACTGTTTACAAACGTGACAAATTAGTAAGATCTAATTTGTAAAATCGGCGAATTTTAAATTTTTACTATCAGGTTAAAGCAGTTTTAGGCCTAATTTTTTAACATCACAAATTTTTAGGGGTCGATTAAGCCAACATCACAGGGTAATCCTAATAGGCTGGGACCTCGTGTACCTATTTTGATCCGGGACACAATTTACCTATTACTATTTTTCGACCCGGGACCCAATTTACCGGCGCAGATTTTAATATTCTGCAAACTTATATTCCTGAGATAAATTACTATAATATGTTCATACAAAATAGAGTACTGAAACGAGTATTTTACAAACGATAATTATTTATAAGATACGGTATTACTTATCATGGTATCCAGAGCGAAGTGGGCTGGTTCCAGAAATTGAAATGTCAGAGAATGGGTGTTAAAATGCATATAAAGCTTATATTTTAGCTTTAATCATGTTTATGGATATTTTCATTAAAATATGAATAAAATAATCACAATAAAATTTAATTCTTTTTTGGCTTTCTTTTAAAAGTATCTCGTGAAATGATATGGCATTTAATGTGGTGAAATGACCGCTTATATCCTTCTTACTTGGAATACTTCAATTGTTTCTCTGCGGTACATTGGCCTCTCAGCTCGCTGGGGCTAAATCTGTCTGGGCGATCCCGAACCTGTGTTTATCTGCAATCCACTCCAGTTTTATTTTCTCTGCTGAGTGGTTAGTAGGCCTATGACACTTCTACAACAACGTACAATATGTAGCATTTCCTATGTTTATTTTTGTCATAAATTTATGTTTCCTTCTCCCATTCAACTTTTCACTGACTCAAAATGTTTCCTTCATATGAGGAAACTGTTAAATTGAAATAAATTCGACTTGTATTAGTAAATATGCTAAATTTAATACGAACTTAAGGGTATTTTAAATATTTTTATATCTAAAATAATAATAAAAATTAGATTTTTTAAGATAAACAGCGTAGAACCTACACATAAAAATAAAAATAAATACTTTGAAGCTTTCAAAGTATTTTAAACCTATTTTAACATGGTTTCTAAACACAATGCAGAATATTCACAAATTTTAATATTCGACTATATTTACATATATTTCTACAATAATTTCTAAATCAGATTTAAACTGCTGTGGGACTTCTAACAATAGGAGCGTGGTCTGAAGAAAAATATATTTTTTGCGCGATAGTGCGTTTTGTCGTACTTACAGCAATGTCCATGATCGAAAGTTCAGCTTCCTACATTCGGGGTTGCCAACCTAAATAACTATACTATAATAAAATAACTATACTGTAATATTACTTATTACAAAAAGCGTGTGGGAAGTAAAACCACTACCCTCTATGTATACTACGTACAATGTATGTACAAAAAATATCCAAAAGGTAGTGTTAATATACATTATACGAAACAAATCACTGCATTTTAAATGAACTAACTTTATTTGAAACATTATAAAACAATAAATACGTACTTGCCAACATTGTATCACTAATTGGTCTCATGGCTTCCTGTAGTTTCAACTAATAAACATTGCCCACACTGTTAACGTTAGTCAATTGTTTATAATGAACGCAAATATTTCCAACAAAGATGTTATTTACTATTATTTATTATTTTGAAAATACCATCGCGCAAAAAATAATGTACAAAGCACGTTTGTGAAGTGTTTTACAGAATCTCGCTCAGTTTTTAAACATTTTCCTCACTTCTGTAAAAACTACTTCCCAACCTCGCATCATAATCTGCTATTATGTGATCTCGATCTTAAAAACTGCCTTGTACTGGACCTAATTTGAAACCGTGATTTTCGAGTAATTCGGCGAATTAAGTTGCCAATCAACTAAGGATATAAACTATTTTATTTTAAGATATTTGAAATATCAAGACGATTCCAATATTTATTTGAAATTATAATTTAATTTATGTGACTAACCAAACACGGTCCTAACATCAAGTCTTCAAATTGTGATATAAAATTGGAGCTATTATACAGTAATTAAGCTTAGCCAGAAAAAATATTCCCAATATATTTTTTGAAGCTACAATTTTACAAGGCAATACATGGATTCCTGGGAAAGCTGTCTTAGACAATACTAATTGAGATCTGTAATTTGGAGGTGTAGATTTCAAAACTCAAGGCTAGCCAATGTTTTTCTTTCATGTTCTTCTTCAAATCAGGCTATATGTTATGTGCATTTTCATAAGATTGATCATTTCACCGTTAATTCTTAATTCGTAATTCATTAAAAAAATATTTGAAGTTGTTCAAGACTCAAAAAAAGCAAACAGAAATATAGAGCTTCTGAATAATGTATATACAGAATATTTTTTACAGTATATGATCAGCAATGTTTAAGTGTTTAATAAATTAAGCCATATTAGGAGAAATGAAAGAGATGCATAGAAGCTTCTTGTAGGAAAACCAGAAGGAAAACGCCCCAATTGGTAGACCAAGAATGAGATGGGAGAATAAAATTATCCACGATTTGAGGGAAGTAGATTATACAGGGAATGATTGGAAAACATTAGCTCAGGATAGGGATGTATGGAGAGCTTATATCCGCGCGGTCATGAACATACGGGTTAGATAGAGCCAGTAAGCTAGTTAGTTTAGTTAGTTATAAGAGGAGAAATGGTTCCAAATCAGCTCTACATCTTTCTGCAACCTGAAATAATACCTGCATCGTAGAACTAATTAAGAAGCGACGAATTACATGTCCCTGCCAAAAATGATACACTTGCACTATGACTGCCAGTCTAAGCTGCAATCTTCAAAACAATAAAAATAAAAGAAACATGTTTATACGGTTTGACAGCCGCCATCTCATGAACCATTAAAACAGTAGGATGATTTTGAAATTGGAACTATGCAATTTCAGATTCTGTAACATATTTATTAAAATAGAATGAATTTGAAGATGCCAATATAAATACAATATCAATATTAATTCTTAGCATATTCTTCTGAATACAGTGGGTTGTCACTGAGAAGTTAATGCGTCTTCATACGCTATTTCGCTCGGCTAAACTCCAGAACAAGGACAAATACTTAATCGAAAGGTGACCTTACTAATAACCTATGCCAGACAGAAGAGACAAATACAAAGTTAGGGAAAGTTATTGTTATCCCCTTTTTTTAATTTTGAGACAGATGTGTGTAAAACGTGAAGTAAAACTAAAAAAAATTATTGAGATATAATTGAAGGGCTTAGGGCAATAACATGACAGGCCACATTCTGTTAAGAAATGCCATTTATTATATTGATAGCAAATAATGTATTGAAATATCCATAAAATCATTTCAAAGTGATGAGTTAAATCATATAGACACACGCTGTATTAACAACAATACTGCCCAATCAGTATTTATAATTTTTTTGAAACATTAAAATCTTTGTATCTCATAAAGAACAATATGTGGCTTATCATGTTATTGTCCTAAGGCCTTCAATTGTAGCATATACTTTTTTAATTACATTTTCAGGTTGTCTTAAAATATTGTTAATCATTGTACAGTAAAACTTGTTTAATCCGGAACGTCAATAATACGGAAATCTGTCAAATGTGAATAAATATATTGGTCCCGGCAAATAATAGTAAATTTACGTGTATTTATTTTGTATAAAACGGAATCTGTTCA
Organism: Diploptera punctata; assembly: GCA_030220185.1. NCBI lineage: Eukaryota > Metazoa > Arthropoda > Insecta > Blattodea > Blaberidae > Diploptera > Diploptera punctata. Next base: position 38,779 of record JASPKZ010007754.1, on the reverse strand, counting down.
ACGCGGAAATGGAAGAATATTTCTACACAATTCAAGAGAAAAAAAAATAAGGCGGAAAGATAGATTAGTTTCCACTTCATTGAATTCCTGTTAGGCGAAATAACAATAAGTTATGATTCCTACCGCCGGGTGAAGTAGAGTTAATACTTGTATCTGAAAATTTCTTTCGGCCTCACTGCACAACCGTTTTCCGAAATACAGGTTCGTTTAACAAATATTTGTGTGAGACATCTGTCGTACAAATAACCAGTGCACTGTAAAATCTTAAATTAGTTTAAGATATGAGATCGATTGTGTACGTATCTTTCACAGGTAGAGTTCTGAATTTACGGAATAAATATGGCTAAATCGTACGTATCATTGTTATTAAACGAAAAAGTGTAAGTAATTGAAGATAAAGAAAAAACTCTCAGTACGCGAAATAATGACTAAATTCAAATGTGGAAAAACCCAAGTTTATGGGATTTTAAAACACAAAGAAAATAATAATGATGGATGGATGCAAGTAGTGTGGAAGTGTTTTACAAGATCACGAAAAAAAATCTCCAAATTCCCGGACCGATGCTCCAAAGTTCTAGCTGTTGCTAAATCCCTAGAGAATAACAATTTCAAGGCATCTTCAGGTTGGCTGTACAGTTTTAAACGACGACACAATGTAGTGTGGAATGAAATTTGCGGGGAATCAAAGGATATGGACGAAAGTGTAGTTAGTGAGCGGAAACCGAAACTGCATACTTTAATTTCAGGATACGCGCCTAAGAGACATTTATTTTGTTTTACGCTGACGAAACGGGACTGTTTTTTTTTTCGCGCGTTATCGTCGAAGTAGCTCATACGGCGTACATACTATACTTCACTTTCCAACGGCAGCGGAACTACAATTAATCCAAGGTACGTAAAAAGACATATACGGTACTCTATAATCTAAGATTGGTTAATATATATATATATATATCCACCGCTGTGGTCTCGAGGTAGCGTGCTGCCTTGTCACGCAGCGGGCCCGGGTTCGATCCTCGGCCGGGGCAGTTTTTCTGGGTGAGGTTTTTATCGGGATTTTTCCTCACCTGTAAGACAAATGTCAGGAAAAATTTAATGCCCAAACGGTCCCCGAATCATATGGCCATCATCAATACCATTATCATTAGCATCATTATCCTTCACCGGTGTGGAAAGCAACGGGAAGCTACCACACCTACACAATTCCCTAGTAAAGCTGCAAGAATAGCATGAAAATGCTATGATTGCAGTGAAGGACCTGCCTTCGGGCAGAATTACTATGGATGGATATATATATATATATAATGAGGAATGTTGTCTAATGTGGAAAAAAAAATGGTCCCATGCGATTCCGCTTTGAAGAAGTTTTACTGTATATCGTGTCCCTCCTTCTATTCCAGAGATACTCCCCTTCCTCTCTCTCTCTCTCTCTCTCTCTCTGTCTCTTTCTTTCCTTGGTTTATCCTTTCTCTTTGTAGGCACTTTTATGTGCTCTTTGTCACCCGAGACCTTGTAGAAACACGACCCGTCGAGAGAGGATTTTTAACTCTGAATTACATATGGCATATACAGTTTTTACCGCACAATAACAAAGAGGGTCTTCTCGGCTGAATGATCAATTCACCCTTTGAGACAACGCTAACGTTCAAGACAAGATACACCATTCGAATGAAAATGCTGAACAAGGCGAATTAGATACAGATGATTATGATACCCAGATGGTGTTCAAGGAATATTCTAAATTTTAAGTTTCCTGACATTTGTCTTACGAGTGGGGAAGAACGCGAAAAAAAAATCTGATCCAGAAAACTTGTATCAGCCGGGAATCAAACACGAGTCAGCAACGACTGAGGCAACAACGTTACCACCAGATCACAGCAATAGACCTACATGTTATTTATCATAAGTAATGCCGCGAGTGATTTCCAATTTATCTAGAAAATTTGGAAATCAAGAGTGGAATTTGTTAGGACTATTTAACGAATAAAATTAAGCTCTTTACTAAAAAATAATTATTTTAATATAGTTACCGGTGTTTTAAAATATTTATATAGTTAATGTAAATGGCGATGTTTGAAAACAAATTGGAAATGTGAGGTTATGTATATTCACTGCAACTCGATCATATTATTTATTGCCCAATAGGATCGCAATATTGTAAGAATGCACTCTAGTGGAGAAATAATGAAACACATCTAACTATTATAATCAACGTTGTAGGTTAATCATTTATATTTTGAATAAACAACTCAGTAAAATCACTGAATCTATTCATTATTTGCTATATTCAATGTATTTGTTGGAGAAAAATAATGGTCTAACCTGTTCAGAATATTAAAAAGGGAGGAGCTTTCTTTACCACAAAAGCAGGAGCTGATAAAGAGAAATCGATAAAGAGCGAGGTGAAACACGACTGTCATTGGTGTAAAACAGAATTCATTGAAACGTGATTGGTCATTGACTACCATTTGCGACATGAGTTAAATAGTCATGGTTAAAATATTGTTGATATGAACTTCATTTAACATACTGTTCTCAAAATGCATTTGTGTGGGTAAATGTGTGTATCTTCTGCGTGTCTGATTCAAGTATTCATATATATTATCTAATTTTGATTACATTTTATCTATCTAGATGTTCATTGTACCACAGTATAATGCACAGCTAGTTCTAATTTAAAGATAGCTTAAGTGGTGTAGTTAATTATAATTAATCAAAACAAAATTAATTTGTAATCATGATGAAATTCGTGTGAAGAAGGTACGAAGTACTGAAACAGCTGTAACGAATTTGTATTTTAATAAATATGGAAATCATATAAAACGTTAACAGTTTTATTTCTATTTAATCATCATCATCATCATCATCATCTGCATTCATGGATTAGGTCTGTTGACCCGTTCCGACTTCAGTCCAACTCTTTCTTGGTCTGCCTACATCTCGGGTGCCTTTAGGTTTGTATTTTGTTATTTGTTTTGGATATCTATCTTCATTCACTCTGTCTATGTGTTGCTTCCATTTTTGTCTATATGTATCTATTTTATCAGTTATTGCAAATATTTCAAGTTCCTGTCTTATTTCTGTGTTCTTGATTCTGTCTTCCTTAGTGCACCCTTTAACAGATCTCAAAAATTTCACATTTAATCAACATATTAAATATAATTGACCAGATCACTTAAACCCATCTTCATGTAATTATTTAAAGTCAAATATAAGAGATGAATGAGGTCAATCCCCAATTTGGACTTTACATAATACCCAACGAAACTGCATATATTATAATTTGGCGTGTTTGTCAACAACATACTTACGAAAGTATACAAACATTATTCCCTCATTCCTTCAGTACAAAGCACTGCAAGGTAGTTAATTCAGTTTTTGAATTAAAAGTTGTAAAGTGAGCTCTGCATTTATATTTTTCCATACAAACTTTCCGTATTTGAAAAGTTATAAAAAGTTTGAAGTTTGAAGGCTGCCATGTAAAAGTCTATCATCAGGCTGCACTAATTTAATTTCACGCAACCAACTTATATTAAATTTCACATTATATGGTGAATTTCATAAAGTCCAACTATTTTCCGCTATTCCTAGATACTGATTGGAATTATATAAAGAGTTTCTTCTTCTTCTTCTTCTTAAACTTAATTTGTAGGATTTTCATCCTGTTTATTTCCAAAATCACTCCTCGGAGGAAGACGTACTGGATGTACATTCACTGTCTATCCATCTCTTGGCAGGTCTTCCTCTTGTTCTTCTCCCGTCCATTGGTCTATCTTCTTTAGCTCTTTTTGCAAGCCGGTTTTCTTCCATTCTTTCTACATGACCCTTCCAATATTTTCGTCTATCTATAATAAATTTGGTTATGTCTTGAATATGGCAGTTGTCCCTAATTTCTGTGTTGTGTATTTTATCAAATAATGTTTTCCCCTGAATAGTTCTTAAGATTTTCATTTCGCATGTGCTATTATTTGTTTAGTTTTGTTGTATCAGCTCTAGTTTCTGCTCCATATACGATAACTGGTCGAACTATCATTTTGTATATGCGGGTTTTGCTTTCTATTGACATATGTTTGTTGCGCCAAATTAAATCTTTCATAGATCCTGATATTTATGCTGCTTTATCAGCTTGTTTCTTTACTTCTTTTATTAAAATTTTAGTGTTTGTTATTAATACACCTAAATAATTAAATTCTGACACTTGTTCTATGATTTTTCTTTCCACTTCTAATTTGCATATTACTGGTTCTTTTGATATTGTTAAGCATTTTGTCTTATTCGTGTTAATTTCCATATTGTATTTTTTGGCATTTATATTAAATTCATGTAAAGATCTTTGTAAATTATCTTCAGATTCTGAAAGGAGAACGACATCATCTGCATAACATATTAAGTGAAATCTACTGTTTCCCATTTTATAACCCAAACGTGGTGGTATGTTTTCAATAATTTTATCCATTATAATATTAAATAAGAATGGACTTAACGAGTCACCTTGCCTGATGCCCTTTGTGAGCGTTATTTCTTCAGTTTGCTGTTCTTTTACTTTGATTACTGCTTTGCAGTGTGTATTAATTGATATTATTGCTCTAATCAGTTCATTAGGAATTTCATTCTCTCTCAAGATATGTACAACATCTTCAAGCTGTACTCTATCAAAAGCTTTCTTCATATCTATGAAACATAAGAATACTGGTTTATTGAATTCCCATGATTTTTCCACAATTTGTCTATGTAAATTGCATCTAATGTGGATCTATTTTTCCGAAATCCTTGTTGTTGTTCTTTAATATGGATTAATGCGTTTAATTTATTGTTTAATATTTTTGTGAATAATTTTAGAGAACTATTAAGTAATTTAATTCCACGATAATTTTCTGGTTTAGTTTTATCATCCTTTTTAAATATTGGGATAGTTATACTCGATTTCCATTCTAGTGGGGTGGTACCGCTTATTATGATATTTTGGAATAGCTTCTGTAGTTCATTTATCAGTTGTATTCCTCCATATTTCAACATTTAATTTGTTATCGTATCAGGACCTGCAGCCTTTCGATGTTTCAATCTCTGTACTGTGTCGGTTACTTCATCTATTGTTATTTCAATTAATTCATCTTGATTTTGATATTCATAAACATCTTGATTGTTTTCCTGATTATTTTCTTCTTGTTTATATAGTTCCTGGAAATAATTATTCCATTCTTGCATTGTCAATTTGTTTGTTTGTATGCTATCCCTAATTTCCATTTTATTTCTTCTTAATGTTCTCCATATTTTTCGTTGGCCTCCATATAGATCATATTCCATATCTTTGGAATATTTTTCCCAATAATCTTGCTTAATGTTTCTAATTTTAGCATTTGCTATATTGCGTTCTGTTGTGTATGTTTTCCAAGATTCGGGGGATTTATTTTTCAAAAATTGTAAATATGATTCATTTTCTTTTTGGCTATTTCCTTAATTTCAGGTACAAACCATGGAGTATTCTTCTTATTGCTGTTTACATTTTACTTGTCTTAGTCCTATTACTTCCTTAGCTGCATTTAATATACTGTCTTTTATTTGTTGTTATTGTTGATCTACACTATTTTGTGTATCCGTTTGAACTTGTTGCAATTTTTCCTTTAATCTTTGCTGGTATAGTCGTCTTGTGCTTTCATTTATAAATGATTCAATATTAAATTTTGTTATATACATTGACTTTCGTTTCTTTATGTTTGGCAATCGTATTCTTATTTTGCACAAAACTAGTTTGTGGTCACTTCCTATATCAGCGGAATTAAGTGTCCTGACATCAATTATCTGATCAAAATTAATTTTTTCTGTTTGTTAAAATATAGTCAATTACTGACTCCTGTGATCAACTATTATGGAAGGTATATTTATATTTCATTGGATGATCAAAAAATGTATTATTAATTCTTAAAGCATTCATTGCAGCAAATGTAATGAGCATATCTCCATTTTCATTTCTGACATCTTCATTAAACCTTTGTGTAATGCCTGGTAAACAGTTTTTCCCTATTATTCCATTAAAGTCTCCGAATATAATATTTTTTTCTCTATTGTTTATTTTTTATACAATATTTTGAAGAGTTTCATAGAATGCTTCTCTTTGTTGCAAAGGTTTAGATATATCAGGTGCGTATATACTTATAAAATGTACAATATTATTTTGTAACTTCACTTTTACATGTAAAATTTCTATCATTTATATAATCAACATCTTCTATACTTGCTTCATACATTTGGTGTAGCAACATGCTTACTCCAGATTGTGCTCTATTTTCTTTCGGTAGGCCACTGTATATAAATATATAATCATCAATTTTTGTCATACCTTTTCCTTTCTTTTTTGTTTCTTGTATTATTTCTTCTTTCCTTTTAAACCAAGACATAACATTCCAAGTAGCAATTCTTAATATGTTTTTATTTTTCCAAATCGTAGACCTTTTCCTAGCGTTTGTCGTATTTTGTTTCCGTCTTTGATCCGAGGCTTGATCCTTGGGACTGCGAGCAATGTATAAGATACACCTTGAAGTGGGTTGCTAGCCCGTTTTCATGGCGGGTTTATTATTCGGGGTTTCCTCCCTAGGCTGATCGCCTTCACCCAGCTCCAGAGCTCAGCCTGCCCCGTTTTCTTTCGGAGTTGTCTCTCCTAGATGGGTTGTCTTGCAGGACTAACGAACCCCATCCGCCCGTTTGTCAATCTACAAGGCAGTAGATGTAGAGTTGCCTCTTCCGTCAGGTACACCGTACCAAAGGACTCCTTCTCCGCTGTATCTGCCGTTGAGGTCTTCACCGTAACCCTGGCAAGGGGCCCTCACAAGGTACTATCAGCTGGGCAAGCTGAACCAAGGTTTTTTACGAGGTGTTACTCCTCCCCCTCACCCTTTTTCAACCTGGCTTGGGACAGGCTATGGCGGAAGAGTTTAAGAATATTAATTAAATTTGATGGAAAAATAAAATGTAGCGTATTATGTACACGGTGGATAGTCTGACACCAACAGTAATTTATTAGCTGCAGTAAAGACAAGCCAAAATTAATCAGAATTCATAGTTTTGACAACAGCTGAACGTTTCACCAGCATTTAATATCAAGCATATGCACAAAATTCCATCTCTAAAATCATTATAAACAAAAAATAATACAAATTCTCATTTACTGTTAATTGGAATTTTTTTTCTTCTGCAATAAATATTAGCAATATCACTGTTTACAAACTCTCAAAGTAAAGCCGAAATATTAACATTAGATGAACTACATGGTATTAATAGGAAGCCAGATATACTAAGAACAGTTAAGTCTCGTAGACTGCGATGAGCAGGACATGTGGCACGAATGGAGAATGAAGAACGTGAATGGAAGCTTCTTGTAGGAAAACCAGGGGGAAAACGCCCAGTTGGTAGACCAAGAATGAGATGGGAGAATAACATTAATTATGATTTGAAGGAAGTAGATTATACAGGCAACGCTTAAAGTAAAAGCCGAAATATCAACATTAGATGAACTACATGGTCTTTATAGGAAGCCAGATATAATAAGAACAGTTAAGTCTCGTAGACTGCGATGGGCATGACATGTGGCACGAATGGGAATGAAAGACGTGTATGGAAGCTTCTTGTAGGAAAACCAGAGGGAAAAACCCAGTTGGTATACCAAGAGATGGGAGAATAGCATTAACTATGATTTGAGAGAAGTAGATTATACAGGGAATGGAAAACATTAGCTCAGGATAGAGATGTATGGAGAGCTTATGTCCGCGCGGCTATTAACCTCCGGGTTCGACAGTGTCAGTGAGTTAGTTTAATAACATACATTTACGAGGTAAACATTACTCTATGATCGCAAGTTTTTAATCCATCAATCGCTTAGCAGATTTTCCGGTGCTTTCAGTTTGCTATTAAAAAGGAAAAGTATAAACTTATAGGGCTTCTAGTTTTACTTTGCAGCTCAAGATCCTGCAGTAAAAGACAGAAGAAGATAGATTTACAAAGATGGTGTTTTTCGTTCAACTGTCAAACTATCTCTGGGCTAAAATGGTAACTGTAATGACTTGTAGAATGGAATGCGTTTCGCATCGTCAATAGCGACAAAAAGCATGTGGTGTCAGTTGCTTTAGGGAATGGCTACTGAAAGAAATAACCCCCTCTAAATAGTTGTGAGGACGAGAAGTACATGACTGTGAGCGGTAAAATAGGACCTAGTGCCCTAAAAAAAGTTGCACTAAAGAGGTCAGCAATACAAAATCACTAATTACACATACGAAATTAACAGGACAATAGTAAAAAAATTAATAACAATAAGAAAAATAAATACAATAAACACGATGTGTATGGTATATTATGTACAATTTGATAATATTTCCTAAAAGTCTATTTTTTTCTGTAGCTGCTAAACATGGATAAAAATGTTAAAAATCCGTTTTGGGTCAACTCATGACCATTAAAAGGCATTTGTTAGTCCTAAAAATGTCTATTTTAGATAAATGCTAATTTAAGCGCCTAAAACATTTTTTTAAATTTTAATTTATTATGTTTTACATATCTCGGCTCCGTGGCGCAACAGGTTAGACGCTCGCCTCTCACCGCTGGGGTCCCGAGATCGAGTCTCGGTCACTCCATGTGGGTTTCATGGTGGACGAAACGGAGCTTGGACAGGTTTTTTTTCTCGGGGTTTCTCCCGTTTTCCCTTGCCACAAATTTCATTCCACCATTTCTCCATACTCATCTCATCCATTTCGTTTAATTTAATTCATCCGCCCCTCTGATGGTGCGTCAGGAGTGTTCGGCAGACACCCTTGTCGTTCACAGACCTCTATAAATACAGGGGCTCTTTCTCACCTTATTCATCAACCCGGCCCTGAGTTGGACACGAGTTGAGGATATTTATTATTATCTACATATATCTCCTCATTAAAATGACAGGAAAGTATCTGCTTGGAAGGGAATGAATATCTGGATAGTTCAGTGGTAGAGCAACAACATGTAGGACTGAAGGTCTGGGGTTCAATTCCCGGTTCAGGTAGATATTTTTCTCCTTACCATAAGCACTTAACATATTCTATCTAAAAATAAATTAAGTGATTTGTGTTGCACATCATAGGCTAGCAGAGGACGTAAGATCAAAATGTCCTTGTGTAAATGCTGTGATAACAAGTGTGAAGAGGATGTTCTTAAAAACGCCATTACGCATCACAGAATGTGATATCAAGCTGATAGTCCTAAACTCCTTACATTTCTTCACATTACTTTTCTTCGGTATTCTTATTAACACTGTCTCAGTCAATTCTTCGGGCCCTTCAACTTATTTATATATTTTGTTGCATAAAAACAGAATTTCCGTCTTTCCTTCAACCATGCATTTAACCACTTCAATGGGGATTCCATCTACTTCTTTTGCTTTCCAATTTTTCATTTCCTTAATTGCTAGTTCAACTTCTTCGTTCAGAATTGAAAATCCTTTTTCATCTTCTGATACTCATTTTCTATATCCACGTTAGCCGGACGATTTCTTGTCTCATATAACTCTTCTACATATTTCTCCCACGTATTCAAAATTCCCTTTTTGTCTGTTATTTCTCCATTATTTTTGTTTTCAATCAACCACATAGTTTTCCTGCTTTTCTTTCCATAATCCAAGCATTTAACTTCCTGGTACATTAAATCATATTTTCCCTTCATCTCCAGATTCTCTAGTTCTTCACATTTCTGCTTCATCTATTCTTCCTTTGCCTCATTAGTTTCTCTCTTAAGTTCGTTGTTTAGTTTCCTGTGGTTTCTTTTGGCTTCTTCTGTATTACTATTTTTCAACTTTCTTCTTTCTTCCATGAATATAGAGTCAATTTTGGAAATGCTTGCATTACAAGAACTTTTGTCATCCGAACTTCTCTCAAAAATGTATATAATTTAACTGTTAATCTCCCAGTTATATTATATGGGTGCGAAAAATGGACTCTTACTTGAAGGGAGGAAATAATATTACTAGTAGCTGAGAATAAATTTCTTAGGAAAATTTTTGAACCAAAGAGAGACGGACAGACAGGTAAATGGAGAAGACTACATGCCAGTGAGCTACTTGATCTTGTGGGAAACCAGACAGTTAAGTGTCGTAGAGTATTATGGGCAATAGGTATGGCATGAATAGGGATTGAAAAAGGGGTATGGAAACTGTTTTAGGTAAACCAGAGGAAACGCATCCAGTAGGTAGACCAAGAATGAGATGGGAGAACGACATTAATCATGATTTGAGGGAGGTTTATTATACAGAGAGTGATTGGAAAACATTTGCTCCAGATGAGAGGTTATGTTCGCGAGGCCATGAATTTCTGGGTTTGATAGTGCCAATGAGTGAATGACACGCATGGCTGTTAGTACTATTCCAAAATGGTTAAGTTATTTATTCCTTGTCCCAATGTTTGTGTTCTATTGTAGAAATCAGGCTTTCACGGCTGGTAATCATAATATTAAAAGTTCCGGGCTATGTGGCCGTGGTCTATAACTGGTTTTCTTCCAGACGTTTCTCCCTCAACTGTGGAGGGCATCTTCTGTAGCGAACACTTCTAGATCTACGACAAGGGAACACCACCCAGAAGTACTCGCCACTGAAGATGCCCTCCGCAGTTGAGGGAGAAACGTCTGGAAGAAACACCTGTTATAGACCACGGCCACATAGCCCGGAATCTTTTAATATTATGTTTGTGTTTTATTTTAGAAAGTGTCTCTTGTGTAAGGCTGATCACGTAACATAAAGTCCGCTCTCTAAATTCGTGCGGTTCATAGATGATTATTTTTCAAAGGACTTTGACGTGTGAACGCCATAAGAGTGAAAAAACCGGGAAAAATTATATATATATATATATATATATATATATATACACTAAAGGTACTGTAATTGCATAATGGATCTTTACACTTTTCTTGAATGTCGATCAGAAATTTAAATGTCAACATTCCTTGCATAATTAACTATAAACACTTTAGTCTAGCGCAAGTCTACTAATCTAAATAAAATAATCTATGGGAAAATTAACAGATTTTCTGTTTTATCTCATAAGTAGGCGATTCGTTTACGTACGAATTTCAAAATGGTTTACTTAATATATAATGACGTAATGTACTCTTACAACTGTAACCAAAATACAGGTCTACAGTATAAAAATTATAAAAATGACAAACATAGGAAAGGAGTTTCTGAAAATAATTATTAATTTAGCTAATATTCATACGAACATTATATTTATCAAGCAGGAATATAAAAAAATCATTCTTAAATTGATATCTTATTAACTTTTATTATTTAAAACAAATGAATAACCATTATAGGCCTATAATTATTTTCTTTCCTGTTATTTATAATCGCTTTAAGTACAATCGTTATATCGTTTCTTTTCTGTAGGTTATGGTAATATCAACTTCAAGAAAAATCCTGTACCTCTGATGCTAACTCATTTCATTTGATGGGATTAAGTTGATCTGATTTTATTGTTATAACTAGCTGGTTCTCTAGTAGGAACCTCATTTGCTACGAATATGAATGAAGATAATTATGAGACCGATAATTTTTCCCGGGAAATTGTGACCTGGATTAAGTGGTATTTGCCTTATAATCGACTGAAAAATACTTAACCAAGAAAGCCAATTCGACCGGAAACGAAACTCTTACTCAGTGTGTGAGAGAAATTATGTTTCTTTAAACCATAGCGTGATAAATTTGTTTACCTCTTAGTTTTATATACGACAATAGTAAGTTATAGCATGAGATTTTCAATCAAAATACTTTATATTTAATAAATAAAAGTATCACAGTTTTATATGATTTTAATATATACTTATTTTATTCAATATTTTATTTCATTTTTTATCTAACGAATTGCTACAACATACTTTAATAGATCATCATCATCATCATAGTACATTCACGAATTTAGGCCATTTGTTGACCTGTTTCGGCCTCAAGAGAAACACCATCCAGAAGTCTTTTGAGTGGACGTCCTGGTCTTCTTCTTCCTGCAGGTTGAAATCTTAACATTTGTTTGGGTATTCTGTGATCTTCCATTCGATGAACATGTTGCACTTTAATAAATAGGCTAATTAAACATCTGACACTCTACATGCATTATCCTGGTACATTTAACAACACAAAAAAGTACGTCAAACATAACCAAACGTGTTATGAAACAAATCAGCCATTCAGGTTGATCAATTTCGTAATGTAAGATGAACAAGTGTTTCAATAGGATCTAGGTTAAAAAAACTCCAAGTGCGACAGGGTTAGAAGACTCTTGGTCTATCATCCGACTGCTGGCCTCACGTCCACATGTGTTAATCACAGATGTAGACGATCATAAGTCAGTGTAAGGGTGACATGTGGTCAGCATGTCGGGTCCCCCAGCCGTTATATCTGGTCTTCTTAATCTGGAGTCGCTACTTATTGTAGCTACCCAAATGCCTCACGATGCTGGGTGGGCACCGGCCCCATACTGGTCGAAATTTCATAAGAAAATCTCTTCCCCTATAGGAACTCGAACCAGCGCATGTCCCATACTCTGCGCCAAGGCATCTTGCCTTAACCACTCGGCTACGGCGCGGGACTGGAGTCTATGTTTAGCAGTTACAATTTGCAAACTAATTATGTATATGCAGCTTGATTGCTAAAATCAATATAAAACTTTAGCTGTGTTCATTATTTTTACTAATTTTCGACTATCTTGACCAATAAGAAACGGAAACCTCTGCTAAATGGGCATTAGATCAACAGTTACAGCTAAGAACTGATTGATCCTGTCTCAAGTTTTCTTATTTTTTAAAAGTGGATTTAACATTGTGAGTTTCGCTATCTGTCCAGTCGCAAAATACTAGGTGATGAGCTTCTTGTATTTGAGAATTTTTAATGGGAAAATCCTTTTTCGATATTCTTAAAAACACATATTTCTCTAATGAGACCAGCTGCTTTTAATTCCTTCGAATTTTCCTCGCCCGAAATATTTATCTATCTGTACCGAGATAGAACCAGCGATCTTTAAATTTTTTGGTGGATGCACTACCCGAAATCCCCAATGACATTGTCGTACATAATTAGGATAAATGCAATGGAAACAATATAAATATATTATGATAATATACAACACAGGTATAAAATGAGAACGTTAAGTTGAATGACACGATATAAAACATGCAACATGGAGAGCCAGGCAGTCTGCCTCGTGTCGCCAGTTGAATACTTAGAAAAATAGTGTCTACTAGTATAAACATTTGTAAGCTTATTTCCTTAAAGCTCTTCAATTTATCTCAAATATCTAATCAAATATCAGACCACGATTGTGGGTAATATGAAAATTCGCATACCCTAGAATCGTATTTACTGTTCAGAATTATATCACAACATTTCAACTTAAATATATTTAACTGGTGGTTATATAGCGGGCATGAAAGTAAAGTAGCTACAAGACAAAAACTGTTATTTCCTACTTTTATTACCTAAAATAGAAAATAAAATATAAAGTCAAAATGAAAGGCAAAATGATGGCACTACAGGTCTTAGGAAGCCCTTGGGATAGTGGAAGGCTCTCTCCCATATTTATAGAAAATCGTCACGAGATCTCAGTTTGAACGTCAGCTCTGCGTGACGGCCGCCAAATTAATATATCATAATAAAAGAAAATCCACGAATTTCTGTTTTACTTCCTAAATATACTAAATAAACATATTTTCTGTCATAGAATTGTAATAACGACAATTTTTAAATATTCGCATCTACAACGTCCCATTTCAAATATGGGCGTGTAAAAGGTAGACAATTTTTTTAGAGGTCCCTTATTTCAGAGTTGAGATTCGTTTACGTGCCATAAATGTACAACACAGGAATCATGGCTTTACTTATTTTCCTAAATAAGTCGAAGAATATATATTGATATTAATTAATAATTAAATGAATAATTGATGGTAAAGTGAATGGTAGTAATGAAATTTAAACCCAGCATTTTATTTGAAGACTAAAGAAAACCATGGAAAACTCAACCTGGTTGTGGCACATCTAGGCCCTTCCCCCACCCCTTGGGATACCTCGGTCATTATAACCATACTCCCAAGTCCTAGGTGCTTGTCCTCCCTATCCTATGTTCACGTCCACGTTCAAGTTCACGGTCCTTAAACCAACACCCCTTGGGAGAGGGTGTTGGAGTTGCAACTTCTGGGAATTGCTGAGCTTCGTAGTCGCCAGGTCGCTCATTCCTGACGACCCCACAGTTGGTCCACGGGCTCCATGAGCCTAGCCGGGAGGACTGCTGTCGCAGATCCACCGACCATTCCGCTGTTCTGCCTCCAGGGACGTGTCCTGCAGCCGTTGTGAGACCGGCTAGGGCTACAAGCCCAACAGTGTGAGACTTTTAGTGCATCCAGGTGCTCATCTCCTGGCGACCCCACAGTTTGTCGACAAGCCCGTAGGCTGAGCCAGGAACCAGTACAGTAGGTTGTGGCACAGTGGTTTTAACTCGGGACAATCTTAATATCAGTCTAATCGATACCGTCTGAGTCAAATCGTTCGGTACAGCTAGCATTTATACACGCCGATGTTTAATTTGGGATGCTAATAAATTTTCAGTATACGAGTTTAAGAGATAAATGTATATATATATATATATATATATATATATATATATATATATATATATATATATATATATATATATATATAGGCTAAACGTACAAAGTTAGAAATTCGGGTTCAAATCCGACTCAGGCATTTATTTTTCTTTTCATGTCATATATATATTCTTTCCACTTAATATTTTTTTTCATTTTAATAATTGATTAAAATTAATATATATTCATCATTAATCTCCATGCCATAATTATCAAGCTAATAGAATGAATTGCTGTTGATCTATCTGATAGTATATTTAGCAATATGTTCAATCAAATCTAAGCCAGTTATATTGGTTTGACTACAATGTTTTATGTCTAAATACTATTTATAGAACGCCGAGATTTAATAAATTATATAATGTAACAAAATAGGTGTTTCGAAACAGCAATGCGTCTAATTACGAGCTGCACAGTCTGGGTTCAATCCCGTGCACAGGAAAAGAAAACATTTCACTCATTAGCTCGGGACGCACTCAGTCTTATATGTGGTCAACAGAGCATACGGATAGCCACCCAACTCCATAATCGTGTATAGGGTATGAATGATACATTTTTGCGTTCACGCTCCCTGAACCCGCAGAGAGTGATGTGATGACACTGATGATGGAATAATTTTAAGAAAATGCCCAATTGGCTATGTAAAATTATAAAAATCTAGAGCTGCATATATGTACCTGATTTTTCTTGTATAGTTTTGAGTTATTATTAACTAACTCACTTGCTCTATCGAACCCGTAGGTTCATGGCCTCGCGGACATAAGCTCTCCATACAATCCTATCCTGGGCTAATGTTTTCCAATCATCCCCTGTATAATCTACTTCCCTCAAACCATAGTTAATATTATTCTCCCATCTCATTCTTGGTCTACCAAGTCGGTGTTTTCCCTCTGGTTTTCCTACCAGAAGCTTCCATGCATCTCTTTCATCTCCCATACGTACCACATGTCCTGCCCATTGCAGTCTACGAGACTTAACTGTTCTTATTATATCTGGCTTCCCATACATATCACGTAGCTCACTATTTTGTAGGTTTTTTCACCATTCACCTGTCTGGCCCAAAAAATTTCCTAAGAACTTTATTCTCAAATACTCGTAATCTCCTTTCCTCCCTTAAAGTAAGAGTCCATGTTTCACTTCCATATAATATAACTGGGAGAATAACTGTTTTATATATTTTCAGTTTAACTTTTTTAAAAGGAGTTGGGAAGACAACGGTTCATGTAATGCATAATAGCATCCATTTCCAGAATTGAGCCTTATGTTTGATTTCTTTGTGCATCTCATACCTATTATTTTTATTGAGTTATTATTAGTAAGATTATTTGAAATTGTAAATCGACGGTGGGCAATGAAAACCTCGTAACTCCATCAGGCACTGAAAACCTCATAACTCCAGTAGCTAGCACAGAAATATGTGATACATAACATGTTGAGAACACGAACTTCAAATTTATTAATAACTTGACTTGTATTCTGTAGTAAAATATGTGGGAACTATTGCTTATCAACTTTCATAATTATTTAAAACATTTTTTTATTTCTCCTGTAAAATTTACCAAAATGGAGTTACGAGGTTTTCATTGTCCACCATCGAAATATCTTCTGTCTTATAGAAACAAAATTAATAGCCTGAATGCATTATGCATAGGTGCTGTTTCATTAAAAAAATATGAAGAGCATATTTTCAGATACTCTTGGGAAAAATATCGTAAAATCATAATTATATAACTTGGTTTATATTTTATAGCAGAACAATTTGGACTGTGATTGCTATTAACAGTTTAACATAGAGATCATAATCGGTACATTTATGACTAGAGAAATTCTATTCTCATTAATATATAAGTAGGAGTAAGTAGAAAATTCTGGGCACAGAAATGCGCAGTTGATGAACCAGGTAAAGTGGAACAGAAAATGAACTTTCTGGAGAGCAATATGTTTTGGGATTTAGAAACTTAGAGCCCATTATGCTGACAGGTGTTGGTCTTTCGGTCAATGTCAGTCTCTAGACCGCAAATTCTCGCTTATATAAACACATCAAATTTTACTATTCGCAATGCCAGATTCATGCCAGGAGGTATTAAAAATAAAGAAACATATACGAATATACAGTTCCAAAATAGAGCAACGTGAGTAATAAATTATCCGCTTCAAACAGAAGGCATGCTGTTGGACATTTTCCACGGTGGACATAACATTCTGAACATGTTGGTTAGCGGAAGAAACAGTTGATTGGGAATGTTTCCTTGCACGTGCCCTCTTCAGCATGCGAAGAAGTTTTATAATGTACTTGAACGTAGCAACTAACTAGAAGTGAACATTTTTTTATTAGACTATTTAACATATGTCTCAAATGGGAGTTAATGATCAATCACGTTTCAATGAATTTTGTTTTACAACCAATGACAGTCGTGTTACACTCATTACTTGTCAAATTCTCTTTGCCACTTCCTGCTTTGTGACGATGAAAGATCCTTGTTTTTAATATTCTGAACAGGTCAGAGCATTATTTTGCAGTCAGTGACTCTAACACAAATACATTGAATATAGCAAATAATGAACAGATTCCTTCGAACTACACAGTTGATAATTATGTGTTCAATAAATGTGTTTTTAAATAATGATTTTACTGAGTTGTTTACTAAAAAATTAATTAATAACCTAAAATGTTGGTTATAATATACAGTTTGACGTGTTTCATTTTTTTTCTCCACTAGGGTGCATTCTTACAATATTGCGATCCTATTTGGCAATAAATAATATGATCAAGTTGCAGTGAATAAACAAATGAAACATAATCACACATTTCTCATTTGTTTTCAAACATCGCCGTTTACATTAGATGTATAAATATTTTAAAATAACTATATTTAAATAATGCTTTTTGAGTAAACAGCTTAATTTTATTCGTTAAATAGTCCTAACAAATGCCACTCTTGATTTCCAAATCCTCTAAATAAATAATAAATTCACTCCACACTTCGTGACTCGTGAATTTATCGATTATTTGGAAATCACTCGTGGCATTACTTATGACAATAATACTCTATTTTATAATGAAAGTTTCAGTCAATTGTTTATTTCAATAAAATAAATAATGAGAATTTACACTAACGGCTCAAGAGCTATGAGTATTAATATTGCTGAAATATTATTACATTTTCATTTGAATTGAGACAATCTATAATGATCCTTAATACGATATGACACAATACAAGTTTTATGATGAATTTATTGTGTCATTAAGATGTTAAAATTTATCATAAGTAATGCCACGAGTGATTTCCAAATTATCGTGAGTCGTGAATTTATCGATAATTTGGAAATCAAGAGTGGCATTTGTTAGGACTATTTAACGAATAAAATTAAGCTGTTTACTCACAAATCATTGTTTAACTATAGTTATTTTAAAATATTTATATATTTAATGTAAACGGCGATGTTTGAAAACAAATCAGAAATGTGAGGTTATGTTCATTCACTGCTGCTTGATCATATTATTTATTGCCAAATAGGATCGCAATATTGTAAGAATGCACTCTAGTGGAGAAATAATGAAACGCATCAAACTATTATAATCAACATTGTAGGTTAATCATTTATATTTTGAATAAACAACTCAATAAAATCACTGAATCTATTCATTATTTGTTATATGCAATGTATTTGTTGGAGAAAAATAATGGTCTAACCTGTTCAGAATATTAAAAAGGGAGGAGCTTTCTTTGTCACAAAAGCAGGAGCTGATAAAGAGAAATCGATAAAGAGCGAGGTGAAACACGACTGTCGTTGGTTGTAAAACAACATTCATTGAAACGTGATTGGTCATTGACTAGCATTTGTGGCATGAATTTAATTTTAAAAAGTTATAATTTCGAACTGCATATTTAGCACGATGTAACAATTTTTAATCCAAATTACTCGTATTTGTATGAATATATAACTTTTACGCTTGGAAGTTATGTTTTTAGTATAAAAAGTAAAACGAAACTTATCAATATGCACAGGCCTATGATAAAACTATTGTAGCTTCTGAATAACAACAATTCTTAGATTACAATTTTTAGTTTTGATCCCTATATAAAATACACAATATGATGCAAAATTAGCATGTTCTGACAATACCTATTCTAAATAACTGTTGTGATTAACTGAATGTGGAATTATCAACCAACTACAAGCCTAATGCTAATGACTATGGGAGTAGTCAACCTAAGGGTTTAGAGCTTACAACTTGGAAAATTTAATTACATAGTCAATAACTATCTAATTTAAAGACCGCTCAGATTTTTGTTACATGACTTCAAATGGTATAAAAAGACGAACACATTTTTTATATATTAGGGCTTATACGACAAGATATTTCTGAAATGAATAAGAATTATGATATTTATTCGTATAGAATCGTAATTGAATATTCAAAAATTACAGTATATAGTATTTTTGCCTAAAACAATAACTTTTACACATTAACAATTAGTGTTAATGTACTATGGGTCTAAATGAAAAAAACTGAAATAATTGAATAATGCTATAGTTTCGGGAATAATCATACAAAAATACCCGTGAATACGAAGTAAACATACAACATTTTATCCCTCGACTCAATATGTGATTTCTCAAGATACAGGAATTAGTCTACTATAATCCAGAGAAATAAGTTTAATCATTTAAGAATTATTGGATTTCATATATATATATATATATATATATATATATATTTCAAATGCCCCATGTTAACATTTCGATATTTTTGGTGTTCTCTCCTGGCATGGCGTACTTGTAACCCACTTCTGAGGTTGGGGTGCCTGGAAAGCGGGGTTACACTGTCTCAATGATATGAGAGTTGATAATGATAATGATGCGCCAGAAGAGGCCTTAAACTAAACTTAAGCTAATTAGGCGAATATGATATTACTAATGATGGCCTTAAGGTTCCTGACAGTTATCTTACAGGTGAGGAAAAACCCCGAAAAAACCTCACCCAGGAAATTTGTCCCGACCGAGGATCGAACCCGGGCCCACTGCGTAACAAGGCAGCACGCTACCTCGAGACCACATCGGTGGATTGGATTTCATAATATAAATCCTGTATTTGTCACAAAGATTCGTTATACATATTTTTAACACGCAAGAGCAGTTTATTGCTGTAAAAATTGATGTACAATAAATGAGAAAAACTTTTCTTTAATAAAATATCCCTGTCTGAGAGCTTACTAACATCAAAACTTGAAAGACAATTTCATAGTTTAAATGGCTTACATACGAATTACCTATTTTTTCATAATGTTAATTCAAAGTTGATACACAATATTATATTTTTATACTAAGATTTTTTAACATAAAAATAAATTTGAAGAGAAAAATATATTCCTAAATCGGGATTTGAACCCAATATCTCTGACTGTGTCACCAGTGTTTTAACTATTTAAGCTATTAGGCTTTTAATATTAAATTTATCACTTCTCACTTAATGACAAATCCCGATTTAGGCATACATTAATCTCTTCAAATTTAATTTGTCATTAAGTGAGAAGTGATAAATTTGATATTAAAATATCGAATAAAAAATAAAAGTCTATTATAAACAAAACGTTAATATACTTGATTGAAACCCTCAACTTCAATATGCTATACAAACTGTTTGTCGTATAACTACAAATCTGGATTATACAACAATTTTTCGTTTTTTTAAGTCAATTTTCCTAATCATATGTATATTTGGAGTAGAATAAAGAAAATCGATCGTCACAGGCTACAGAATTAATAAGCACTCAATATTCACGTCTACTCCTACATCCATTATAACGCCCTAGATAATGAGACTCTGACGTATAACTAAAGCAACAACCCTTGTTGTTAAGTCCAAGTCATTTAGTAATGAAAAATAAGCGAACTCTACTACAATAGTTTATAAAAGAAACAAAATAAACTGAAGGAAAATATATTTACTGCTACAGTTTCACAGAGTAATTAAAATGTATATAAAATGTATTAAAAGAAGAAATTCTATTAATTTTTCACGATAAAATAATTTGTTATATCTTACCTAACTGGCACGAGGTTAAGATGTCCGTTGGTTCACAGTAGCACACAGAAATAATGTTAGCAGCAAACTTAACGTTACTGTTAGCAAACACACAACACACACATGGCCTTTCTATGTTTCTATAAACATAATTTGCCAGAAATTCACTATTCCTTAATTGAAACTTTATTACTATCTATCTTCATATACATTTTAATATAGCTGATTTCATCACAGAAAAATAAATAAGGATTCATTTTTAGCAAAGGATTATAAATTAAAATTTAGTAAACTAACACAATAATTAACTTCATATTTACAAAATATAAACAATTCTGAAAACTACTAAACACTAAAGTATCACTAAATATTTCTGATTTATTAAGTAATTTTACTGAATCAAAATTTCCAGAACTGGAATATAAATATTAATATAGCAACAATTGGATTAATTTAAACATATTTATTTTAGAGACTTATATAGTATAATAGGATTTAATGTAGATAGGCCCATCTTTAAAAACTCATCAACAAATGTTTAAGTAAAAATTCTTTATAGGAAGTTAGATTCATAAAATGGTTTTAAAGGCTCAACAATTGTAGTAAAACACGAAAAAATCTGAAGATTTCTGTTTGTCGAAATGTTATACTATTTTACTTCTGTTGATTCATAACACACACAAAAAATGGTTATAGCAATATTTGATTTGAAGAATGTGTTTTAAATTGACAAGAACAATTCGCAGATTCGAAATATCCTGCCTATAGGAAAAATGGCAAATTTGCATTATGGAAACATATGTTCGGCAACTGACCACTTCATGCTGTCTGAGTTGTCTAAGTCTTCTACTATCTCCTGCTTCACTTTCATGAGCGCACTCGCTATACACTTCCGCGCGGAATCACACTTGGACCGATACTGAGAAACTAGGAGCAGACCCAGCCCTAGCACCGCCCATCCCAACAGCTGATTATACCCTCATCTCGAATTCATTACATGTGCCATTCTTCTCTTTTCGTCTACGCATAACATAGATATTTTATTGGTTGTGTTCTTAATATATATAATTTCCGAATCTTAATACACCTGATATTTATTCCATGGGGGGGGGGGTGAGAAAGGGGGGGTGAGAAATTGAAAGAAGAATACACGGATCAATAAGATATCAAAATAAAACATTAAACCGATGTATTAATAAAATTTACATATTTTTTTGGAATCATATGAAGTATATTATCAATACATTAAACTTCTCATTGTACGTAGATAGATATCGGTTGATACCTAACAGCCAATTTTATCGGTCCATCCAATCTCCTGGTTGTAGATATTTCTCCTTCATGTTTAAATATAAAATATGTTCCCTGACTCCAGGAGGTTTCAGGTCTTCCTCTGCCTCGTCTTCCCTCAGGTTTCCATTCCAAGACACATTTTGGTAGCCGATCCTCTTCCATTCGCTGGACATGTCCGTACCATCTTAATAGCTGAGTTTTAATATAATCTAAAGTAGTTCTTCAATCTTCATTTTCTCCCTTTATAACGCTGGACATGTCCGTACCATCTTAATAGCTGAGTTTTAATATAATCTAAAGTAGTTCTTCAATCTTCATTTTCTCCCTTTATAACTGAGTTTCTAATTTTTTCTCTTCTCGAAATTCTTGCTGCCCTTCGTATCATCTTAATAGCTGAGTTTTAATATAATCTAAAGTAGTTCTTCAATCTTCATTTTCTCCCTTTATAACTGAGTTTCTAATTTTTTCTCTTCTCGAAATTCTTGCTGTCCTTCGTATAAAATCCATTTCCATTGCCAGAAATTACTCATTTGTTTGTTAATGGCCAAAGTTCTACTCCATAAGTAATGATTCCTTTAAAAAGTTGTATCATTATCCTAACATAAACCTCATTTTGATTCTTTAAAATGTTTTATTAAGTAAATTATCCCAGTAAACGCAAAATATAAAAATGAGTAAAATATAATTCATTTCACATGTGACTTATACGACATTGCAAATTAAATTTTAATTTGAAATATCAATATCTCGCTTACTATGAAAAATTATGTAGCCATATGTTTAATAAAACTGTGTCATATAGTTGCACAAAAAGGCAAAGTACTGTACTCTCAGTGAAAGAAAGTCCTAGCGCGGGGATGGCGGTCTAGTGCGGAACGAGGGATGTTCAGTTTGCATGCAGGCGGATTCCTCGAATACCATTGGCGATTGTTGTACCGTTGTACTACACATAACAGATTATGTTTAGTTGGTACAGATTCCTGCTATTGAGCAAGGCTTAATGTTAATAAATTGCAATAGGAAGTAACATTATTATGGTTTATTGTGTTAATTTGACTATTACACTAAATGTTTGAGATCACGCTAGTTTTAAATGTTTTGTATGGTATATTAGTTTTTAATTATGCTTACAGTGCATTGCCAAACTATGTTTTCGGAGTGTACAATACAACCTAGGTGGCTCCGTGGCGCAAGCAGTTAGACGCTCGCCTCTCACCTATGGGGTCCCAAGATCGAGCCTCTGTCACTCCATGTGGGTTTCGTGATGGACGAAACGGAACTTGGACAGGTTTTTCTCGGGGTTTTCTCCTGCCACAATTTGATTCCACAATTTCTGCATACTCATCTCTTCCATTTCGTTTCATTTTCGTTCATATGCCCCTGTGATAGTGAATCAGGCGTGGTCGGCCGACATCCTTGTCATTCATAGATCTCTATATAAGGGGCTTTATCACATCTCATTCCTCGACTCGACACTGAGTTGGACACGAGTTGAGGATATTATTTATTATTGTTATTATTACAATACAACCTAGACTCGCATGGCGTTCGGTTCAGCCCCATTCCTTCTCTGGGCGTAGAGTATTGAAACTTCAAATTGTCTGTTCATTAAGAAATAGCCTACATGAACAATAGTGTAGCTTACACGATAAAAATGAAGTCACTCTGCAATATCAAAAGCTAAAATTCTACTTTTCTAGATGAATAATTAATATTTATAGGGTACTTGTACAATATTACAGTACTAAGTTAAACATTAGATAAAGAAAACTTCAATGCTGTCACACTGAAAAAAAATCAGGAATTCGTGATTTACACATTTTTTTCTTCATATAGAAATAAACGTTAAATAATACAACAGTAGAAAATCAAAACATAAATAAGTTACATATTTGTCACTAGAGCTTAAAGAATGAACAGATTAAATCTACTAAATACTGTTATTGTTTTTAACCTAAAATGATACCACTGTAATTTTACATATTTTTTTTATAAATGCACACGCGGATATCAGCCGGCGTTACAGCCGTAAGGCTGAGATGCTTTATTCGAAGCATCCCAAATCTAGTCAGGCCATTTTTTCTGGATAGTGATTTATAAACTGTTTGACATGTTTCACCCAATATAAGAAAAGGTAATACATTTCTTTACCATCTGATGATCAAACAATTATGTAATCTCAAGCTCCAGGAATTTGATAAGAAATTTTGTCACTATCATTAAATGCTCTGACGGTAATCTAATATCATCTGAGATCATTCTATCACTAGTTTCACACGTTTTTGTGATGGGTTCCTAGCAAGAATATTTGGTGTAATATCACTTGCCACTTTCTTGACAATTATAGTACGTTTTCTCGGAATCTGTGGAAGTGCTCGTTTTGCTTGTACTACAGCTTTTATAAAGTGCAAGAGGACGTATATAGGTTTGAGGGTAAAACAGATATTGAAGATGTGACCTGTTGAACTTGAAGCTTCTTCCAACTATACCTCCTGTGCTTATCTCAGCGTTTCTTTTTAAGCTCCTTTTTATTTTGTCTTCTGAGTTTAAATCTCATTCTGATTCCATTTATTTTTTAATATTTTCTGTCTTTCAGTTTCTCTATCTGTTTCCTTTTTCTTTCAACTGCATATTTTTAATCCCATGGAAACCCGAAAATAGATTAGGTTAAGGTAATATGGTGCAACAGGAATCTGAAAAAAAATGTTATGTTCACTTTAATATGTATTAAAATATGTATGTATCATTCTAGGTCTTCATTTTTCAAATAAATATTATGTATGTGTGTGTGTGTGTGTGTGTGTGTGTGTGTGTGTGTGTGTGTGTGTGTGTGTGTGTGTGTGTGTGTGTGTGTGTGTGTGTGTGTGTGTGTGTGTGTGTGTGTACGAGTATAATATGTAAACTGTGACTTACACGACATTAAGAACTCAAAATGAATTATAAAACATTGGCTACGAGGGTTTAAGTTTTTGTACAGCTCCTGTCTTCAAAAAAGAAAATGTTTAAAACCTAAACCAACATCGCATATCCGTTTATAAAAATATATACAGAATTTTGTGACTTACACAGAAATGGTATTATCGTCTCACTATGATGGTTGTCCATTTATATAAAAGCGGGTGCCGCGCGACAATGTTTGACAATGATTAACATGCGGAATTATTATAGTGGCGGTAGTCGGCATCTTCGTATTTAATTATATATAACAGCTGCGAGGAAACAAAGCGAGCAGCTGGACAACCATCATAGTGAGGTGATAATATAATTAACAGGTTTCATAGATTATACTAAATAATAATTACGGTATCTTATAGGCATTAATAACCATACTATTACTAGTCTTAATTGCAGTACTCCGGCTAAATAGTAATATAAAAATAAATAATATACTTACCTATTGATTTAGTGTAGGCTTTCAGAACTCTTCTGAACAGATGATGTTACGAAAATATGCTTCACTTCCTTGGTCTGTGCTGGTATCTATAGTATGTATTATCATCATCCATGCAAGTATTAGGCCGTGTGGCCTGTTACGGTCTCAAAGAGGAATTTTCCATCCAGCGCTTTCTTGGACGTCCCAGAGATCTTTTGCCTTGGGGGCAGTAGTATGCATTATGAAGAATTATACTACCGGTATTTTGTAATATCTTACATTTCAAAAATAAATGTTCAATTCACTGTAATTTTATCAAGTATGTTAATTCTTGGCCATTGGGTATATTTTCCCGTGAAACATATTTTCTAATTCATATTAGGATATAAAATTAGATAAGCATACAAATTCACATTTTCCTTAAAATATTATATATGACTGTATGTTATGAAAATATTTCGATAACGTTAGAGAAATATATCCTAGAATTATTTCATAATTTCAGATGTAAAGAAATATAATTTTAAAATGTATTCTTCTAAAACTAAGATTATGGCATTCCAGGGTAAATACCCAGCAAGAGCAAAAATTAATTATATTAGATGATTGTTTGGAACACGTCCAACGTTTTAATTATTTGGGTTGCGACGTTACTTATCATCATCATCATCAACAACAATCACGGATTAAGCCCATGTGGCTTGTTCCGGTCTCATAGATTCTCATTCAAAAGTTGGATCCATCTCTTCTTCGGTCTACCAATATTCCTGCGTCCTTTTGGTTTGTATTTAAGTATAATTTTGGGAATGCGATCATCTTCCATTCTTTAAACATGTTCTTTCCATTTTTTCTAGATTCTTTTATTCTATCTAAGAGTTTAAAGATATTTAGCTCATTTCTAATATCTTCACTTCTTCTCTTATCTAGAAGTTTGCAACCAGTCACACTTCTCAGAAATCTCATTTCAGCTGCTTCTATGATCTTCTCTTCTCTTTTTTAGTTAAAACCCAAAATTCACTACCATACAATAGTAAGAGGACTGCCACTACTTTATAAAATTTTAGTTTTGTTTCTTTTCTTGTGCTTTTAAATATCCTTTTGATTGTTCCTCATATATAATTAAATTTATTAAGTTTGTTAAATAGATCTTCATTTTTAAAATAGGAGATTTCATAACCCAGGTATTTAAAATGGTTCACTTGTTCAATGGGTTTCCCCCCAAGAATTATTTTAGCTCTTTCCGTATCTGACCCCTTAAAAGCTAGGATTTTCGTTATATTTCTGTATAATGTTATTTAACTGAAAGAGTGATTTCTATAGACCATCTTCTGAACTGATATTAGAACTTGGTCGTCTGTAAAAAGTAAGGTATCTAACATCTTATTTCTTATTTTGAAATGTGAGTCCAAATTTATCTGCCAATTATATATGATTACGTCAATATAAATATTAAAAAGGGAGGATGAAAGTGGACATCCCAGTCTTACATCTCTATTTATTGTTGCTGTTATATTGTTTTTACTTTTGCCTCCAGTTTCTATTGTTATTTTATTTTCTACATATAGACTTTTTATTGCAGTTATTAGGTGCTGAGGTACTCCTTTCTCTTTCATTATATTCCACAATTTATTTCTGTTAACTTTGCCAAATGCATTTTCAAGATATATAAATGCCATAAAAGTTGCTAGATTATATTCTCTATGTTTCTCAATTATTTGATTGATAGTGAAAATGCAATCTGAACAGGATCTGTCTTTCCTGAATCCATTCTGGGCTTCTAGAATAATACTTTCCATAATTACATTTAAACGATTTTTCAATATAGTTGCATACATTTTATAACAGGTACCCAAGATATTTATGCCTCTGTAATTTTCACAATCATGACGATCTCCTTTTTTACTTATAATTTGGATCTATATATAACAAATAAATCAAATATATATAATGATGTGTGGAACAATTAAAACAACACTGAAAACAACACGAATGGACACTAAAATGAAGTTTTATAAGTAATGGCAGTGCCGGCTTTAACATATGACAGCGACTCTTGGATAATAAGAACAAAGGAATATAGTCGTATTCAGACGTCAGAAATGAGATTTTTAGATCATTATTAGGACATACAAAATTAGATAAAATAATAAAATAAATAAATTAAAAATAAATTAAATATATTTGCAATAAATAAAAAATAGCTGAACATAGACACAAGTGGAAGGAGCATTTGGAAAGCAAGGACGATAGGAGAATACCGAAAATAATTCTGTTATATATACAAAGCGGAGGAGATCCTGGACGAACAAGACAGATAGAATGAGGCCGGAACAGACCATTTGGTCTAAACGATGAAATGGAGAAGAAGAAGAAGCTTAACATGCAATACTAGGATAGAAATCGTTCAAACATTAGAAAATGTAGTTCGCAGCGACCAGGCGGAACTTCCTGAGACAAGCAGCTTGTTAAGTGTCACTTTAACAAGACGAAGTGTTGAAATTACAAGGTTTGGGCTGACAAATAATTTACTGAGAAACAGGTGAAACTGTAACCTCATTAAGGGGGAGTGTGGAAAATGGGAGGAGATAATGCATTTAAAAAATCGCGGTAAATTGGACCAGTTATTTGGGACAATGCGGCATTTCTGTTTACTAAGACAATGGCATATATCTTATCCGCTTTTAGAGTGATCTTAACATAAACAAGTGCCAATTGTATCATTCCGCCATTCGCGCCACAATTACTGTCACATTGACAGGGAACACGTGTGAAGTATAAGGAATGTGATCGTTGAATGGGGTAGATTACAAGAAAGCTGATGAGATTTTTCACTGAACTTGCGAAATAAATTTAAAATAACTGTTTTTGACCACTAGTCAAATGTCTGCCAGACTTGTGTTTTAAAAATTTAGATGGTGACACAGCAACAGAAGACTCGACAATTTCAGCCATTTTTTTGTATCAGAATCGACTGAAGCACGACTCAAATGCATCACCCATAAGTAACTAAGTAACAACTATTTTAAGTTGTAATTATTGATTAAGCATTTTTTTAGAATTTTTTGTTTTGAATATTATTTTCATTCGCGAAGAATAAGTATATTCAGAGGACATATTTTTATTTTAATGAAGGGAACTATTTTTTCGCGTACTTACTGCTCCTACATCGAAAGTCGGTGTCCATAACCAATGAAAATCGAGCAGGTCACATGGTTTTGTTTTGATGAGGATCACTTTAAGAGCGGATAGCCTTTAGGTAACAAATTGAATCATGAACTACACAGTTTAAAATTGTCTTCTTTTTATCGTATTCTGAGGAGATATTTTGGGTGCATAAAACAAACAGATAGACAAACAGCCAGGAAAAATTATTATGAAACCTAAATCACATAATCAAAGCACGATCTGCGATATTTTAATAAAAATCATTAAAATGTCTTAACGAGTTATTAAAATACCGATTGTAGATCATTAACGGCGGTAAAGTTTTAATAAAATGGCAATTGAAATAAAATTTTTCCATGGAAATCATCAATTCCAATTTAATATTTACCGTGATCGCCCATGGCTTCGGAAAGTTCGCGAATTAAAATCTGGTCGGGATTGATTGATTTTTTTTTTCAGAGCGTAAAAATCCTAAGTAAGGCTTCCTTCGGAAAAGAAGTACAACTATGGTTCCGTGTTCTAGATTTACGGCATGTAAATATCTTCAACCCTGATAAGAGGCCTCTAAGTAAAATTTGTCTGTACTTTCACTCCTAACTTTGAATTACCAAGCTAATCATTTGAGGTGTTGAAGAACGCCTTTAAATAAAACAACTATTTCTACTATAGGGCCCACTACTACTATAATTACTGTCTTGTAAATTAAGAGTGAATAACAAATAAAATAGAATTTCCTCAGCTTAATCTTGATCCCTAAAAAGTAAACATCTTATTCAAGTCAGGGGTAATAATCTCATTAATATAATTATATTGTGGACTAAAAATATACTCTACAAACGCCAAACACACTATTTAATAGTTTTATTTAATATCAGATATAATAATAATAAGTTAAATAAATAACATTTATTTTCATATCTGAACCACAAAAATAGAGATTTTAAAATGGCTAAGTGTAGTAATCATAGCTTTTGGCTAGTTTGGTAGAAGATTTCAGATATTGAATGTCGATCAACTAATTTAAACATATATTATTATGCCATATTTTTAATTGGGGAAAATGGCGGTAGAGTTTTAAGAAGCGAATTCAGTTATTAGGTTATTCCATTCTATTAACGCAGTTTAACCTCTCACCTTATAGTTATTTTTACGTATCACATGTCACCCGGGCCTTAAAATGACACGACCTGTCGGGACAGGGATTTAACTACATATCACACATGATTTTTTGACCACACAAGGATACGGAGGCCCTCCCCGAATGAGTAATCAGTTGAATTTCATGGCCACTTCTAAGACAACACAACATTAAGACGAAATACACCATTCATACACACATTCATACTAAACATGGCGAATATGATAATGATGGCCAGATGATGTTCGGGAACCGCCCGTTTAGACCTTAAAGTTTCCTGACATTTGTCTTACAGGTGAGGTAAAAACCAGAAAGAAAACCTCACCCAGGAAACTTGTCCCGACCAGGATCGAACCTGGGTTCGCGGCATAGGAGGAGGCAACGCCACCCCGAGATCACAGCGGTGGACTAACAGGTTATAAAATTACTAAATATAATAAAGAAACCAGATAATTGGGGAAAAATGTCTATATGCTCATTAGGTACTAAAACTATACTTCAGATTCAAGTTATGCAGAATATAATAAAAATATCGGATTTATTTGCAGGTATAATGATAGATTGATAATTATAGGTTGATTAATGTATTTGAGATCGTACGATTCCTAATGGTCAATTTTGTCGGTCAATCCAATCTCCTGGTTGTAGATGTTTCTCCTTCACGTATAAATATATTCCCTGACTCCAGGAGGTTTTAGGTCTTCCTCTACCTCGTCTTCCATCAGGTTTCTATTCCAAAACATCCTCTTCTAGTCGCTGGACATATCCGTACCACCTTAATTGCTGAGTTTTAATATAATCTAAAATAGTGTAGGTTTTAATTAACATAATAGTAATACGAGGGTCATTAGATAAGTTTTGAGACACGGCAGTATGGCGACAGGAATGCAATAAACTAATATACCATTTGAAAGACCAACTCTCGAACGTCAAAACCATAGCACATAGAAACTATTTATTTCAGTTCTCTCTGAGCAGCACCCTTGTGAAGTAGTCTGTGCGTGTGAAATCAAACGTGTCCTATGGAGCTTGAGAGGGAATATTTTCTTTCTATGATTTTTAGTGCGGTTCAAATGAGTCGTAAATACTTGAGCAACTCACACAAACATTTGGGGACCTTGCTCCTTCGCGGATTTCCTGAATTTAAGAGGGAGAGAACATACCTTAAAGATGAAGGGAGAAGTGGGAGGCCAACAACAGTGGTGACAGAAGGAAAGTCCCAGTGGAGACTCTGATTAAGGAAGATCCACGACTGACATATAAGGACATCGAGGGGGCCCTAGGGATTAGTTCGCCAAGTGTT
This sequence comes from Diploptera punctata, assembly GCA_030220185.1. Taxonomy (NCBI): domain Eukaryota; kingdom Metazoa; phylum Arthropoda; class Insecta; order Blattodea; family Blaberidae; genus Diploptera; species Diploptera punctata. The sequence continues at coordinate 7,836 of JASPKZ010007754.1, read as the reverse complement.
TCCACCATCCTGCACCAATACTTAAGGGTGAGGAAAATGTCTTCTTGATGGGTGCCACACGACTTGTCAGAAAGGCATAACACACTAGGGTGGAATTGTGCAGATAAATGCTGGCGAGATTCAACAACAGGGACTCCCGCCGGGTGTCAGACATAGTAACAAGTGACGAAACTTGGATGTACCAGTATGACCATGAAACAAAGCTCCAATCATAGGTGTGGGTCTTCCCAGATGAGCAGCCTCCGACCAAAGTCAAACGACTTAAGAGTGTGGGGAAGAAAATGATGGCCACTTTCTTCTCAACAAGTGGACATCAAGCTACAGTTGTGCTAGAGGATAAGAGGACAGTTACTACTAAATGGTATACAGATGTCTGTCTCCCCAAAGTCTTCTCAAAGATCCAGGAGAAGCGGCCAAAGACTGGACTGCGGGGAATTCTGCTCCACCGTGACAATGCTTCTTTGCACACAGCCAATGCAACAATTAGGTTTCTAGAAAAGACGCCGGTGAAATTAATGTCTCATTAAGCCTGCAGTCTGGACCTAACCCCGTGCGATAATTTCCTGTTTCTGTCGTGAAGAATTGCATGCGCGGACACCAATTTCCCAGCCCAGATGTTGCTGTTGGAGGAGCTTAGTGCAATGTCTGAGATCGAGTGGCGTGGCTGCTTCCAGAAGTGGTTCCATAGGATGCAACGGTGTATGTAATGTGCCGAAGAGTTGTTGGAAAATATGTGATAGGTATGGAAACTCTATCATGGCCCATTTTTGCACATCTCAAAACTTATCAAGTGACCTACGTATCAATTCAAAAGCTATATATGCAAAGTCTAGCAAATACATTGATCCGGTACACTAACCTATTAACTCACTAAACTAATTCACTGACACTATCGAACCCATAGATTCATGACCGCATGGAGACAAGCTCTCCACACATCCCTATCCTGAGCTAATGTTTTACAATCATCTCCTGTATAATTTACTTCCCTCAAATCAAGGTTAATGTTATTCTCCCACCTCATTCTTGGTCTACCAACTGGGCGTTTTCACTCTGGTTTTCCTACAATAAGCTCCCATTCCCCATTCGTGCCTAATAACTATCACTAATCAAATAATACAAAAAAAAAGCTTGTTCTAAAATCAGATAATAAAAAAAACGCTTGTTCTACGTAACGACATATGCTTATTAATCAACGTTTGTTGAGGTAAAGCTAAAGTCCAGCCGCTGGATCTCCAGTTCTGACGTTTACGTTGTACGAGGTATAAAATTAGAAACTCGTCCTCTACTGCCAATAAGGGAATAGTTGTAGTGAGAGTGGACGTCTGCCACAACCAATCACTTCTCTTGACACCGTTATAGCGCACTAGTAAGGTTTTAAATTGCTGAGATGTTGTCAGCTGTATTTCTGCTAACCGCATACATAAAGCGGCCCCTCCCACTAAATATCCATATCGGCAACAATGTCGTGAAAACGTCAGAGCCGGAGACTCAGTGACTGGACTAACTTATAGTGCATGCTTTTACCACACATTACCATACAGGAATGCCGCTTGGTTAACTACCATCAAAATTTATGTGCAGATAATAATGGCCGAAAGGAGTGTGACGAGGAGAGGAATAGGCGTACTTAATTTATAATGTTCTCCATTGCATGAAACAGTAATTTAATGAATTGTATATGCAATAATTGATTGGGTTAGGTTTATACTGTAGATGGCTAATGTTACTTTCGCCTTTGGAAGGTAAAAAACTTCCTCCATGGCGCGGCAGACCTAGAAGACCTTTCGCCTACCAGCCAGGTGCTAGCCTCACATCCGCATGTGTTAATCACATAGGTAGACGATCATCCATGTCGGGTGCTGGCCTCACATCCGCATGTGTTAATCACATAGGTAGACGATAATCCAACCACGTAAAATATACGGCAAACTACCTGATAGTATATCCATCCATAGTAATTCTGCCCGAGGGAAGGTTTTTCACTGCAATCATAGCATTTTCATGCTATGCTTGCAGCTTTACTAGGGAATTGTAGGTGTGGTAGCTTCCCCTTTTCTTTTCACGCCGGTGAAGGATGATGATGATGATGATGATGATAATGGCCATATGATTTCGGGGACCGTTTGGGCCTTAAAGTTTTCCTGACATTTGTTTTACAGGTGAGGAAAAACCCCGATAAAAACCTCATCCAGAAAAACTGCCCCGACCGGGGATCGAACCCGGGCCCGCTGCGTGACAAGGCAGCTCGCTATCTCTAGAGCACAGCGGTGGACTTGATAGCATATAAAATAACAAATACAGCTGGCTCAATGACAGAAGATTCCAGAATATTGCCTGGAGAAGAATGCTACTTCATAAGGAAGAGGAAGATGAAGATAGAAAAATATTCGGACAATAGCTGCAATGCCTTGAAGATGACAATGTCGATGATCCCTTCACAGTGTATTGCAATCTAAGACATTACTGTTAAGAAATTTAATACCGAAAACTCAACAACAGTCAATAAATTTGCCACGTAAATTTAATTGGTCTTGCTAATATCATTATTGTTTTGTCTTCAACTTACCATGAGCAGATGATATGTTCAGATAAGTAAGCTTCTTCTATCCTACGTTCACGTATGTATCTTCATCACTCGTAACTCTGAAATTTTGAAAAGATAAAAAGAATAGTATTAAACTTTCTATTGCCCATATTATACAATTTAAATATAAACGAAACTACAAAACCAATAGTTCTTGGTAAGATATTAAAACTCTTGTTGGTATAAAAATAGACTACGACAATTTGTCTATAATTCTGTAGTTGGTCCAATTAACATGAATGGTGGGAGCCTTGAACTCTTACTACCCCAAGGGCTTTCTAGAGTCTGTAATGGAATTACTTTATCTAATTTCTGGATTATTATATTAATCCACTAAGTAAATATGTAGCGAAGGAAATGCATTAATAGTATATTACAATGCGAGGTTGGGAAGTGATTTTTACAGAAGCGAGGAAAATTTTTAAAAACCTCGCTGTCGCTCGGTTTTTAATTTCCAACATTCTGTAAAACACTTCACAAAGTGCGTTGTACATTATTTCTTGCGCGATGGTGTTTTCAAAATAATAAATAAAAGTAAAATAATAGCATATTTATTGGAAATATTTGCGTTCACTATAAACAACTGACTAACGTTAACACTGTGGAAAACGTTTAATAGTTGAAACTACAGCAGGCCGTGACACCAATCAATCATAAAATGGCTGCAAGTACGTACTTATTGTTTTATATTGTTTCAAATAAAGTTCAGTTCATTTAATATGCAGTGATTTGTTTCGTATAATGCATATTAACTTTTTGTATATTTTTTGTATATACAATGTACATAGAATATATAGAGGGCAGTGGTTTTACTTCCCACACGCATGTTTGTAATATGTAATATTACAGTATAGTGATTTTATTACAGTATAGTTATTTAGGTTGGCAACCCCGAAATGTAGGAAGTTGAACTTTCAATCATGGTCGCCATTGCTGTAAGTACGACAAAACGCACTATCGCGCAAAAAAAAAAACTTGTATGGACTATTAGTAGGCCTATATTATATAACTAGTTATAAAACGGGAGTCGTATTAAGTAGTGTATTTAAATGATGATAATGATTAATAATAATAATAATAATAATAATAATAATAATAATAATAATAATAAACTAAATTCTATAACATTATGGTGGCTCTCGATCTATCTAGGGAAAAATGTGGGCTATTCTATGCCAGGTTTCCACCTGTGAATGTTCTAACAGAGTACAAATGACTGCAAGCGTCATGTTAGCAAACATCATAATACTAATTTCAGATATCAGATTACGTTTTATATACTGTATATTTTTTATTCAGTAATTACTAGGTCTTTGTATCAAAAAATATTATAGGCCTAATCTCATTTAATTTCGTTAGGTGAGAAAATGGGAAAGTTAGTGTACACCAGATTACTTTACATTTTATTGGAAAAACTGGGGCCCCATAAGGATAAGTTGGCTATTCTGTTTGAACAATGATTAATGCATGTTTTCCATTGTAAATATGTGATTTTAGGTTAAGATTATCTCAACTTCTCATTACATTTTAAGGCTTTTTTTTTTTTGCATTTTCCTCAGGTACTTATTTTTTCGCATATTGCAACTATATTTTTTGTGTTTCTCCATTTTTTATTTGAATGCAAGTAGGTAAAAACGTGCATAGAATCCCCAAAAATTGTGGCCCTCTATCTCTCTAGGGGATATAATTGGCCCGTGACTGCAAAAGAGTTGGACCACACTGATGTAGAGAGTATTTTTGTATACAAGCCTAAAATTATTACAAAAAAATTAACGTATTACATTTTTTATTTATTGTTTTATTTATTTCACTTTGATCATAATCATCATCAACATCAACAAGGATTAAGCCCAATGGCCTGTTCCGATCTCATTATAGGTCGAATTGGTCCTTCCATCTCTTCAATGGTTTTCCCAACATCCTTCTCCCTTTTGGTTTATAATTATACATTCTTCTTGGTATGCGATGTTCATTCATTCGTAATACGTGCTGAAGATAAGCATTTTGATAATATTTTATTCTTTCACAGAGATTAAATATATTAAGTTCTGTTCTTATATCTTCGTTTTTCTTATTATCGGTCCTTTAGCATCCTGCTATTGCTCTCAACATCTTCATTTCAGCAGCCTCTATTTGTTTACTATTTGCCTTTGTTGATGTCCAGGTTTCACATCCATAGATAAGAGATGGAACTGCCAATACTTTGTAAAACTTCAAAATAGTTTCTTTTCTAGTCTTATTCAATAAAGTGCGTTTAATTGTGCCACATAGATAATTGAATCGTTGTATTTTAGTGTGTTTATCCAAATTTCTGTCATTGCCTAAATGACATCCCAAATAATTAAAATTCTGAACTTGGTCTATAATTACATTGTTTATCATTATTTTTGTTCTTATTGCACATTTTCCTTTCAGAGTTAATATTTGCTTTGATGATACAATTAAAATAATTGCTCTTCTGTAAATGACTGTTACGTGTGTATTTCTAAACAGTATTTTTCCCTTTCTCTCTCCCAACTACTTGCTATCCGCTTGTAACATTGTGAGGAAGTCTTGTACAGTTGCCTATATGAAAACTAAACATAATTATTAAATCGGATATAACTATCGACGTCTATTAATTACCCATAACGCATTCGCTTGGTTTAGTATGAATATATGAGTGAATGGTGTCTCTTGTTTTAAATGTTCGTATTATATCGGAAGTGGCCCTGCCATTGAGCTGATTGCTCATCCGGAGAGGCCCTCCATATCTTTGTGTGTCAAAAAGTAGATGATCCAGAATTAAATATCCTCAATCCCCAATCGTGCGACATGCCCTGATTGTCGCAATCTACGATACTTAACTGTTTTTTACACGCTTTATATTAGCTTGACCTGTATCTATGTAACGGAATCTTTCAACACGATTTTCACCCACTTAAAAACATTGGATCGACTTCAAACTTTGTATACTTGTAAAGGACTAATGACAATACAATAATTTCATAAATTGTTTCTAAGATCCTGGCCAGGATCATGAGGACATAATAAAAATAAAGCCGGTATAACAGGTTGCGGATATATCGACTTTTTAGTCCTTCGCTGTGGTAGCTCAATTAGTAGAGTGGTGGACTGTAGTGGTAAATAATTTCAGTAATCCATAGGTCGCTGTTCAAACCCGGCCGGAGGATTTTTTAGAAGAGTATTACTTTTAGCTCATACTACAATAGTATCGAATTTAAAGATATTTACATTTTTAGAAAACCAAACTAAAAAATAAATAATCGTTTAAAAAAACCAAAACAACACGCTTTATTAGAAAACCGAACTAAAAAATAAAAAATAATTTTAATTTTCAACACGTTTGGGATAAAATTAAAGTGGTCAACAAAAAAAATCATCTCGAACACATCTAGAATAAAACTAGAGTTATCTACAAAAAAATAATTGTATCATCAAAAACGTGTGGTGCTCTATATCAATAATATATTTGATAAACAGATATTGGTAAAAGTAAAGTCTGTAAGAAGAAAACGTAAAAAGCATAAAAAGCACCCCACGCTTTGGATGGTAATTTTTTTTGTAGATAACTCTAGTTTTATTCTAGAAGTGTTGGAGATGATTTTTGTTGACCATTTTAATTTTATTCCAAGCGTGTTGGAAATTAAAATTATTTTTCATTTTTTAGTTCGGTTTTCTAATGAAGCGTGTTGTTTTAGTTTTTTTAAACTATTATTTATTAATGCAACTGCTTTTACGTAAAGATAATGGACGTAACTATTAATGTTCCTCCATCCACCGGTCTACACGTCTGTCTTTAGTCCAACAATATTCCTGAGCACTTTGAATTCTGAAACACTCGTATCTTCACTCCTCTCTAAAGCAACAGATTACGTTGAATCGCCGCTTTATACAATATAATTTTAGTTTAGTACGGTATTTTTTTAGAAATATTAAGGATAAAAGGAATCCATATAATGTACAAAGAATGCGTTTGGTAGATTAATTTCCATTGTTTTGCATGATAGCATGATTCCACGAGTATTTAATTTATGAAAGTGTTTGTTACGAAGTAGCCCAATATTCAATCCTATCCATGTTCGAAACTTAAGAAAACTCACATCTTCAACTTTTTTTTCCTTTTGGCCCAATCAAATTTAATTAAAATAAATTATTAACCCGTGCCGCACTGGACCTATATTTATAAATATAAAAACAATTTAGCAAAATTATTGTTTATTTATTTTTCTATTGTAAACAAGAGAAATAAATCAATAAATGTCTTCAAATACAGCGGTTTTAATGAAATTAATTGTTAACATCATAAGTCATCATTTTCATCGATATTTTCTTTTCAGTGTCGCATCTATTTTAGCTCAATGCGACACGGGTTCCTCGTCTTAAATTTCAACAAAGTGGACTTTAAATTATGATGATCTTGAAGAAGATTTTCGGGCTATAGGCCGTGGTCTCGAGGCTTCAAGTTCCCCGACGTTTCGCCAGAGACTGTGTCTGGCATCCTCAAGTGTTGTCTCAAGACGCAATCTCTGACGAAACGTCGGGGAACTTCAAGCCTCGAGACCACGGCCTACAACCCGGAAATCTTCTTCAAGATCATCATAGCAAATCCGGCCGTGAAAGCCTAAGTCAATACATGGACTTTAAATTGCTTCTTTCAACCAAAAGGGAGGCCAAATAGAAGATGTGCGAAATGAAATACGAAAGGTTGAAAATAAGGACCATCCTAATGCACGATGCACTGGTTATAGTGATGTAAGGACTCGTAGTTCAACTCGCCACTCCATCTCATCGCTTGTACGCGCGGTACGATGTTTTCAATGCAACACGCTGTACACCAACATCATCCCTCCGCTTAAGACCGCGCTTAGTTGACTAATACATAAGATGCTTTGAAACAACGCTATTCATATGTAACCTCAATACACTATACACCTGTTAAATAGTATCGCAGTGTAAGTTGCCAGAAGTCTAGGCAACGTATCAACAAAAACATGACAAATGTTTGGTTTGAAGTCAAGAGTGACTAATTCTGCTATGGATAAATAAGAGCGAGGTGATTCTTGCTTTACAGAAACTGATCACAGAATGATATTTGAACCAGAATATTTCTCTCTCTCTCTCTCTCTCTCTCTCTCTCTCTCTCTCTCTCTCTATCTCTATCTCTCTCTATCTATCTCTCTCTATCTATATCTCTCTCTATCTCTCTCTCCCTCCTCTCTCTCTCTATATATATCTAGGTCGCAGAG